>CM022759.1:2577500-2602500 GCA_012411365.1 Ameiurus melas
CGATGTTTTTCTGTTACAGCACTTGTGAGGCAGGAAAGCTTTTTCTTTCATCTTTTTTTTTTGTTTGTTTTACATCCATTTCAGGAGAAAAAAAGACAAAGAATAAAAAAGGGGTTGGCTGAGGGACACCAGCTGTCTAGAACTCAATCTTCTATTTTATTTTTTACAGACAAAAAAAGGTTACACAGCACATCAAGACTCCCTCACACTTATCTACTTACCTGCTTGTACTGACCACATGGGCAAGCTTTCCTGAATTATTATTATTAGTAGTATTTATTTATTTATTTTAAATTTTTTACGATTAATGCACATAATGGGTAATAAATGCATACTGTAATAAGCGTAAATGTATACAGTCGTCGTTTATCATAAGTAACAGGGACAGTCAACTTTCGTGCTGGTCCAGTTACATCAAGTTTCAGCTGCATCCAAATGAATCGTTAATAATGAATAAGCGTTAAGGATTGGTTTCGTTTCGAAGTGCAACAATTCGGAGCGATCGTAGTTCGGTGTGTTGTTGCATTTCACGTTAGCGTTTATTTATTTATTTATTCATTAGTTACTAGTGCTACAGACTCTGAACAGCTGAGACATGACCGTTCGGTCATTTAGAAAGAAAAGCAAAGAAAACGATGAAAAAAGTCTGCTTTAGTCGTCCGAGAAACTCACCCTTTCCAAGCTAACGTCTCTAGACCCGAGGCCAGGCTGTGCTCCGCTAGATACGAGTGCTGCTCTAGAAATTTAGAGAGTCCTCTCATCTCAAGCTATAGGCTCACACACTTGGTCCAAAACCGCATCCTTGTACTTCGATTAGATCGTCTCTCTTGTGTTGGATGTGGAGCCTCTCGATGGCTGCTGTGTCAGAAATGGGCAAGCAGGAAAATGCTTTAAATGGGTCACGGATGTTGGTAGAAATGCTGACAGTGGCGTTCCTTATATTGTAGATGAGGTCTCTGTAACATGTACTATTACAAACGAGAGCCCTACTGCACCCTCAAGCTACATAAGATCCGTACTCTCCCCTAAACACTCCCTCCCACCCCCCAACCCACAAGGGCTGCCAGAGCGCTCTGTAATTACACAGAGGTGAGATCCAGAGGAGATTTGCTCAATGCCTTGATTGCGTTTCATATCCGCGTGCAATCTGCCTTCCAGACTTCCTCCCGTTGGCTTCCATATTCGCTTACGTTCAGCACTTTTCCCCTGTGCCCCGTTGTAACGCACTTTAAATCAAACCGCTGCAGAATTTAAAATGATGATTTTTTAAAATTGTTATTATTATTTGAGACACAGATAGAGACGCCTCGGTGTTCAGGACCGTATTGAACGCTAGGCATGATCGTGATTGACCAGGGCTTAATGTCAGTAAACAGCACGATGACAGTGATGTTACTGAGTTTGCACGTCTGGTATTGGTCAATATTCGAGCAGCTGCTGCAGTGTAAGCGTACGTTCGTTCAGTTGAGATGTAGCTTTTTGGCCTTTTACGCTGCAGACAGGCAGACAGGCAGAGTGCACATGGCACACGGTGCGAACACCGCCGTTTCCCCTCACATCCTTCAACAGCTCTCTTATTAAATACCCCACATATCACCGAATGTCTCTGTTCATGAATTGCTACATTCTGGCAAGCTTCTTTTATTTTCCAGTGAAATAAATATGACTTGTCTACACCCGGATAAGCGGGACGAGTTAGGCAGAGTGACTTTCGAGCCTTTTTAGGTATCGCGCCGGCGTTTTTCCATCTCCGAGTGCGTAGTGCACGGTTTTTACACCGCATGTAAATTACTCTACTTTAGTCGTTGCGGTCAAGGGCTCCTTGATTAAATTATTGTACCCATCATGTGACTCTCCAGCGTTGTCAGCAGGGAAATGACTCAGCTACGGGTGATTGCAGGTGCAGAGGCATGGATTACGACTGCGAGTGATAAGTGTGCGAACGCTTATGCACTTTTTTATGTACACACAGTATGCTAGGGTTCAGGTGAGAACAATGTCTTGTTCTGGAGGTTTGAAGATGGTTTAGAATTATTTTCTCATTTCCGCTTTCTGACAAACCTCCAAAAAGGGAGAAATCTGCCTTTGTTAGCAGGCTTTGACTAGGTGGTAAGTGCACGTCCCACTCACTGGGCGTTGTAAGAATTGCGAGTGCAACTCGGATCGGGGGGTTCATTCCCTCTGGATCAGCAATGGGCAGGTCTGATGTGAGAGAGAGAAACTGGGACCTGCCCAGTACTTGAGAATGACAGAAGGTCCATTGTGTGCCCGGGCCCTTCATGCTGCAAGCTCTTGTTTCAGGCTTTGGTACGGGGGCCAAAGAGGCCGCTTTTTGGAACAGAGGGGACCAGAGAAGGGGCAAGGGGACGTTGTTTCGCAGGATGTTTCCTGCACTTGTCATTCTTTCATAGAAAAGGTGGTTTTGTCCTCGCAGAATGCCTACAACTCGACAGAAATCTGCAGGCAGGAAGTAGGAGGGAATTTCATTTGTTTAGACGCCATGACGACACGTTTGCTGGCGTATATTTCATGGAATTACGAAAAGAAATCTCTCTTAGGCACACCAAGTCTCGTTCAGGCACGTCCGGTTCGTTTTGCTTTCGGGTTTTCGCTCACGTTGCCCTGTCCTTGGAGAGATATTTCGACATGCATACAGCGTTTATTAACGCTTACCGTATGTAACACATTACACTCCGCTCGTTTTCTTCCCTTCGCACTACTCTAAGGTTCTTCAGAATCTGAACCGAGTCCGATCTAAAATCATTCCGTGCCAAAAGCGTGACTTTCTTTTGTACGGCTACAGCTTTCGGAAGCATCCGAAAGCATTACGCTGGCGTTTAAAACGGGCCGATTTCGAAAACGTTTGCGTAAAGGATGGACTAAAAAAAAGAATTTCTCCAAGCTTTAACATCCTCCTCGCTTAGACAGCACCGTGACTTCAATTCGTAATGAATTTATGCGTTACGATTGTGCCAATAATGGCACGAAACAGAATTTGCCATGTTAATGAATCAGCTCAGCTCCTGCAAGGCACTCGCATTCTGTTTGTGTTTCAACACAAAATGATTTCAGTGTCGAACAGATAATAAACGAATCGTTCGGTTGGAGGTTTTTCTGTCGTTTCCAACGGTGAAGTTGATCATTACAATAAAGTCATACCGTTCGAGTTCTATCCATGAATAGGCAACAGTGATTAAGCGCTCTCTGATGTTATATGGCTGGGGCAATGATGGCTTGACGGTTAAGGCTCTGGGTTACTGACCGGGAGGTCGGGGGTTCAAGCACCGCAAGCTGCCACTGTTGGGCCCTTGAGCAAGGCCCTTAACGCTCTCTGCTCCAGGGGGCGCTGTATCATGCCTCACCCCGGCTTCCTGACATGCTGGGGAATGCGAAGAAAAGAATTTCACGGTCAATAAAGACTCGTTAACATATATGAAAGGCAGTGTCGGTATTTTTCCGTCTAAATCAGTTCCTTTAAGATGTCAGGACCGAGGATTTGCACTTACTGTTCTCAGTTTATGTGACGAGCTGCATTTTTGTTCTTCTTTTTAGCCACATGTTCCACTTCAATCATATATAATTATGGATGGATAAAAAGTATGACCCATCGTTCTGTGCTTCACCTTGGCAAAATTTCACAGCAAGTCTTTGTTGTTTGGTTTCTCAATTTGGCTAGTATTGCAAAAAAAAAAAAAAAAAGAGAGGGAGAGAGAAATAATTGAGCCTTTTTGTGAGGTTGGAGGAAACCAGCGAACCCAGAGAAAACCCAAAGGGAGAACATGTGAAAGCACATAACCTTTAGGATTGAACCATGGACCCTGGAGCTGTGAAGCTGCCATGCCACCCATGTGTTGGACCAGTAGTAGTTCTATAACAATTCTGTGCTGCGTAATGTGCACTGTACTGTATTTGGTTTCATCATGTTAAGGTCACGGCACATTTTTGAAGCGTTAGTTAGCTATCCAGTGGTACAGCCTTGGTCCTGAAGTGATTGTCTGTGGGGTGAGTCTTACCTGAATTCCTGCTCTAACTACATAGTCAACAACCTTTTAAATGAAGGCTTTGGCTCTATTTATTTATTATTATACGTCAATATATTGCGTTTGAGTGAAATATAAATGTGATTAAATCCTGCCTTGATCTCACATCGAGTTCTCGGGCTGTTGTGTTTAGCTGTATGAGCTCTGTTGCATCATGTGTTTTCAGCTCTGATGTTTTTGCAGTATGGCCTTGAGTAAAAGAGAGAGATTGTGGGCATGCCGCATTGTAGCCAGGTAAAATGAATTAATATATATATATATATATTATAAAAGTATGATTTATTCATGGTGTATAGCTTAGAGCTTCTCTCCGGCACGTCACACACGTCAGTTCATTTTTCAAAAGCTACGATCTCCATAAGTTATGGTCTTTTTAAGGAACGTCGGCCCGATTCCCGTAAAATTGCAACTTCATTGCACATGTCTCATTAAAACCGCAGAGCTAGCATTATGCATTATGCAAACGAGTCCGTTTCGAGTCGATTTTATCGGCCTTTTAAAAAAATAACGATCATTCGGGGGTCGGACATTTCTCAGACACATGCCGCAGATGGTAATGTATGTCGCAGTTGCAAACATGGGGGAGGAATCGCGCTAAATGAATTTATTTAGCTGACGAACGAGGATGAGTCACGATTCTCGAACGCCGAGCCTTTTTATCACCCTGAAGTCTCTCGCTGGAGTGTTTAAAAGGGGACAGGGAGCGCGTGATTAACGATATTAACGAGATTAAGCTCGGAAAGCTTTCACCTGTTTGTCGACACGCTGTCTTTTCCAGAAAGCCCGAGCCGCCTGGCAAAGCATGGATGAAATCAGTATGTGTCGCCACATTGTGACCTGTCAAGGTTTCACTGTCGAGGCCTATACCGTCGGATTATTTCTTTCTTTCTTTTTCTATTCCTTCTTTCCTTTACTCAGGGGAAAGGACACATAAAGTACTCAAAACATCGTTCTGAGCCCATCTCATTCATTACTCCATTCGAGCGTTTTATCAGGTTATACTTTGGCATGGACAGTTCATTTTCCTGTCAGGTTCAAGGAGCTTTCTCTCACAGGGTAGGTCCTTGATCAGTCTGTGGGATGTGAAATTCCAGTTGGTTATGTAGTGTATGTCACTTTGCATTCTATTAGCTTTTTTTTCTTCTTCTTCTTCTTCTTCTTCTTCTCCTCTTCACTATATTTCAGTGTATTAACAAAACAAATTAATGATTGTACCAAGACGATGCCCATTTCGCTCCTAGGAACGAAAATACATCGGAGACGTGTACCGTTACGATTGTATATCCCTCTCCTGTCTCGATGCATGTCCTTGCCTTCGAAAAGACAAGCCTCGGGATGACATGTATTCACCAGCTCCAGGCATTTACTCAGGAGTGCCACATATGGGACAAGGCTGAGTAGAAAAACACCGACCCCGCCCCCCAAAAAAAAAACACCCTTCCCCTTTTTTCCCTCTTTTTTTTTGTTATTTAGAAAAAAAAAAGGAAGGGAAACAAACACACCCCCCTCCCTCCCCCCAGGGAGGGAAAAGAAAAAGCCCAACATTTTAAAAAAAAACCTTCCCTAAAAAACATGAATTGCTTGTCGTTCAGTAACATGATCAGAAAAGCTGGTGCGCAGTTACAGTAAAGCAAGAACGGGGGAGACGTGAGACAGGAGAGGATGTAAAAATGGGTGTGTGAGCACAGGGAGATGGCCTTTAGCTTTAATCTTTAGCACATGAAAGTGAGGGAAGACACATCGAGCTCCGGGGATTTGGAAGATCCCCTCAGCTCCAGGGTCTGTTAATGAATGTAGTCCGTTTATTGCAGTGGACCGATAACCTCGCTTGGCAGGATTCTGGGTTTCCTACTGGCACCTGGCAAGCTCAGAGACTCGATTAGCGACAGGGCCACCTCTTTTGGGTGGGCAGATTGTTTTTGGAAGCAGTCACGGATGGATGCTATCAAAAATAGAGGCAGTCCCGTTGTCCTGATCGTTTGCAGCTCAGAAATAGATTAAACGTGGTATGTTTTTTTTTTTTTTTTGATAGATCGGAAAAGTTCCATATTTGGACCACATGATTCATGCGCCAGCGAGGGAAATAATTAGCTCGTGCTACGTTGCTCATTGCTAGTGGGTGTGGCATTTGGCTGTGCAATGTAAGACGGGTATAGGAAAATAAATGTATTTTTGACTTTACAGTAGCATGAATGATTGAAATTATGGCTCAGACGTCTTCCAATTTGACGAGTCGTGTATGTCCTAGTGGGATTGAATTCTCACATTGGTAGTTCGGGACATGTCTCTTGCAAATGAGCTGGTTTTAATATGATTAGTATTGAATCATTAACAGTATTCAGTTCACATAAATCATCAGACTCCCTGAATCTGGACAATTGCAGATTCCGATCTTTATCCAATCGTCACGTGTCCAGTTTCACTGAGCCTCAGATTAGAGTTCTTGGTTGACAAGAGCTGAAGCTGATGCTTTTCTGCCCAACACGGTTGTAAAGAGTAATTATTTGAGTTACCATAAGCTTCCTTCCTTGAATCAGTCTGGCCATTCTCCTCTGATCAGCCGATCTAACCAGACGCTCAAAATACGGTAGTTGAAATGATGGCTGTAGTTCGGACCTTGTGGCTTCTCTAGCACATCCTGATCACACGCATTTATGGAAATGATTATGAGAAAGGTCATAGATTTCAGAGTTATATATATATTCTGAAAGAAGTACTTTAAGGAATTTGGCTCTAAAATCGATCTCACGTGCAAATACATTGGGAGCGTTTACTTTGAAGCGCCAAAACGAGAAGCTCTAACGATTTCGTTTCATCCATGTCCGTTCTATAGTTCTTTTCCTTTTCATTTTCCAGGCTGTACCGTCTGTGTTAGGAGACGGCTTAATACCGGCCGAAGATTTATTGTAATTTTCGTAGAGCCGCGTTCCCCTGCCAGTTCCGTGCTGATGAGATCCAGACATACCGATCCCATCCCCCGCCCCCCTCCGGAGACGGTGGCTTTCCCCGTCACTTTTAAAATCAATTACTTTTTCTTCACCCGTGTGTCCGCAGTTTTCCCTGGACTCTGGATTGTCTGGCTTTCCAGTTCGCCCCTTTTGTTCTGAGGCATTTATTTTTTTGTCCTTTCCAGGGCTGTTAGCAATGAATAATGAATCCTCCAGAGACCTAAATGCCCATGCTTGACTTGTATTTAGCTATCGATTCCAATTTAATTCCTTCCATTGAAATGGCTATTTTCACATCTTCTTTGGGGCTGCATATGGGCATATGACAACACGATTCACTTGATGCCTTGCGTTTTGTGTACATGGATAGATAGACGCTGTCTTTGTATCGGGAACGGAGGGGGTTAGTCCCCTAGATGCGTTGACACAATATAGCCTCTCCACGTATGCCAAGGTGCACTTGTCGAAGAGAATTAGCGCACATGTTCTTGATGGCTCTGTCTTATTTTAGCACACGGCAGGTAGGCGGATAGCTTGAACTGCGGAGGCTCTCTGTGCAACAAAGTCTGCGTCTAATTAGTTTGTCTAATTATGTCTTTGTGCTGGAAATTTCTCAAATTAGTGGTATCATGCGGAATGTGAGGATGCTCATTAAGAACTGTAAGGCTGTTGCATTGTTCCAAGTGTGTCCCTGTTGGCTCTCAGTGAGGTCCATGTGGTCACGGTCTTCCTCTGGGTTTACCCTCCAAGTCTGGGCCTTTTATAGCGCCTATACATGAAGCATACCGCGTTAGTGATTAGAGATGGATCAATACAAAATGTTTTTTTTTTTAAAAGCATCATGATGATTCAGTATAATAACCATAACCATGGAATTCATCGTCATTCATCATTCAAATCAGTTGTATCAGTTGGCCAAACTGATGACCGTCACACCCATATGTGCTAGTTGAACATCCCATTCCGGATTTAAGTCCCCCTCCTTTGCTGTTATAAGAACCTCCAGTCTTCTGCGAAGGCTTTCCACTAGATTTTGGAGCATGGCTGTGGGGATTCGCCTATTTATGAACAAGCGCATTAGTGAGGTCAGGAACTGATGTCAGGTGAGGAGGCTCGGGTGCGTTCCACTGGGGTTGAGGTTATGGCTCTGTGCAGGACACTCAAGTTCTTCCACTCCAGTGTTGCTAAACCATGTCTTCACGGACATCATTTTGTTCACAGGGGCATCGTCATGCCGAAACAGGTTGGTTCCTCTCGAAAGGAAACCCCTTGGGCTCCAGTGAAAGGAGTTATTCATGCTACAGCATACAAGGATATTTTAGACCAATGGTCACCGAACGTGTTCCTGGAGATCTACCTTCCCGCAGGTTTCACGATTAGAAGGTCAAGTGGGCACGATTATGGTTGGAGCTAAGGTCTTCAGGAAGGTGGATCTCCAGGAACACTGTTGGTGACCGATGTTCAAGACAATTATGTGCTTCAGACTTTAGGGAAGGCCTACGTATGGGTGTGATGGTCAGGTGTCCACAAACCTTTGGCCACATTTATGCAGCCCTAAGCAGTATTACAGAAATCTGGATGTAGATCTAGATCCCTAATGAGCAAGAAAGAAGAGACCGTGACAAGCTGAACAGCTCCCGTAGACAAACATGTCTTCTGTGTGACATCGGATAGTAGAATTTGAATGATTGTAGTATACACACTGTACATTGTTCACACAGTAGGAAAAAGGATGCAGTGTGTTGAAAAGATATCGGATGTTATACAGTATATAATCACAACGGTAGCTAGCAAATGGAGTGCACACACTTTCCTGATCGTATGTTTTCACAAACAGCGTGCTCATGCGGAGCTTAGGGACCTCTTGTTTCTCGGTGCACTCCCACTGCGGTGCGGTGGCTGCTGTTAACCCCTCTCACCCACCGTCCGTCCATCCGTAAGCACACAGTTATTGGTATTCAGACAGGCTGCTGGGATCCGCACAGCCGTGGCAGACAGCGAGCGAATTCAGTGAGTCAATACGCTGGTTCATTAGAGCACTGAGTCATTGCGAGCTGCCTCATTTGTTTGTGTTTGTCCAATACTTGCTCTTAAGAAGCACCCGCTGCCCATTCATATGACAGTCCTGACAAAAAGATTGCAGACTGCCTCGCATTCTTGTCCTAGCCAGTCGAATCAGGCTGAATTGATTGGGCTAGTTTCATGAACCCTGCGCTTTCTCTATGAATGCTATAAAGCTGTGAGGTCAAGCGATATGGGGAAAAAAGCAGTACATGGTGTCCATTTAGTGTGGCTTTTGAACCGAGATTCACAAGACGCTATACGTCCCTTCCCTTTTACGAGGGAATGACTTGGTAACCTTGTGATGAGTGCAGGACGGCTTACCTTGGTACGTTTTTTTTTTTTTTCTTTAGTAAAATGTGGGTTGGCGGGAGAGAGTGTTCATCTCTCTTTGGCCGGCTTGTTTAACAGTCATACATCTGTACACACAGTGTGTCTTGACCCTCATTACGGTTGCTTGGGAGAGCGTGTAAATGCGTGCATTTTAACCATAACTCCAAAGGGCAGCAGGATGGAGGCACCTAACCTTTGAAACCACCAGAAGACGTCAACCATACAAATAACTCATTAACCTTATCCACTTAATGAAATGACCCGCCTTTTTCCCCTGCATTAGATTTGTTTAATTGGGCATCGCAGGCTCTAAATCGGCAAGTTCTTTTTACGAGCCACTGCGAAAGTAGGAATTGGCACCCGCTTACCCTAACGTTCGTCCCGCTTTGCTAGCAGAACGTTCCGAGGTTGTCTTTCAGCTCTGTTCGGGATCACAGAGAGCCATTGATTAAAGGGGGGAGCTCAATACGAAGGCACTTTTAATCACCTCACTCAGAGGCACTATTGTCTCGAGGCAGCGCAAATAAACCTGCCAAACACCCCCAAAGTATATACGCTGATCCATGGATGCACAAAGCCCTCTAGAAAGCTCCCACACAGACCGATCGATACGCTTGATTACGAAAGGGAAAAGAGCAGGGGCTTTGGACTCATTTGTTCTCTTGAAGGGTCGCCTTGCAGATATGTTGCATAGCTTAAAGTAGTCTATCCTCTCTCTCTCTCTCTCTCTCTCTCTCTCTCTCTCTCTCTCTCTGCAATTTCATGTTACGTTAACATAGAAGAGATTTAAAAATCAACGACCGTGTGGAAACAAGGTCGAGCTCGCGAACTTATTGACTTAAGGTTCTTATTTTAGAAACCCGCTCGCAAAGTGTACGACGAACACGATATTGTGTGCCAGTTAATAATCGAGTAATATGCAGTAATGAAAGATTCATCAGGTGTATGTTCCTGAGAGGTACTGGGATTAAATCGCTCCCACTAATAGAGTCTCATTACCAGTTTGTTTGGTATGATCAAAAACAGCAATCAGCGGAGACTCGGTAATCATGCCCGTGTGCACATGTTTAAACATGTATCGCAGAAATTTCATACATCTAGCTTGGATTATCTGGATTGTGTTGGGCCACTGTAGGAAACGGTTGATAGTGACAGAGTGGTGTCAAAATATGGAAAACGCTCCACCTTGCTGTCTGGTATTCTGTTTTATTTCCTTCCAAAGCCGTACAGTGAATGGCAGCGTTCCATGTGACGGGCTGCCATTCCGACGGCGGTGGATAAAAATGCGCGCACGCACACACACACAGAAAATAAATAAAAAAAAAATCAAATGACATGAAAGCTCCGACGGTCTGCTTGTCTATGCTGATAGAGTGCTGCCAATTTATTTCAAAGAGCGAATTCTTTCAAATGTATTAAAAACCAGTCAGAAAGGATTCATTACAGACACAGTGAGATATGAATATCTAAAATGCACGTTGGCTGGAAGGAAAGCGTAATCAATTAAACAAACGAACCCGCTTATTACAGAATTGAACCGGACAGTCCGTTCAGCGCTGGCGTTTGAGTCATGCATCAAAAATAATCATATCAGTGAAAGGCAAAAGAACATCAAAGACGACGTCGGAGCCAGCGGTCTAGCTACAGTGTCGTAAGGTTAGAAAGAGAGAGAACCCCACCCCCCACCACCACCCGCGGCTGAACTTATGCTACCTTTTGAGAGATGTCCTTGGGGTGAATCCTGCTGAAAGGGTTGATTTTCTTAAGCAATGGCGAAGGTTCTGGAACACAGAATAAAAGAAACAAACGATGTGAGAGATTTTTATTCCGTTCAGTTTTTTTTTTTTTGACGTAGAATAGCTTTGGCGTAAATGACAAAATATGCCGTCTGGTAAATATGAGCGGCATGACGTACGAAAAAAATCTGATCTTTGCAGTAGAATGTCATGAACGTATGAGACGCGAATGAATGTGTTGCGCCTGGCGGGCTCGCGGTGTCGGAACAGACAACAACGAGGACTTTAGGTGTGTTAGAGAAGAGCTGTCTTCAGGCGAAGCCGCTCTCGGTTCCTCTCCGGGTCAGTGCTGGGAGATGTTGTGGAGGGGTAACGAATGCTGATTGGTTGGTTTGAGATGGGGATTGGTGGTTCCCTTTATCCTGAGGAAACGAATGATCCGAGCATGCCGGAGTTGTCCGTCTGGGCCGTTAAGTACCAGCTATCTATGAACTTGTCCTATATCACGTCATCGTTTGCTGAACTGAGAGTCATGAAACCTCGTTTCAGACGACAGGATATCGCCCAATCCACGATGACGTGGGTCCTATAGTCATTTTTCATTTTTTTTTTTTTTTTTACAACGCTCCTCTCATTAATAAAGTCTGCTGCCTGTTACAGCCGATAAAGTTGGACAGCTAGCTTGATTTGATAAATAGACTGTTTACGAGCATCAGATTTCATGTGCTGGAGCTGCCAGAGACGTGAGAGCTGTGGATCGGAGCGACGAGAGGAGACGCGAAGGAAAGATGAGGAACAGCGTCTCATTGATCCGTCTCTGCAGCGTACACAGCACGAGTTGTGCCAAGAGATTCTTCAGTCGCTGACAAACACGCACGTACTCGCGCGCACACACACACACACACACACACACACCACGGCGCAGTCTTTCACGCAGGCCCACACACGGCTTATTGGCACTTTTTTTTTTCTTTCTTTCTTTCCCTCCTTCCCTCATCACTGCGGGTTCAGGAGCAGTGAGCAGCAGAGATGTTCGTGGCGAAATACGTCCTCGTACGTCATTTACCGGCTCGGTGTGAACTCTGCTCCTATTGGCTGGAAGAATTCGCACGGATGTTCATGTAGATGTGTAAACCAGGCTAGGCTAGCTCGACGAGCTCGTGGTTTTTATTTGGTTTAGTGTCCAGCTTCGTGCGAATTACCGTGCGATCATTGTGCAACCTTTTTCGCTCCCTCCCCCTCCCTGCACCGAGCCAAGTTCAATACCCTCCCTCTATCCCTCCCTCCTGTCATTTGAAATGTGCCCTGCATAAATGGAGGCAGCTGCTTGAGCATAGACCAAGGGGAGAGAGAAGAGGCTGAATCACAATTAGCAAGGCTTTTCCTTTTTCGATGCAGCAGCATCCCAAAGCTAGGTATGCCATTCACGCTAGACCATTCAGCCACAGCGATAAAAAAAATAATAATAATAAAAAATGACCGGATGTTAAGATGTTCTCTCTCTCTCTCTCTCTTTTTTTTTTTTGGTTAAGACTTGCTGTGTGTAGAAATCCTAACCCTTTCCTATGACTGTATTTTTGTTATATGCACACGTTGATTGAAGTGGAAGCTCAGTCGGGGTTTTTTTTTTTTTCCCCTCCGTAATGAAATTTTAATGCAGCTCATTGTATTTGGGATGAACAGGATGGACGCTTTTCTCTTTCTCCCCTGCTGTAATTTGCAGACCTCAAGACAGTTTTGTGTCTCTTTTAAAACAGTGCAGGGACTTAAAACTAACTCAATCCACTGCAGATGGCATTAATGGTGCTTGCCATATGGAAGCTAGAATTCTGCATGTACGTGTTTTTCAGTGAAGCTTTCACCGAATTGCCTGAATAGAGAGCAGCTCTGGTGGGTGTGTTTGCTGTGTGCGCTCTCTTTATTCTCTGCTTTTCTTTAAAAGCATTGGCCAAAGTGCAGAAATACACGGTGCCGGCGACATATATCCAGTCGTTAGTGACTGTCAATCAAACCGCCAGCAGTCCCCAGTGGAGGAGATCACGTTGGGATGGAAAAGCCAATCTTGATACGAGATGATCTGGAAGAAGCCTAGCAAGGTCAATGCGAAAGCAGCGAGCGAAATGGCTTTCAGAGCCTTTGACATGGCATCTGTTGACCTTGATGCCAGTTAAGGGTATGAGTCCTGCAGTTCATGCAAGCACCCCATAGTGCTCGGTCCACCGCTGGACCTAATTTAGGTTCGCAAGAACAGCATGTGGATTACTAGTGATGTCCGAGAACATCACAGGTTCGCAGGTCATTGTGAGTTTATTTTATTTATGTTTTAGGTTTATTTCCTGCTTTTTAATGATACACCCTGCCCATAATGTATTAAGAATCTGCTTGCTTCTAGGGAGTAGTGAGTTGTGGAAAGCTCCGCTCCATCGGTGTATTTAAGAACGCATTGAGACCACAGCTCGAATCAGTCCATACAGTGGATTGTTGTTTTTTTTTAATTATTGTTCCGGCCAAAAACTGCTTGCTTTTGCTGCGGCTTGCTGAGTTTTTTGTGCTTATTTTTTGCGGAAAACTACTTGGCGACATTACATTTGCGCAAAATAAGTATCGCACGGTCTTTCGCGGTGATTCTTGTTGATGAGAGATCTTTTAGCTGTACTCACGTTCGGCGCACGTGGATCGAAGGAGGCTTCGGTTGAGTCTAAAATCTGCTGAAAATCTGCGCTAATTCTGAAAAATTGTGTGTGTTCGTTGTGCCAAGCGATGGAATGGCGTGCCATTCAGAGTGTATTCCCACCTCATTCCCAGTGTTCAAATGATAGGCTCCCTATCCACCATGACCCTGACCAGGATAACGCAGTTACTGAAGATGAATTAATTTATTTTCCAGAGGTTATCCAAACGCAGTCCAAATGCAATGTTACATACTGTCGATAGAGTTAGCAAATTTCGAGAAATAGAGTTAAAAATGCATAGATATGCAAGTTATGCATATCATTCCTAGTCTGGATTAGCGAGCTAATCGGTTTAAATCGGCAAACTGTTAGCTAGCTAATCTGTATAAATCTGTTAGCTAGCTAATCTGTATAAATCTGTTAGCTAGCTAATCTGTTTAAATCTGTTAGCTAGCTAATCTGTTTAAATCTGTTAGCTAGCTAATCTGTTTAAATCTGTTAGCTAGCTAATCTGTTTAAATCTGTTAGCTAGCTAATCTGTTTAAATCTGTTAGCTAGCTAATCCGTATAAATCTGTTAGCTAGCTAATCTGTATAAATCTGTTAGCTAGCTAATCTGTTTAAATCTGTTAGCTAGCTCATCGGATTACATCTCCATTCTGTCAACTAGCTCATCTGTTTAAATCTGTAATCTGTTTAGCTAGCTAATCTGTTTAAATCTGTAATCTGTTTAGCTAGCTAATCTGTTTAAATCTGCAATCTGTTAGCTAGCTAATCTGAAAAAGTTAAATTTGATCTTGGTTCTTCGTTCTTCATGAATGGACTCTATAAAATGAAACACAGAATGAAATCACGAAAACATTTGGAAGTTGTTTAGATAAAGCATAAATAATAAGCTAGTGCACTAGAAAAATAATGTTATTAACCCGCAACAGAGATTTCATAGTAACGTTTATATTCCGAAATGATTATGATTTTGCTCAGAGTAAAATTCTGGTTTCTTGTTCAGAGCCCTGGTGGAAGCATGATCAGCTGTTGCCTTATCCCATTTATAGATTTAGAAGGGCAGCATGTTTTTTCGTTTTCCAAAACCCCCCCCATAACAGACAGCGTCTAAAAAGCTTTAGCTTAAAGCGTTTTAGACTCAGCCGAGTTTAGTACTTGTGATTTGAAAAGTAGTTAAAGCTGCTGTACACGATACTAACTGAATTCCTCCACGTCCTTCATCAAAGACCCCATAACTCTTACAGATTTTCAGGCAGTAACAGTGATTAGTTATCAGGTGTTAGATTGCCAGTGTCTAATAGCTACAAACTAGCACGTAGATTTTAATAGAAGTCTGTTACATCTCAGAAAGACTGACTGGATTACCACCATGATATGTTATGACTTGTTAGTCCCCTATATGTCTAAGTTAGCTTACACTGTAATAGATCTGGTACTGCACGCTTGCACAATGCACCCAAAGTTAAGTGAAGCAGCCTTCTGTTTTTATGCACCTAAAAACGTATTGACTTTTGAGAGAAACGGGCAACCAGTATATAAAAACAGCTAGAGATATATTTTTTTATTATTCAGGTTTTTCCTCATGTTGTTTCTTAATGATTTATGTTTTATTATTATTGCTGCTAATATTCTATCTCTGCTGGGTTCTTATCATCATCTCTTTGATTTCCTTTTTAAATTCCTCGTGAAGCACACGGAGTTACATTTTATGTATGAAAGATCCTATTCAAATAGAGATGATCATTATTATTACTATTATTTCACTAGCTGGGAAAGATATAGGATATACAATTACAAGGCCATACAGCATAGCAGAGCTGAAGTCTACAAAACGTCAATGCTAGAATACAATTTAAATGTGCTCTGTACAAGGCTAGGACAAAGCTGAAAATCTACCTAAAGACAAGGCTAATGCAAAGCTTAACATTTAACAAAGCTAGCATAATGCTGAAAATTTACAAAGGCACCAGGTATAGCACACAGATGTACATATACAGGTGCATGTCAAAAAATTTGAATATCGAGGTAAAGTAACTTTCATATATTCTAGATTCATTACACATAAAGTGAAATATTTTGAGCCTTTTTTTTGTTTTAATCTCGATGATTACGGCTTACAGCTCATGGAAATCAAAAACCCAGTATCTCGAAATATTCGGATGAAGAACTTATAATACAGAAATGTCGACCTGAGAAGACTAATCAGCGAATTAACTGAAAACACCTGTGAAGGTTTCCTGAGGCTTTAATCTCTCAGTCTGGTTCAGGACACACAACCACAATCACGGGGAAGATGAAAGTCAATGTTGCATTTCATGTGGAAATCAAGGTTCCAGAGTCTGGAGGAAGAGTGGAGAGGAACAGAATCCAAGTTGTCCAGTGTGAAGTTTCCACAGTCAGTGATGATTTGAGGTGCCAGGTCATCTGGTGTTGGTCCACTGTGTTTTCTCAAGTCGAGAGTCGATGCAGCGTCTACTAGGAGATTTTAGAGAACTTGAAATATTTTACTTTATGTGTAATGAATCTAGAATATATGAAAGTTCCACTTTTTGAATTAAATTAAGGGAAAAAATGAACTTTTCCACGATAATCTTGGCTATATGTTTTTAGATGCACCTGTATTCAAAACTAACACGAAGTTTACAGAGATACAAAGCTAGCATGAAGCTGATGGTTTACAGAGACACAAAGCTAGCGTGAAGCTGATCGTTTACAGAGACACAAAGCTAGCGTGAAGCTGATCGTTTACAGAGACACAAAGCCAGCGTAAAGCTGAACGTTTACAGAGACACAAAGCTAGCGCGAAGCTGAACGTTTACAGAGACACAAAGCTAGCGTGAAGCTGAACGTTTACAGAGACGCAAAGCTGAACGTTTACAGAGACACAAAGCTAGCGCGAAGCTGAACGTTTACAGAGACACAAAGCTAGCGCGAAGCTGAACGTTTACAGAGACACATAGCTAGCGCGAAGCTGAACGTTTACAGAGACACAAAGCTAGCGCGAAGCTGAACGTTTACAGAGACACAAAGCTAGCGCGAAGCTGAACGTTTACAGAGACACAAAGCTAGCGCGAAGCTGAACGTTTACAGAGACACATAGCTAGCACGAAGCTGTTACAAAGCAGAAGAGATGTTGTCTGTTAATCTCCATAAAGACCTGATGGGTTTTCATACACAGCGATGTGTTCCTTTCTGTCATCGTCTAATTCGTTTTACTTCTGTGATATCCTAACCATGTAGCGGACAAAAAAGTGAGAGGGAGGGACAGCACACACATACACCCACGAGATCAGTCACTCACTCATTCACTTTTACTGCTTTTATTAAGCGCTTTTACTGATCCGGGTTGCAGTGGATCCAGAGCCTATCCTAGAAACACTGGGTGTGGGGCTGGATGACACCCTGGGTGGGACACCAGTCCATCACAGCACACTCTGCATGCACTCATGCACAATTAGTGGTAATCCACCTACTGGTATGTTTTTGGGAAGAAACTGAAGAACCCACAGGAAACCCACAAGACACGAGAACATGCAAATCTCCACACAGACAGCAAGAAAAGCTCCAAATCAAACCGGGGATCCTTGAGCTGTGAGGCGGTAATGCTGCACCACTCTGCCGTCCCATAAGACATCAATATCTATTAATGTCAATAACTGTCATAATCCTACACTTGTCTCCTATTCCATGACGATATCACTTTATGTATCTCTTACCCTTGTATGCTCCAATAATTGATTGGGTTTTTTTTTTCTTTTCTGATTGGTTAATACAGCCATACTTTACAATTTACAATAGAATTTTTATAGTTTAAATGACAGTTTTCTGCTGCGGAGCGAGAGAACCCAAGACTGACACAGAGACTCTTCCCCCCTAAATTTTTAAAGCTGTTTTTACACGATTATAGCAGTTTAAATAATTATAATAACTGAAGAGAGAAAATCTAAGCATGCTTTGGGGCTTTAAAGTGGCTAGTCGGAAAAGAAATGCTTGGATGTAACAAAAAAGCTTTGAAAAACAGGGCAGTGTGTGTGTGTGAGTGTGTGTGTGTGTGTGTGTGTGTGTGTGTGTGTGTGTGTGTTTCGTCTTATTTGACTTTAGAATATCATTACCAGTATCTATATATTTTTCCCCAAAATGTTTTTATTTTATTTTATTTATTTATTTAGAATTTTCATACTTTTTCCAGGTCACGAGTACATTTATGTAGTGCTTATTCAGCTAAGTTACAGCCAAACTAATAAAAAATAGAGCTTCTAATCAATCCATCCATCCATCCATCTTCAAACGCTTACTCCGCCTTCAGGCTCATGGGGAACCTGGAGCGAATCCCAGGAAGCATCGGGCACAAGGCGGGGTACACCCTGGACAGGGTGCCAGTCCATCGCAGACCACTTCTAATGACTTCAGTAATATATGAAATAGTCCTTTTTAACCTTTGTCAATACTGATGTACATGCTGTGATGTATAAATACACGCACACAGGACACAGAAACACTGCAGGATTCATCAGGTCAATGTTCTCTGGATTTACCGTATCATCACTTTCGTATTCTGTTGGACAGAAATACAGCACATTATTGCCATTTTGTATACACACATGTATAGAGTACCAGCTAAATGATTTTCTTTACGCTTCATACCTGCTTGTAATGAAGCTGAGGTATTGAACTGTAATTGATGAGTAGCTCGGAGTCTTGCTTTTTGTGCTAACTTCTTTTTAGATTCAGTACAGTTACAGGTACTTCTCTACAAGCAGCGTAACATCTGTATTGCCCAAGCTTGTGTTACAGAGTGCCTGAACAAACAAAACTGAAGATGCACTATGACATATAGTTGTTTACTATACACAACTTTCAGTAACTTTCAGTATACTGAGTTTTACAATAGAAGTGCCAACTTCTCTAGTTTATGTGTAGCATTTTGTGCTATTTTTCACCCCTTGATATGTGCGAGACACCAGAACATTTCTTTCAGTCGAAGCAGCTGTGAAATTACCCAATTTACTGAAGGCAAAAGGACACGGTATGTGAGAAGCGTATTTCTTTGCTTCACACCAACTATGTCTAGGTGAACGTATGAGCCAATGGGAAATGAGAAGGCAGGACTGTGGTGTCTTGGAGAGGTAAAAAGAAATGATGTAGCTGCTTATTACTAAATCTTACCGTTGCTTGATGCGCATCTGGAACAAAATATACTGCCTCATCCACCAAAGTATAATAAGGTTTTTGCATAAGACTTCTGTTTCTTTGGGGTTTTTTTTTTTTTTTTGTCCTCCTCTACCTGGTAGGATTTTCTGTTCACAATGTCAGCACCTCTGCCACTACAAAAGACAGATTTAAACACATCAAAACTACATAAATGTACTAAGAATAAAATTCTCTAATCGTTTTGAATCAATATGTGCACCTAGAGCAATTCAAACGAAGCATACACTGTTAAGATACAGCGATTAGCTAGTTTTCAAAAGCCTAAAGTTATCATGTAGTCCTTGTTCTGTACTCTGACGCAACGCGCAAAACATACAAACACTCCCACCGACATATTTTGTAACAAACCAGACCGAGTTACAAAGATGAAACTGGTTTACTTACGGTAATGCCATACTTCCAGGTTTCTTGGTTATGTTGCTAGCGGTGCGAACGTGGGGTGCTGTTGCTGTACTTGATCGTTTCTGCCTTGTGTTACACTAACAGATGTATTTCCATTAATGCACTTAATGGAATTTAAATGAGCATTTTCAGTTTAAGTGGCCCATGCTCCAACTCTGGCTTAATTCATAGCATTTATCGTGAAACGAGGGTTAACACACTCCGGGATGACCTAAAGCGTTTTACAGCTATTGCAAAAAAGTGGCATCAGAGCTTTGGGTCAGCAGGAGTGCATCACCTGCTAACCAGATTGCACACAACTCTGCTTTTCTGGCTGTGCACCACTATTGCAAAATGCACACCATGTTAGCCACTGTGCCAAGTACATTATGTCACTCTCTGTCACTTTGTCTCCTGGTATTTTTCCAGCATGAGTTGTTTTTTATTTTGGTTTTTATTATCTATGAATGGCGTTATTTCTCCCTGAGATTCCAGCCCACCAAGTCATACACTGATCTTGAATTTCCCCTTGGTGATCAATAAAGTATCTATCTATCTATCTATCTATCTATCTATCTATCTATCTATCTATCTATCTATCTATCTATCTATCTATCTATCTATCTATCTATCTATCTATCTATCTATCTATCTATCTATCTATCTATCTATCTATCTGATTTATGTTTAATCATAAGGTACAGTTGTTTTTCAGAATGTGGACCTTCTGGTTTCTAATTATCTGCTGTAATTACTGAGTCTGCTGTAGTTGAGTTGATTAAGACAATAACAATAGTAGTTTGCACTTTATGATCATGTCATATAATTGTTTTTTGGTTGTATTTTTTATTTATTTTTGGTCTTTTAACAATTAGACAACTCCTGCATTCAAAAACAGGATGTTTATGTGATTCTTGGATGGCGCAGTCGGATTATATAAATCTCTGAACATAGCGATGTAGCTCAGTCGTTATCTCGCAAAATGGGCTTAATGGTCCTGATATCAAGATCATTGCACATGTGGAATCCAGAACTACAGCCCGGTGACAAATACAATGAAAAGAAGTCTGAGGAGTTTTTCTTCATGTTTTGGGTTCATGATTTGTCCTCTTAGAGGGAAGAGTCATTGCATATGGGTGTGGTGTCTTCCAGGCTGACAGTTCAGGGCACACTGAAGGATGACTGCGATATGAATCATATCGTATAGCCTTCGTAGTCACCAGAACTCAACCCAGATGTACACCAATGAGAGATTTTGGACTGATTTGTTAGACAGCACTCATCCATCATAACACCATCATCAAAACACCAGCCGAGGGAATGGCATGACGGAGAATGGTACAGTTCCAGAGACCGGCTGAATCTTTGACAAAACACATTGTGGCCCAACACCTTACCTTTTACCAACACCTTTTTTCCCTTTAATTTGTCATCTGTCTGTATCTAGCTGTATCTATAACTAATGTTCATTCATTCATTCATTCATTCATTCAACTTTACTGACCACTTTATCCTAGTCGGATCACAGTGGAGCTGCAGCTAATCCTGGTAACGCTGGGTGCAAGAACTAGGTGAGAGAATTCATCCTGGATAGGTTGCCAGACTATTGCAGGGCCCCAGACTCACACACACACGCGCCTATTGCCTAGTCTGCTTTACAGTATGTTTTTGGAGAGCGGTAGAAAACCACGTGACCACGGGGTGAACATTGCCCATACAGTTACACCGCAACCAGCAGCCTTAACAGCTGAAACAAGGCGAGTTAGGTCCATGGATTTATACTGTAGATGCCAGATTTGGAAGCTATCATATGCATGTTGTAGCATAAATCAAGATTCATCAGACCGGGTGATGTTCACTTCATTTGTCTTGTTTTGGTGAGCCTTAGATTGCTGTTCTTGGCTGACAGGAAGTGGTTGTAAAGAGTGATCATTTGAGTTACTAACTCTAGAGACTCTTGTTTATGGAAAACCCAGGGTAGTAGCAGTTTCTGAAATACTCAAACCAGCCTGTCTAGCACCAACAGCCACGCCACGATCAAAATCACCGAGATCACATCGCGCCCATTCCCCAATATTATAATATTTTTAATATTCTATAATTACATGAGCAGGGCGCACGGTGGCTTAGTGGTTAGCACGTTCGCCTCACGTGTATGAATGGGTGTGTGATTGTGCCCTGCGAGGGATTGGCACCCTGTCCAGGGTGTACGCTGCCTTGTGCCCGATGCTCCCTGGGATAGGGAAGGAAGGATAAGCGGTATAGAAGATGGATGGCTGGATGGATGGATGGATAATTGCATGAGCAGGTACACAGGGGTTCCTAATAAGGTGGCTGGTGATTGAGTGGGTGTATTTGATCTGAAAAATGATGTTCCAAACAAGCGTGTCAGGGATTTTCAATAGCACAAACATCCATGGTTTACAAGGTTTGAAGTCCCTATTTCATCCGAGTTAAAAGAGCACTAAAGCAGCCCTATCCTAATCATTAAGTACATTCATTCGTTACTTAGTTTAGCAGTGTCACTTTTGATGTGTGCTGCTGAATCGAGAAATACAGCACGATTCAATGCAATCCTGCCAGTAAACGTGAATAATTACAGCAGTTTTGCCACCTGAAGCAAGTTGCTGACACAAAAGCCGACATTTGTATGTGAGGTCGGCAGTCACGAGGTGGCATAACGGGCTTCTACACACCAGGAGGTCAGAGTGTGTAGCGGCAGCTTCAGGCATCAATGCTATCACATGCCCTTCTTGAACCAGTGCTAGCACTAACAAATACCCTTCAAATACCCTAGCCCTTAGGTGTATTGGTGTGGTGGATTAAATGAAAAGTCAAACCCCAATCTTTCTAACAAGATGCCACTTTTTATTCAAATGTACAGCGATAGGGTTTTTAAATCGATAAAACAGTAATGAGTAGTGTAGTAAATTTAATGAGACCGCAGTTTGACTCGGTAGCTTGTTGCGGTTTTGCTGTGTTCTGAATCCAAGGCGTTTTAAAACACTTGTAACCACACCGTGCTGGTAAAAAGAACACACTCGATGATCATTACAGTCAATATTAGGTGCGTTTTTAAAAGCAGCAGACTTATTTCTTATGACTAATATGTGCAACCTTAATGTACGAGTGTAGTAGTGGGGGGGGCGGCGGCATGGTGGCTTAGTGGTTAGCTTGCTTGCCTCGCTCCTCCAGGGTTGGGGGTGCACATTGGATGTCACTGTTGCTGTGACAAATGGCAAACAGACAAAAGGCTGTTTGTAAGCAGACACCAGAATGTAAAATTCCTGTGACGCTCCTGTGCAATGTTTGAATGCGATTCAATTCTGTCTTTTCGGTTTACTTTACTTCTAGTTGAAATGCGTGCGACAGAGAAACATATTTCAGGAAAGCTCTAGTTTTCAGAATGACATGTAGTAGAATACGTCAGAAGGCCGCCTCACGTTTACTACCATGGTAACTATTCTCTACAGATGAACTCGTATAGCATAAACATCATGGTTTATGGCATTGTTCAGGAGCGATGAAAAAGATTTTGTACCAGGAAAGATGCTGGGGGGGGAATACTTCTGACCACTATTATCTTAATTTGTCCCTTATGTCTGATTTCTTTCCGAGTGGACAAGGGTTCTGCCCTCGCGCTCATTCTCCGCACTTCCAAAAAGAATTCTTTTAAGTATTTACCCCTAGTGCTTGTTTTATTGTTTGTCACTCACATTGATTGACAAGGATCTCCCCCTTTCTCTCTCTTTCTCTCTTCCTCTCTACGTACTGCGGGTGCTCTCGTGTGGAACTAAAGATAGCTAGCACTAATTGATGATCGCATTACCAGAGTCCAACTCGACTGTGGGAACACGGCGTTGTCGTTTTTCCAACGGATTCTTAAATACATTGTGTACTGTTTTATGGTTTTTTTTTGTTTGTTTTTTTATTAAAAAAAAAACCATTTTATTCTGTTCAACAGAAAAGATGCTAGAACAGTAATGGTCATGGGCTTCTTGCTTTTCGTGTCCTTTCTTCTGGGTGTATCTTCGCATTACTGGAGCTCAGAAGGGGTTAAGGGGACAATAGCTGGCACTAATAGGAACTTCCCCACCAGGAATTCATTAAAGGGAACAAAGCCAGCTAGCTGAGTCTGCCTGACGCAATGTTCACCTCTGTTCCTATATATAATAGATAACGACTAGACACATCCAAGATCACAACCATAGCAGGTTTTATCTGTATAAAAAATAATGTCTATAAGTCTGAGCCCCCTACCAACAGAGCTGGGAAGTAAGAAGTACAATTACATTGGGGGAAATAAGTATTGGACACGTGCGGGGACATTTTCGACATGGCCCTGTCAATCACCTGACTTGAATCCAATTAAAAGACGATATGTTTAGAAGAACGGGCCAAAAGCACACCCGAATACTGCGACCCATTCATTTCTTCATACACGAAGCGTCTTGAAGCTGTCATTACAAAACAAAGGCTTCTCCACTGAGTATTAAATCCATTACATTTAGCCTGTTCGGCACTTTTTTTCCCCCGTGTCGTTCCCGTGTCTTTATTACACATAACTTCATTTACGGACTTTAAAATTTCCGGATTTCGTGAGTTAATGCTGATGTCTGGTGAAAATTTCATGTGAATACCCTCATTGGAAATATCTTCACTGAGGAAAATGTTGACACGCCCAATACTTATTTAACCCCCACTGTACGCTACTGGCGTTTGGTTTTCAAGTATCTGTGCTTTACTTGAGTTTTTCCAAAACCGAATACCTTTGGACTTTCCTTACTGTATTTCAGATGAAAAAGCTCTACGTTCTACTCGAAACATTTTCAAACAACAGTTCTCTGTAATTACATCTCTGATGGTAAAACGGTGACAGATGCATTCCCAACTTGTGCCAAGTGTTCCTGGGATAAACTCCAGATCCTTTACTGAAAGTTACTGAAAGTTGAGTGAGTAAAATATTAGTGGCCAGCACAGTGGTCTAACAGGGTCTAGGGTCCAGGCTTCAATCCTAAGCCCTCATTACTGTCTACTGTGTGGACGTTTTTCATGTTCTCCCCATGTCCTCTCCTTGCATTCAGTGTTCCAGTGACAGATTCAGGATCTGTCTCAACGCTGAGCAAGATAAAACTACGGAACCTTTTGTTTCTTAGGATAAAAAACAATTCACACGTGGACCCTGGTGTGTCCTCTACCTGCACATGTAGCCTACTAACAGTAAGCCTAGATTAACAATTCGCCGCCTCCTCGTTGTTACCCACTGATCGAAAAAAAAACGGTTAAAAAAAAAAAAGTCCTTGTGAAAGGTGGTGATATAAAGAGAGGCAAAGAAATATTCCTGCTTAAAAAGGACTCTGAACGTTTGACCTGTTTCGCTGGGCGTTTCAGCATATGGACCTTTAAGTCTTTTGATTCCATCGATATCTCAAATCTGTCTTTTTGGGTTTTTTTTTATTTTTTTTATTTTTTTTTATCTCCTCGGGTTTTTTTTTTTCCTCCACAATGGTCCGAACAGCATCCTGGAACAGTCGCATTATCTCACTTCATCAGAATTTTTCCTCGGACCTGCCAGCTTCTGTGCGAGGATGCTCGCTCTGCCAAGTAGGCGAC
>CM022759.1:2607500-2640000 GCA_012411365.1 Ameiurus melas
TACTTAGATTATTCATGTCGATTGCATGATCAGATAAATGTATAACACGTTGGACAGGTCTGTACAGCAGTTCACTGAGGCAGTCTAGACTCAGATTATTTTAGTCTAAGGCCTCCTTGCCGGAATCTCCCCGACCCCACTCCAACCGCAGCCCTTGATGGCTTGCATCTACGACAGGCACGATGCTGTTCACTTCAGTTCAGTTTTATTTGATTTGTACAGTGCATTTAACAATAAATGGGGCCACGGTGGATTAGTCGTTAGCATGTTGCCTCACACCTCCAGGGTTGGGGGCTCCCCATGCTTCGGGGGTTTCCTCCAGGTACTCCGGTTTCCTCCCCCAGTCCAAGGACTTACACTGTAGGCATTTCCAAATCGTCCACAGTGTTTGAGTGTGTGTGATTGTGCCCTGCGACGGATTGGTACCCTGTCCAAGGTGTCCCCCGCCTTGTACCCGAGTCCCCTGGGATAGGCTCCAGGCTCCCCCATGACCCTGTGTGGGGTAAGCAGTACAGAAAATGGATGAGTGGATGGATTTAACAGTAGACATTGTCACAAAGCAGCGTTACAGAAATCCAGAAGCAGCAGTGGCAAGGAAGAACTCCTTGAGACGACATGAGTAAGAAACCTTGAGGTTAACCATGGCATTATATGATGACATTATAGGTATCTCGTTAAGTGGGTGCAAGATGGTTATTTTAATAATTGTGAACTAATCAAAAAATGAATTGTTCACTCAGCTTCATCGATGCCAAAGAAGCGTGGTCACTGACAGCCATACTGGGTTAAGACACACCCTCAGCCAACCGTTGTCCTCCAACAAGTCAAGTCAAATAATTATAATTATTTAAAAAAAAAACCCCACTGTAAATACAAACTAAAGAAAACACATACCATTTTGACACTTTATAAACTGACAAAAATATAACTGCCGATGTCTAGATTTCTCTGCACTCCCCTTGGCACCCTCTGTCCCCCTAGTGGTCTAAATTGAAACACATCTTCATTGAACTCTTAAAGTGACCGATGTTATTGTCACACGGACATGCCCAAAAACATCAGCACCAAGGGAACTTTTTTATACTATAAATGTTGATTAGTTTGCAGGTTGTGCTCAGGCAGAACAAAGTGGCGGTGATAAAAAAATATTGATTGAGTTCAGCAATAACGTGTCGGTCCAATAGCGTGCGAGTAGAAAAAGACATTGATGGAATGCCTGAGCTGCCTGCAACACCTCCAGGACACGATGTGCCTTGTATTAGCAGTGATCACTGCAGCATTACCGCATCCTGACCCCCCATACCTCACACTTCACACCCCCCCATGCTCCTGATTTGGATTCAGGCAAGCAAACAGAAATGGCGTGCAGAGAACCAAGCCTGCAAGTGGGATAATTACATCTCGGATAGATGACCTTTTTTGCCTCCTATTAGATATCATTTAACGCACATGGTGCACACAGATATGATTATTGCCATCACTGGATGGCCATGTATTTTCCAATATTTGATCAAGACAAACAAATGTGTTTCTCCATCAATTACTGTTATTTTTCTGGCTGCATTATTTCATCAATCAGTGTATCCGCCGCTACAGTGCACCTGTCCAGACCTTTGTGACCGCTGAGCAGCAGCTCCATTAGCTGAATGCGACTAGCTTTGGCTCATTAAACTGTAAGACTGTGGGCCTCTGGGATGCTGACACGGCCGTCGGTAGGTGACCTTTAGACACCTAATCAACTTTTAACACCTCCCCGGATCCCGTCACCTGGTGAGACAGGAAGGAAGGTGGCCAGTGGCCCAGAATCACCTGGTACCACTTCAGGGAAAATCTACTCACTTTAGAGGGTGCTCCTCATGACTGTGGAACAATCATATAATAAAAGACAGAAGTGTTTTGGCAACTCCTCGAGGTTCTGTAAATTTAGAAGCAAATAAGGTTGTGTGATCTTCTCCGTAGGGATGGCTGTTCTGTTTTGACCGACTCACGTGCTTGGAGGGTGGTTATTTGTTGCGCTGCTGCCTCTGCATAAAGAAAGAACGGCTCGATTCTGAAAGCTATTGTTAGCGTCTGCCACCGCTTCTCTGCCTCCTTTCTTCTTGCGTTGCCTGGCTTGTCAAAACCCACCCTCACAACATCGTTTTATCAGTATTGTCATCTGTCAAAGGTGAAGGCTTTGTTGGAAACAGAGAAACGCGTCAGGGAAAGAATTAGGAGGGAGTATTAGGCTCTCGGCGTGTACATAGCGTGTATTGTCTCCCTCCCTGACAATGCATTAACGTACTGTTCTCTATTCACCAATCCAGGAGTATTTAAACGATTTAAAACACACGAGGCAGAAACGACAAAACCGTAGATGATTCGTTCAAAACCTGAGAATATAAGAAGCACCCTTGCAGCCACATGTGTACTCCCGAAAAGGGTAACGTTGTTCGGCTTCTGTTTCTTGACCTTTCGGAAAAGCAAACAATGAGACAGTTTACTATTGCTAGTCGTATACACAAGCCTTTTCCTGAGATCCCAGTCACAGTACAAGGAGAGCCTCTCCAAGCTACCCATCAATTAACGAGTGAATGTCAACAGTGGGGATAATGAGAGGCAGATAAGAACAGATGGTGAAACTCAACCCTTCCCCATCCTCTTGGCTTGAACACACAGACGAATATGCAGCACAACACGATTCCACAGGCCAAGGCTGGGGGATGGATGGAATCAATGCAATGTTTTTGTAATATTACAACTCACAAATGGTCCATTTTCATTTTCCGTGTGTGTGTGTGTGTGTGTGTGAACATCATCTCTAGAAGATTTCCAGACATGCAGCAAACAGAATATTAGATGTCGACTGAGTGACTTTTTGAGGATTAGTATGACCCTCTGACTGACGCATTAAGTGCCACTCTACTGGGTATTTCACTAGATCAGAAAGAGTGTGATATTTGAAGAAAAGTCCAAATGAAAGCTTCCTTCACAAACGCCTGCGTGATGTGATCGCATACTTTAAAATTGTACAGCGCTACAGAAACGGCTGAAGGCCCTAGAATGCTTTTTGCTTGACAGCCCGCGCTGATTGTACAAATGGGATCGATGCACTAAGTACAAAGATGAATATTGTCACAACTCAACTTTGTGGCTTAAACGGCCTGCATAGAATAGCCTATTATGTTTCAAGTACTGTCTTCTACGTGACACAACTCATTTTTGCCAACTCTGAACCTCATTAGAGTCTATTACGCTGTCTATATCTAATCCACATTCAATCTGAATGTAACCCATTAACTAACTGCAGGTTTTTTCTAAAATACGGCTAACGTCTATTCATTGAACAATGGAGACTAATAAAGGAAAAACCAACACGTTTCCCCTGTTAGCATTTGTACTGGTCTGATGCACCGCTGTTTGGTTAGAACTAACCCAGCAACCATGCCGGTGAATTTCTTACCATTTGGACTCGTTGCAGTTGACTCTCGAGTGACGAATCATTTCCTTTGCATTGCGAAGAGTAAAACAGGAAGGAGGCGCAAAGGAAAGGAAGTGTGCGTTATTGTCGAGGCGGCTTTGCATTTGTCTTAAAACGGCGTCGTTATGGATGTGTCCTTTTAAGAAGTGTAAATAGTTGTAGGATGACACATTACTGTCACTAACAGCAACACCGTTTCCAAGAAAAGGCACCCAGTCGGGTGAGATTGCGTCAGTAGGCGCCGTCGCCTTCTGTCCACAGTTGGCGTTTCCCAAAAGCCTGTGCACCCTGCAAACAATGTAGCCTTACTAATGCTGCTGTATAACGACATTAGTCAAATTAACCATGACAGGCACTCAGAAAAGATTTATTTCTTTAGCACCGACTAATCAAATTGAACTCAGGTTGATTAGCTTGCGGGGCCTGGTGCAGAGTCTGGCTTTGCTGCCAGAATGATTTCTTTTTCAAAAGTGTGAAGTTACATAAAACGGCAAGGCAAATGCTGAACCTATTTTATTTATTTATTTATTTTTAAAAAATGAAACTTCATTCCTCATCGCATAAGCATGCCAATAGATTCAATAGATGCTTTTCTGCATTAGAATGCGAGGTGGAGGCCCAGCGTGAATAATCCCCCTTTAGTCATCGCAAATTAAATTTGTGACATGGTGGATTTATGTCACGTTTAAGAGCTAGATTACAAAAGGTTCAAACCCAGAAACTGTGATTCATAGTCCGTTCAAGTCTGCCAGATTTCCTGAGAATTAAAGTGAGTGACTGAGGAACTAAATATGCCAGGTAAAGGCTCGCAGAAGCTGCACAACAAGACGGGAAAAGACCCGGCATTATTTTTCCAATCTTTGACGCTGCAGTATGAGTGAGCCTGTGTCCAGTATAGCGCGACATTCCTGTTGGCTGGCACGAGTGAAACCCAGTGAGGTCTATTGCTGTTGTAGCCCATCCACCTCAAGGTTTGATGTTTTGTGCATTCTGAGATGCTTTTCTGCTCACCACTATTGTAAAGAGACTGCTTTACTAATTGTGTTACAATAGAACTTTTAGGCCAATTCTCCTCTGACCTCTCTCATCAACAACAACAACAACAACAACAAAAAACTCTAGAGACATTTGTGTGGGAAAATTCCAGGAGACCAACAGTTTCTGAAATACTCAAACCAGCCCGTCTGACATCAACAACCGTGAATGAGCAGGTGTACCTGTACAGGTGTTCCTATCAAAGATATATAAAAGTAATAATAATTAGCTTAATAATTTTGCATTTTTACATAAATTGCACACACACACATATATATAATTCATATATATATATTCATCCATATATATATATATATATATATAGGGCGCACGGTGGCTTAGTGGTTAGCACGTACACCTCCGGGGTTCGGTTCCTGCCGGGGCCGTGTGTGCGGAGTTTGCATGTTCTCCCCGTGCTGCGGGGGTTTCCTCCGGGTACTCCGGTTTCCTCCCCCAGTCCAAAGACATGCACGGTAGGTTGATTAGCGTGTATGAATAGGTGTGTGAGTGTGTCCTGTGATGGACTGGCACCCTGTCCAGGGTGTACCCCGCCTTGTGTCCGATGCTCCCTGGGATAGGCTCCAGGTTCCCCATGACCCTGAAGAAGGAATAAGCGGTAGAAGATGGATGGATATATATATATTCATATATACATGTATACACACAGTGTAACACAAAGTGAGTACACCCCTAAGTGAAAATGTCCAAATTGGGCCTAAAGTGTCAATATTTTGTGTGGACACCATTATTTTCCAGCACTGCCTTAACCCTCTTGGGCATGGAGTTCACCAGAGCTTCACAGGTTGCCAGTGGAGTCGTCTTCCACTCCTCCATGACGACATCACGGTATACAAACATACAATTTGACGCAGTGTGCGGTGTATGGATTGAACACTAACAGGCTGAACCCTCACTCCTTCAACCTCTGCAGCAATGCTGGCAGCACTCATACGTCTATTTCCCAAACACAACCTCTGGATATGACGCTGAGCACGTGCACTCAACTTCTTTGGTGGACCATGGCGAGGCCTGTTCTGAGTGGAACCTGTCCTGTTAAACTGCTGTATGGTCTTGGTCACCATGCTGCAGCTCAGTTTCAGGGTCTTGGCAATCTTCTTATAGCCTAGGCCATCTTTATGTAGAGCAACAAATCTTTTTTCAGATTCTCAGAGAATTCTTTGCCATGAGGTGGCATGTTGAACTTCCAGTGACCAGTATGAGGGAGTGTGAGAGTGATGACACCAAATTTAACACACCTGCTCCCCATTCACACCTGAGACCTTGTAACACTAACAAGTCACATGACACCGAGGAGGGAAAATGGCTAATTGGGCCCAATTTGGACATTTTCACTTAGGGGTGTACTCACTGTTTGTTGCCAGCGGTTTAGACATTAATGTCTGTGTGTTGAGTTATTTTGAGGGGACAGCAAATTTACACTGTTACACAAGCTGTACACTCGCTACTTTACATTGTAGCAACATGTCATTTCTTCAGTGTCGTCACATGAAAAATTATCATCAAATATTTACACAAATGTGAGGGGTGTACTCACTTTTGTGAGATACTGTATATAACCACAAGTTTTTAAATGCATGTATGTAAATGCACTTAATTATTCCTAATCAATATCCGTATCATCAATAATTTATAATAACAAGCATAGTATGTAGAGTAATATAAATAAATAAATAAATAAAAAGATGGCAGTTAACATTGATACTCACTATTGCACATGCAGGAACCTTGTACGAAGTTATAGGTAATGGCTTTTAGGGTCAACATGTAATTTGTAAATGTGAACCAGAGTCACACATTGTTGATTATTATTAGTGCATTATCAGCTCGTTAGTCCTTCAGTTGGGAATTAGTCAGATCCTCTGATCTGGATGCAGAGCCGTGGACTGATAAACAACACGCCCGGGTTATTTAATAACGCGTGGATATCACTATGCATTTTTTTTTTAATGTTATTACCTTATCACTGCTCAAACACACCAGATGCTATTTCAGTTTTTAATACATTTCTTTCAAAGTTTTGTTTATAGGAACTAGGATTTGTATATTTGATAAGGAGGGAATATATGATTATACACAAGCTTTTAATTAAATCTGAGCAGTTTGAGTTCTAAAAGGAATGAACACCCAGGTATAAATAGAGTTTATATAAACTCCTGGGGTTCAGTTTCCTGCCTGATTCTGTCCTTAAACAGCTTTATGAAAGCCAACTCCACGTCCGTGAAAGAAACTTCACTACAATGTATATTTTCCCTCTTCTGTTTTCTTCGTTCCTCTAATCTTCCTTGGATCCTGACAGCCTGATGAATGCGTAACATTAATCGACATGCATAAAGTCTTATGTCTCATGGTCTAATGAACTTGACATGTATGTACTAGAAACAAAAAAACAAAAGAGTACTGAGAAATTGTACTGTAAGTGTAAGTTTCACATTTTACCGGAAAGTATACTGTAAATATGTTAAAATGTCACTCGGTTCAAAGTGGAAGTATTTACCCAAAAAGTACAAAAAGTCGCTACTTTTAAATGTACTCAAGTATTCAAAAGTAAATAAAATTAAACTCGTCATATGTTCATGTGGACAGTATCTCTATATGTGAGTAAAGCTACATAGTGACTAAAGTTCATACACTCCAGGGAGGCGAAGGAGACGGCACGTTGGGACGGCTGTGGCGCAGGTGGTAGAGAATGGGTTGTCCACTAATCGTAAGGTTGGCGGTTTGATTCCCGGCCCGGGTGACTCCACATGCCAAAGTGTCCTTGGGCAAGACACTGAACCCCAAGTAATAGCAAGCTAGCACCTTGCATGGCAGCTCTGCTACCGTTGGTGTGTGAGTGTGTGTGAATGGGTGAATGAGACACAGTGTAAAGCGCTTTGGATAAAAGCGCTATATAAGTGCACATTTACCATTTACCACATTGTATACAAGTCTTTGCTTACTTCAGCATATTGAAACGTTTTACTGAGGCCTGAAGTTTGGCACTGCAATGCAGTGGTTTATCCATATTCAGACACACACAGATAGCTATAGTGCTACGTACTTTGTGTAGCATGTGAAGGTCATGGCAGGTGATGAATTGCCACGATTTCTGATTGATGTTTTTCTGCACTTGAATGCTAAACTGAAACCGATTAACTTGAAATGTGAAATGGACCCCATTTGATTGACATATAACCTACCGTACAGCCATTGGCTGCGTAAGAGGAGAAGAGATCTTTGAGATTTATAAAGAGGACTTTGAAGGTCAAAATAAAAATGTAAAGGGGAGAAAAAAAAAAGCATGTATTCCGTTTAAAGGTGCGACGGTATTTAATTTAAATTTTTTTACTAGTACAAATATCATGAAAAATATGTAGAATGTGATTAAGACATTTAGTTTTAAGCCATGGCCTCAGCCCGAGTGGGAAAAACTGCTTTATGGTCTGGAAAGCTTGTTTATGTTTATGGATGAGCCTCTTGTCAGTCATTTTATAGACACTGCCCCAATACCCCTTCAAATCACCCCATCTCAGTCTCAAATCAGCAAGCTCCCAGTGCAGCCAGGTATCTCTCCTGAGAAAAAATAAATAAATCACTCTGTACTTCGAAAAATCTTAACAACAAGAAACAGTATAGCCAGAACAAACAGTGACAGTGCTTCTCCAGTGCTTGGAGTAATTTATTACTGGTGAATACTGATGAAGCTGGAGACAGAATTAGCAATAATGCTTTTAATTGTTTGACTGGCCGGCTGTATACAATGGCTTGCCTTTTTCCCATAGACACCTGGTCTTCAATGATGGTTTATCCTTTTTAAACAACAAATGTTGTTTGTTCTTCACAGGTGAAACCACGGGCTCAAACCAAGAGTAGACATTCAGAGCGAATCATAACGAGACGTTATTGGTCACATATACATTACAGCACAGTGAAATGAGTTTTTCTTCGTATATCCCGGTTGAGGTCAGAGCGCAGGGTCAGCCATGATACGGCGGCCCCTGGAGCAGAGAGGGTTAAGGGCCCAACCGTGGCAGCTTGGCAGTGCTGGGACTTGAAACCCCCGACCTGCCGATCAGTAACCGAGAGCCTTCACCGTCAAGCAACCACTGCTCCTTTAAACAAACAGTTTAACAGGGCACGCCTGGGCAACAAGAAACACCTGTCACTTGAAAAATGGGTGTTCTAAGTTGTTTAACCCATCTAGATGTAAATATGAGGTAGTGATATCTGAAATTCTGATCTATTGTCTCGTATTCATTGTATGATCTCAAACCCAAATTTCTTTAACGTATAGCAACAGCAAAAGAACTGGCTTTGCGTGTTTTCGGAGGGGAATGTACACACAGTGTCTTGCAGAGATGTTCACCCCACTCGAATTGGGATAATGTCATCAGTATAGTTAATAAATGAGTTCTTTTGAAAAGAGTCATGAGTTAAATTTTCTGTTTGCTAATGAAATTACGTTTATTGCTCTATTTTGCCCTCTAGTGGAATAACAGAGACTAGCTTTTTAAAATTTTATTTAAATAAACAAACAAACAAACAAACAAAAAAAACAACAACTTCCGATTCATGTATGGTCCACAAGATGATTTTAAATTTGATAACGCATTCAAAATGTATTTGGCGGGCCAGATTAGAACATTCACGGGGGTGGTCCCAGCCAAGGGCTTGAACGTTTTACATCCCTTTCATAACCTACACTATATGGCCAAAAGTTTGTGGACACCTGACCATCACACCCTTCCCCAATCTGTAAATTGATGTCTTTTGTATGCTGTAGCATTACGGTTTCTCTTCAGTGGAACTAAGGTGCCTAAACCTGTTCTAGCATGACCGTGTCCTTGTACACAAAGCAAGGTCCATGAAGACATGGTTTGCTAAGTTTGGCGTTGAAGATCTTGAGTGGCCTGCACAGAGCCCTGACCTCAACCCCGCTGAACACCTTTGGGATGAACTGGAACGCTGAATGCACCCTAGGCCTCCTCACCTGGCGTTAGTGCCTGGCCTCACTAAGACTTTTGTAGCTGAATGTGCACAGCCACACTCCAAAATCTAGTGGCGAAGCCTTTCCAGAAGAGTGTATATTATATTTTAATATAACCGCAAAGGAGAACGAAATCTGGACGAAACCCATGTGATGGGTGTGATGGTACGGTGTCCACATACTTTTGGCCAGAGAGTAATTTTGGATCGATCGTTTTACATTGTTGTTGTCAGAGATTTTGTAAACGTGAAGGCCCTTAATTGGCTATGGTGTTACTTTATAAATTTGCTAGTGTTGCTTTGAGTTTTAAATGAAAATGAATGAATATTTCAGCTATGAGAAGTAATAATAATTCTCCAGGTGGACAGAGCGTCCATATTGTGGAACTGCTTGGGAACCACCTTGAAATATATCATATATAACATGTCAATACATGTTGTGTAGCCATTTCCAGCTTATAGTTAGGTACAAATCAGACCTGACACTAAATAGTCTTTAGTGATGCAAATCTGGCGGCTGAGAACAGAGAAGCAGCGATACAGCTCAGGAGATACTCAGCCGGCGTTTCTCTGGGTGCCATCTTGCTGTAGCTTGATGACCCAAAATCCCCTAAATCCTAAAAATAAACAGGAAACAGGGAGGAGATTGTGTGCTCATTAGGCACACTGAATTGCATACTCTTTGAGATTTTTTTGCCAAGGTTCAGGGTTATTTACTTACGCTAAAGTGATCAAAATAAAGCGCCTCTAATTACTCCATGCTTTTGTCCTCTGCTATATGATGCTTATGGAAAGTTATTTACTTTTCTAATGTGCAATTTGTAATGAGAGTCTCTATCTACCGATCTATGATCGGTAACGAGCCAGAGTAGGTCGGACATTATCGCATTTGCCTCGGAAACAAGGTCTTGGAGCTTCAGTGTGAGTTCCTCAGGTTTCTTTGCCTGGGATGGATCAGAAACTGGTAAGGGTCCAGGAGCATAGACCATGGGGTTTTTGGACAGCAGCCAGCCAGTCTGTTCTCGGGAGCTCTTTTGGAGTAGTTGGTGAAGCAGGGTTCACAGTACATGGTGATGAAGCAGGCATTGTAGAAGACAGGGCGGCAGACTGGCACAACATGTCCCCAGCTTGCTCTTAAGGTTTGGAACAATGAACAGACCCCTGATATATATGGCAAGGAACGAAATCTCATCTCATCCAATCCAGATGACTCATTTTGACCTCACATAACTTAACAACGTTTGTCTCCTGAGTTAGCGTCCCTGCCCAGTCCCCAGAACCCCCTTTGAAAAGAATTGAGGAATTCGTTTCACACTTCAAACGGATGCTTCCCATAGCAGCTTTTGATTTAAAGAGGCTATTGGAAGAGGGAGCGGTGGATGTATGTTAGGTCAGTCTATTCAAGGTGACACTGCTTGCTGCATCCATGTCATGGCCTTCTATAATGCAGGAAACCATGAGGAGTCTTTATTTATAGGTTTTTTAGAAAATCAACGTTATAGCCAAAGACTATAAACAACTGCAAGTGTCAAGGTCAGGAGCAGACAGGCACACGTCAAAACCAATAAGTACATGACAAGACAGATAATTAAGGAAAGAGGATAAAAAATACTAGCTTCTTCAAAAAGAACCTCATACTAGCTTCTTACTAGCTTTGTGAGGACTTAATTAATACAGCTTTATTGCTAATTATCGTTATGCTTACACCTACATTTTATTCTGTTTTTTTTAAGTGAAACCCACAGTGTTTTGTAACAAAAAAAGGGTCTTTCCTTGTAGGGATCAACCAACTATCCATACACTGGTCACACAACTATCGGATTTTCCTATCGCTGTGGGGAGATTTGGTCCCCATCAAGATGTGATGTATGTTTCCAATAGCCTTACTTATCGATTGATCAGCTTTTCTTCCTGTGTTTTCTCTCATGCGGCATCTCTGCTGGTACTACTATAGATGGGGACGCTCGAACACTATTCCTCACACGAGCAAAGCTATGAATGAAGAAGCCGGGGTGGAAATTATGGACGTGGATGTGAAGGGCTGTGCGGGTTTCATGCGCCTGGATGTCTAAATGGCCGGCTTTGTAGATAATGAGTTCAGGGCCCACTTGAATGAATCACACTGCTGTCCAGGCTTGTTAGCTTTGCGTTTAAGCCACGCTTGCACTATCATACTCTTGCACTCTCACACGATCAGCCATCATCCCTTTTAATTCAACCTCTGCATGTTCCTTGTTCTGTTAAATATCATGATTATCTTATATGCCATCGAACACGATGCTGGTCAAAGAGCTACGAACAGTATTTCTCATTCAGCCATTGCAGGACACTCTCAGGATGATTAGTATTAAAATAGCAGTTCATGGACATTGCGCGCTGCATCAGTGCAGTATATAAATGCATTTTAATGCGTTTAAACAGCATCTTTTAAGTGCAAGGGAAAGCAGCCTCAACATGTAGAGCAGTGTCAGAAAGCACCGGATTAGAAATGAGTGCAAGGTGCAATACACACCTTAACTCACGAGCAAAGTTCTTCCTGGGAAAAGGAAGCACGCACGTCTTAAGTGCTTAAAAACCCCCTTAAAAAACTATCATCAACAACATCGTACCCGCTCGTCCTGTAAGTCGAGAACGCCGCTTTATTGTATTTCTCGGCTGTTTGTTTGTCTCTCTTAGCGAATATCCCTAAGTGAATGCTTCCTCTCTAGAAGCAATACGAATGTAAAACAGCCTAATTGAATTTTTGCCCAAAGACGAGGCTTACCCCACGCAACATCGTTAATATACTCACTTCCTCTGTGTGCCGAGGAATTGCCCACTCTACCTGGAGATAGAAATGAGGTCCCACAATTGACCTTTGCTGTATTCGACTTGTGTCGTATAGATACAATAGCGTCTATCTGATGCCATGGTCTATTACCAAACTCAATCACTTTGCAGATATATTTTGCCCCAAATAAACCTTTTGAAAACGATTTGGCATTTCTAACTGCTGTGAAATTCACGTCTGATAAATTAGTAGCAAATTGGCCATTTTAAAGGTTGCCGCAGGAAGGGCAAGACACTGGTTTTTATAACTAATTCATTCAAATGAGTTTGTTCTTAATTGGCTATCCAAGTTAAGCAAAGGTTAAATAAACACAGCATTAAAAAAAAAAAACAACAACAAAAAAATTTGAGTGACAGGCCGGCTTAACACCAAGCCAATTATGGAAGGATTTCCTGTGCTAGGGGGCCATGGGCACATTGTTGGATGTTGGTTTATTCTTCAGCTGAATGCAAAAGCCAGAGGGATGCTATTTCATGCAATCAACATCCCTCAACTGACATTTAATACATTGTGTGCATGACTGCGCTACTGCAGAGGGCCTCTCTTGCTCTCCACCGCTTTAGGCAGCCGTCACTGACAGCACACACAATGCACAGTGCAAACTGTATTATTTCAGCCCTGTGGCTGACTTCCCTGCTCATAAACTACTTCTTTTTCTATAAGGACAATCTCTTCATCTCCTTTTTTTTAACCTTCCTTTTTGCTCATCGTGTAATACATGACCTACCTATCTTTTTATATATATATATACATACACATACATACATATATATATATATATATATATATATATATATATATATATATATATATATAATATATATATATATAGTAGGACCTAACCATTATATATATATATATATATATATATATATATATATATATATATATATATATATATATATAAAATGGTTAGAGTCCTACTTGTAAATCTCATTTTGCTTTCATCTAGTGTAACTGAAATTCAGCTCCATGGTTCACCTGCTCCTTCAGTACATGTTAATTCGGCACATTAGCAGGCGAATACGCCCGACTACTTTATTTATAATAAATTGAAATCTATGTTTACATACCAAGGTTCCTGAGGTTAACAACTATAATGTCAAGTTGAAATTGAGTGGAACATGTTGTATTGTGTTACCTTGGTGATGGTAGATGCAGCTATTTACAAACTCAAGTTAATACTGTGAATGACTCAGGTGCTTGACACGGTAGAATCGGAGTTAAATCACTGCACAGGTCAGCATAGTGAAAAATACACTCTCAGCTGTCACGGTGGCCAAAGGACATGTTCAGTAAGAACACGATATGTCAAGCCCTGTTTGCCTCTCTCTGCAGGTGGGACAGTGGAGATGATGCACGAGCGGAGCGACGCCCTCTCTCATTGATGGATGTCCTAAAGGAGACCGGTCTCCTTGTACCGGCTTTGAATTCAATGCAGACCAGTGCGTTGGACCAGGCCGATAAGGCAAAAAATCTGATATCTGGTACTGTTTTTCATTTTACTTCTGACCCCATTGGTGTTAAATGTGAAATGAGTCCGAAGACAAAGTCATAGCGTTCTGTCTTTTCAGGATGACTATGGCTATTGTTCTTTTGTTAAATGAAGAACAAAAATGGAAAATGCTTTGAGGTAGTGCAGACTCCATGACAGTCCACGTTCTCTTGTCTGGATTTATCTAATTGTTGCCTTAGTCTCTAGTCTTCGCTCACTGGCTCCTTATTCACTTGGCATACGGTGACATGCTCTAGTGCAGGTGGAATCTCTACGCAACGCCTATAAGCCTGTCAGGCTTTAGTTTATCACGAGCAGCCCCCTACTCGATTCCAGCTGCAGGATTTGGAGCTAAGAGCTGAGCCGACCCCACAGTCATAGTCACAAAGATAAATACTGGAGCACATCCTCAATCTGACCAAGTGAAAAACGGCACCATTGAACTCTGGATCAGAGCCTTTTTTTTTTTTTTTCTTCTTTTCAGGGGAACAGTGATGAATCATTCTGCAGTTACTCGGCACTCATTACCAAAATCTGGTGTGGATACATTGATCTTTCGCCATTATTAACAAATGCCAGAGACCATTAAGGACCAGACTGACAGCTGCTTTTAACAAATGCTGGTAGTTGCTTGCTCACATGTTCTCTACACCCCTGGAATTTATGTGCTTTGGTGTTGTGTAGTGTCGGATGAGAGAACAGGCGGGACACTGGAAATGTCAGAAAAGAAAATGGTGTTCGTTCAATTCTGCCTCGCGAAGTTATTGGGAAATTGCCAGGATGGTATTTTAATTTCAACCAGCTGTAGGCTTCCTGCTGATATCCTCCGAATGTTTCTCACATTTGTAAATATTTCAACATCGGAAGATGGGGTAAGGTTTGTGAATAACCATATTATAAGGCTTTCGCAGCCTGTCGGTTGTCTTGACATGCGTCATTTTTGGCTCATCTCAAATCAATGGAAGAGAAACTTGCTTCTCTGAATACAAGCATATAAGCCAGGACCTTCATCCTGCCAATTCAAAACAGGCAGGCATGTGGTCATTTATTCACAGAGCTATCTGGCAGAAACCAAACCTAGACTGGGGATTGGAGACTGACTACAAATTGCAAATGTCTGGGGATGCCACCACCCGCCTGGGTCCAGACTACTTTAATAAACCAACAATGTTTACTTTCGAGCATGTGGGGCATTAAAGAGGGTATTTAGATAGAACCTCTTAAATCCTAACAGTCAAACAAGGTTTAGGTTGTTCACATTACTGTGTGTCTAGCATAAACAATGTTGGCAATGTAAGGCTCAGGACATCGTAACCTATTGCCAAAAGTCAGGATAACCCCATATGCTGCTTTATGGCTGCCCAGAGATTGTAAAAAAAAATATTTTTACACAGATGTAGAACATCGAATAAAACTAAAATCTATCTCAAAAACCTATTTAGTTTTTTTGGTTTTTTTTTTTTGGTATGTACAAAACCTTAAATGTTATTTGAGAGCAAGCAAAATATGTGATGCTACTTCCCTCTCACCCTCAACTGTCAGAACCAATTAGTGAGCTTCTGTCAACTCCCTGTGATACTCTGCTCCACAGCTTGGCAAAAAGAGGAGCAATCAGATGTTGGAACAGCTGAGGATTCTGGACGCACATGCAAAGTCGAATCCAATACACAACAACTAAAACTGTTACATAGTTAGATAGTGAATTGCCATGGAGTGTCATGAACATTGAGTACAGTCATAAAATGGAGCACTATAAAAAAAAAATGATTTTTTAGATTTTAACCCTCACTGTAAAAACGGATAAGTCCATTTAACTCGGAAAAATTTGAGGAAACTAATTACCTCAAAAATTTTACGTTGATAAAATCGATTTCTTTAAGCCAAATACACTTAAATAATGACAAAAATGAATTTGAAATGACAACGTGTGAGTAAAATGTTTGTTATATTGGACACATCATTCACTGATGGCCTGGAAGGTCAACGCCATTCAGTTAATACTGTGTTTTCTTCCTACATTTTTCTTGTAGTTTCACCTTGAGCTTCAGTGACTACTGAATACATTATAAGTCATTCAATTCCGTTCCAGTTTCATTTTTAATCGTATGGCATTTTTAACAATACATGTTGTCAAAAGAGAAGCTTTACAGAAATCCAGATGTACATTTACAACCCGAATGAGCAAGAAAGAAGTGACGGTGTCTCTGACACTAAATGAAGTTTAGTGTCGTTACTCTAAAATCCTTAAAAACGTTACCCTTTTTAAAACTATGTCGTATTAAGTCGAACAGTGTTAAAGGATGTTTAGTATGAGTATATTGTTAATCCTGAATCCTGTAATAAGGACAAAAAATCACACAAAAGCAGTTCATGTACAGGTACTGGTTACATTACTCTTATCGATCCATCCATCTTCTATACCGCTTACTCTTCTTCAGGGTCACGGGGAACCTGGAGCCTGTCCCAGGGAGCATCGGGCACAAGGCGGGGGTACACCCTGGACAGGGTGCCAATCCATCGCAGGGCACAATCACATACCCATTCACACACCCATTCATACACTACGGATACTTTAGACACGCCAATACCCGGAGGAAACCCCCGCAGCACGGGGAGAACATGCAGACTCAGTCCAGTTTGTGTTTCAGTCCAAGTTTGGGCTGCGATCATCTTTCAAAACAATTTTATTTTTTGAATATACTCCTGTGGTATTTTGGTTATATGTGCCCATAGATTTCGTGGTTGGATTAGTGTTTTGACTTGGAGGGGTGGCATGCTCTCATGCAGCCTTCTGTTTTCAGCTGGACCATTAGCTTCTCAGCTGTTACAGTGCAACACAACCTTATAACCATCCAGATATTCTATAAATTGTTTGCTGAGCAGGATTCCACTCTAACACATTGCAAGGCATTCCTCTATTATTATTATTATTATTATTATTATTATTATTATTTATCATTATTATTTTTATTTATTGATTTATTTATTTATCAATCAGAAATTAACAAAGCCCTTACTAAGTGGTTGCTCTATAACTTATTCATTTATTCATCAAGGAATTTTTTTTTTTATTTGTCCCCGGTTTCAGCCGTGTTGTAGGAGGATTTGGTTTTCAATTTTTCAAATGCAAAGGCTCTTACAGTGGTGCTTAAGCAGCTCTGAAATGAGTACCCTTAAAACATGCAAACAAGGTACTGTAATTTCAGGAGTGCTCCTTTATAGTCCAAGCTATTTAAGGCATTTCCATGTCTTCAACTGAGTTATAGCGCATTAGAAATCATGTCTTAAATGCTATTCAAATCGAAAATGGATTCTTCTTCTTCTACTATTTGTATAAGGAAGGGTGTGCGGCACACAAATACATCTGAATAGCGCCTTTATAACTTATTGCAAACCGATCAAATTAAACTTTCTTTTGCTTTTTGCTTGTGTGTGTACATTGTCTGCTTCAGCTGATACAGATGAATTATTCAAATCAAGCAAGCGTACTGTATATCTTTGGATAAACTAGCTTTCAACCCTTGATATACATTATATGGCCAAATGTATGTGGACAACCTAGCAATCACACCCATATGTGCTTGGGTTGAACATCCAATTCCTGATTTAATCGCCTTTAGCGCTTATAATAAGCTCCACTCTTCCACTAGATTATGGAGCCTGGCTCTGGGGATTTGCCCATTCATCCGCAAGAGCTTTAGAGAGGTCAGGAAGTGATGTCTGACGATGAAGCTTGGCACGTAGTCAGCATTCATCCCAAAGGTGTTGAGGTCAGGACACTGTGCAGGACATTTGAGTTCTTCCACTGCGTTCTTATGGACCTTGCTTTTTGTGATCGCTGTCATGCTGGCACAGGTTTGGCCCTCTTAGTTTCAGTGAAGAAAAATCTTAATGCAACAGCAGACAAAGACAACTTTGTGGCAGCAGTTTTGGGAAGACCCATGCTTGCGCATGACGGTCAGGTGTCCACATACTTTTGGCCATTCCGTGTACGAGGAAATGTGTCCTTATATTGATTCAATGATAGCCTTCTAAGTGAAAATAAATCTAATGTCATTATTTCTTGGTTATATTTATGTTGTGTAATGCTGATATTGTGTTTTTGTTTCTTCGTGTAGGATCATGTGAGCTGAGAGGTAATCTAAAGCTGTATGGCGCTGCAGATAACACCTTCCCCCTATCCTCCTCGGTTGCTGTATTGAGTGCCCAAAGAGGTGGTTCAGATGGCCACAGAGTAGCACTGGCATTAAGAGAGTACTGTCTCCCAAGCCTACCCTCACCACAGACTCTAACTGAGACTCCTGAGCAGCCCACTGATGAATCCAGCAGCTGTGCCATATCCCTCACAGCTTGTGTTACCAAGGATGTAAATCCCTGGTCCCTGTCAGAGGACAATAATAAACCACCCCTCAACATGATGGAGCCAGTGGGCATGTCTGAGATGGCAGAGGACTGCCTAATCCAGCAAAGCCGCACTTGCCTGGGCTGTATCATTGAGACAAAGGATGCACTGGCTAATGAGCCCATTATCAACTTAAAAATGACTGACATGAATCGTGAGTATGATACTTGCTCCATCTCAAACATGCATTGTATGGGCCTCAGTGAAACAGGCAGTTGCTCAGAGCAAATTCTGGCTGATCAGCTTCTGAGCTTTCCCATGCCTAAATCTCAGATGGGGGAGAAAAAGAATTTAGATAAAACAGCAAGTGACCCAGATCAGACGTCCAGAAACATTTATGAAGGCCTTCTACTGGACAAATGCAATGGAGAGGATGGTCTGCTCCCCAGTTCAAACCAGGACTGGGGTTACATCGAGTCGTTTATTACTGAGAGCAAAATGGAGTTGCTGGACCTATGTTCAAAAAATGAGCTCTCAGTAAACCTTTTCTCAGAGGAGGACGTGGATAACTATATGTTCGACGACGATGATGATTCTGCCCTGAGCACTGACATGTGCTCACTGAAAATCCGCTACGAGTCTTTCCAGGACAACATGAGGGAAAAGACGAATGTCCTGCAGGAGGAAACACAGTTTAACTTTTTTCCCAGTGTCCTGGTAAACTCCGCAAAAATAGAGGGTAGTGTGGTAAAGAAGAGTGCAGATGACCTCTTATCTAAACCTGAAGACCTTGCATTAGAGAATGAACATAAAGAAAATAGCAGTGATAGCTCATCAGAGAGGGCATCTGATTACAGTCCAAAAATTAACTACGTTATCGATTCTAGCAACTCGACTGAAGACTCAGAGGACTACAGTGATGACAGCTCTAGCACTGTGTCCTCCATTGACACTATTCATGAGAGCAGAGAGAGAACCTTGTTTTCACGAAAGAATGTTTGCTCTTCCAACCCTCTAAACTATGGATTAAGAGCGAAAAGAAAAGTCAGGTACAGTGACGACTACCTTTATGATGTTGACTCCATTGAAAGTGAAAAAAACAATGAAAAGCGTGAACAAACACCTTCTGGCCCAAGACAGGATGAGGATGATGACTGGTGCCCTAAAAAGAGAAGAAAATCTTCCCGCAAAGAGCCGCCCGTGATAATCAAATATATTATCATCAACAGGTTCAAAGGAGAAAAACACATGTGCGTAAAGCTCTGCAAAACTGATCCAGCAGTCACGACTGTAAGTTTAAACGAGAACGCAGTTAGTGAATATGAAAAACTGGCTCCTCTGAAGGATTTCTGGCAGAAGAAACAGAGGGAGCATGAAGAACAGCTTAGACTGCATGCAGAAGATCGACACAATTTTCATCGTAATGGCCGGAATCGACCGTTTAGTTCTAGCCCTCCCAAAAGGAAATACAAGCTAGCAAACAGACTTAGGATTCAGAGGATTCAAGCTGTGCTGCAATCACCCCACAAGCGAGGCTTCTCTTACTCTGACCTAAGGCAGGAATCTGGCTCTAAAGAAGACACAGCTCCCAGAGAAAGACCGTTAACAATATCCAGCCCCAGTTGTTCAAGTACATTGGGCCCAAACGACATTATACAAATCGTGACCCCAAAAAGCAGATCACAAGAGAGGGAGGAGAGGAGAATAGGAAATAAAATGGTTAGAATCCGGAAATTCAAAAGCGAAGCAAGGCTCAGAAGTGAGAAAATGAAGAAATTTGAAGAGAACTGTGAAAGCAAGACAAACAAGACCGAAGCATGTGCTGTGGCAGAAAACAAGGACACTGTAGGGGGTGGGAATGAAACAGAGATCAACTCAGCTGAACACAGTCCTCAGAGTCAAACAGCTGAGACCACTGAAAAAATAGTTTTCATGTCTGACACATGCTCCTATAACAAAGCGACATCATCTGATGATGTGGCCACAGGTATGTCTGTTATCCCTGGAGGCTATCTGCAGACATTGTTGGAAGCCTCAGACTCCTTGGGTGGATCTGGTGCTACCTTTTTTCCTCAGCAGAACCCTAGGCAACAGTCTCTGGGTCTCTCTCTGGAAGAGCAGCAATTTGCTTCTCTTCAGCTGGCCCAAAGCTGTGTACTCTCCCCACCCTCTGAATCAGAGCTCCAACAGTCTCCTCAGAACTGCCCGAGTCTCACACAAATGTGGCACACCCAGCTTGACCCAAATCAACAGTTCACTACTGATATCCCTGAGACGGCAGTCTTGCCCAACAACTTCCCTAGTACCATGTCTTTGCCAATCTCAGCGAACCTTGCAGTTCCAGGGTACAGTCAGTTGGGGCTGGATACAAATAGAATGCTTTATGAAAAAAATTACATGCCTGAGCAGGCACTGCCACCTGATTCAGATTTCCAAGCCTGTCAAGTTCCCAGCATGGAAGGCCAGCTCCAGGTTCAAAGAGGGACACTGCACAGTGACAATGGAAGGCTCATCAGTTTTGACTCAGTTGGCTCGTTGTCAGCTACTTCCAGCAATTACAGCGCTCTAAGTCTCAAGTCTTGTGAGAAAGATGGCGAGAATAATGTGAACGAGAATTTTCTTGCTCACTGCAGTCCCAAACTGGTGATTCAGCAGAGCATTGATGCAATCACACCACTGAGGGAGTCAACAGACTTGCTAGATATCTCCAACTTCACTCCTGATAAATTCAGACATGCATCACTGTCAGAGCTCTCACCTCCTGAGACACCCAACTTGTCCCCGCAGGTCACATGGCGAGAGTTGAAGGTATTGGGAAATCCCAAGGTTCTCCAGAATGGGTCTGAGCTGACACTGGAGGGAGCTCAAGAGGTGAAATGGAATTGCAACATGATAGAACACCAAGAACACCTGCCTGGATTCGCAGTAGATAATCACCAGTTTCAGTTGCACAGTTCTAATAATGACAACCATATAAGCCTGGAAAAGAAGTCAGTAAAAGAAACTGACTTTGATGAGCATGGTCCTGACATGATCAGTGGGAAAAAAGGCTCAAAGAGGAAAAGCGGCAACAAGCAAACTTCAGGACAAAGTGCTAAAAAAAGCAAAGCAACCAAACCAAAAGCTGCAAAGGGAGAGAAGGTCAAGACCCCACGACAAAATTCACGAGCATCCAAAAAGCTGAAAGCCTTATTGGATGAAAAGACTAAAGGTCATCTCGAGGACTCAAAGTGTATGACACACCAGCTGACAGACAGCAGCTCTGAGGACTGGCCCGGAATAGGCTGGTCAGAGACCAACAGTTACACAGATGACCAGCGAGAGTTTGAAGAGCCATCCAACATCCTCTCTAACATAGTATCAGGGATGGCCGAAGTGCAGCGTTTCATGATGACCTCAATTGAGCCAATATGGGGTCCTGCAACAGACATCTGTTTACCCTCAGAAGCAAACAGTCTAAAGTTAAAGACTCTCAAAATCCTGGCAGGAACCTCATCTGAGCCCAAGAAAAAAGGCACCGTGTCAGCTGAAGGTACAAAAGGCAAGAAAGGAGGGGGAGGGGGGAAATGTGGCAAAAATCAAGCTAAGTTCAATGCCTCTCATCCCCTTTTCCCCGAGTTGACTCTGGGCTGTAACATGTTCGATAAGTCTAATCTTGGGGTACCAGGCACAAATGGACCTGCACACAAAAAAATGTACCGTCACAAAACCAGCGCAAAATTCCCTCGGATTGAGAACGTTAAAGGCAAGCGGGCTGATCCAAATAAGGACATAGCATTGATGACCTCATTTGAAAAACTGAGGTAATATTTTGTAACTAGCTGCTGATGCACGTTCCTCACTTTCCCCCCACTTCCTGCTCAGCCCTTAGTCCCTGGCATACCCGCACTGACTCAAAGCCAGAGATGCATGGAATTACCCTTGACCCCACCCTCCTTATTTTGGCCCTCTGAAGAAGATATAGATATCTTGCATGAGAAACTACATGTACTTACAAACTACCTATTGAGTGATTGTGCAAGGCTTGATTGAGATTTTAACCTACCATGGCTGCATTTTCTTCATGCTTTTGCAATTTTTTCCTTGTAGTTGTTTTGGTTATTTTTGTCCGAAGATAAAAAAGAAAAAAAAACAAGAAAAGAAAAGAAAAAAGAAAAACACCTTCATAAATGCAATGTGTCTTCTTGGGAGCCATTTTTTAAAAGTGAAATTTGCTACCCTAAACATGTGATATTATACTTCTTTGTTTGAAACGTAGCTATTTGGATTAAAAAAAAAAAATGCTGTTGTGTAAAGTAAGCTCCATAATTAGATTTTGTATGCAAAACAGGATGACCTCGTCTTGCTGTCTCCCTCAAACTGCCTGACTTTTCCAATCGAAAATGCTCATCCTGCTAGCTTGGATAAGCGACATCCTTTGTAGGCCCTAAAAACATCAATAGCACATATTTGGGACCATTTTGTATCAAAGACATATCAGATTAATGTTTTTGTCCTATTTTTTCTTACTGATGGCTTGGAATTATAATTTTATTCTTATGCTTTTACTATGCTTTTACAGGAGTATTACTGGAACTTATCTTAGAGGGACATTTCTAAGCCATGGAAACTCACTTTTTTGGGTGTCCCTGTACAGAAATGCACTATTTAATGACAACATGAATTCTAAAGATCAATGTGCCAAATGTAAACTCTGTGCAAATTTATTATCAGTATAAATACTGGCTGTTGAGTTTTTACTATTCATAAGAAGTTTGGCCATACCCTTTTCAAGACTGAGAGATAACATTCCAGAGTTTTCCTCTTTCCTTTTGGGATCCTATATTGTGAAGAGCACCTGCAGCTGACAGTGGTACATAGCCACTCACATAACCAAAACAGTGAGAATGAACTGTTCTTTTTTGTTTTTGTTTTTTTGTTTTTTTCCACTGAATTGCCAAAATCGATTTACCTCAGCATTATGTGGCTTTGAACATAAAGACAAACAAGAAATGATGAAAATCACAGAAGAAGATATGGACACTGTCCCTTCTGGGTAGACAAGGACACCATACTGACATTAAAGGGTGAGCATGGTAATGATTCTTTGAATCCTTTTACTGAAATGAATGGGTATGCTTGTTTCAAGTTATTTCAAATGGAATACTTTGGGAGAAATGCACATAATTCACATACGTTTCTACATGCCTCCAACGCAAGGAAGATTAATCAATCAATTCAGGAAAGATTAAAAAAAAATGTGCAAAAAATTTTGAACGTAATCTTGAATGATTAAAATATTTTGGTAGTCAGATTCTGCTTCAGGAACTACATGGCTAACAAACACATAATGGAAGTACTGATTTATGAAGGTCCAAAAGGCCTTCAAATTAAATCAAGAAAAAGACTTATTATTCACATATTATTCACATAATCATGAGGTAGATCATTGTTTTTATCGAGACATTAAACTGGTCAGGTAGACTTGGAATTCTTGCAAATCTTTCGGTCAAAGGGTGGCACAGTAGTACAGTGGGTCGCATTGCTGCCTCTCAGCCCCAAGGTCTTGGGTTTGAGTCTGAGCTTGGGCTACTGTCTGTATGGAATTTTCCGCTTTCCTCCTACTTCTGCGAAAACATGCAGGTATGCAGATTAGTGATATTAAATTGCTCCAAGGTGTGAATGTGCGTGCATGGTAAACTGCATCTTCTTGTGATACAGTTGTGGGAGCTTTATGCATTAACAATGTTGGACACAACAAACTTTTTTTTTTTTTTATAGCCAGCCAGATATCCTACACAGCAAATGTGAGTCGGTTGAAAATATAGTTTGAACATTATTTTAAAGTACATGCTTATTTTGCTTTCGGTGACATTGTCATATAAAAAATTATTATTTAGAAAAGGTCAAGGTGTCTGAGGACATGGACATGCGTTTTTACCTTAATTGGTTGATTGTGGGTGGTAGTAATTGATGATCATAAACTTCTACTACTTATTAGCTACATTAGCATTATACCAATGCAAAGCTATGTAAGGCATTTAAGGTGTTTGAAATTTGAAATGTACGTTCAGGTCCATAAGTAGTTGGACAGTGAGGCAATTTTTGTTATTTTGCCTCTGTACCCCACCACAATGGATTAAGCAATCAAGATGTGAAGTGTAGACGTTCAGCGTTAATTCAAGGAGTTCAATTCAAGAACAGCTATTTTTTACATAGTCCCTTCATTTTCACATTATCAAAAGTAATTGGACAAACTAACAATTAAAAAAAAAAAGTATAATAATGATTATTTTTAATACTTGGATGCAATGAAAGACTGCCTGAAGTCTAGAACCCATGGACATCACCAAATGCAGTTTCCTCCCTTGTGATGCTTTGCCAGGCTTTTGCTGCAGCCGCATTCAGTTGCTGCATGTTTTTAGGTCTTCCGTTTTGTCTTCAGTAAGTGAAAAGCATACTCATTTGGGTTGAGGTCATGTGGTGGACTCGGCCATTTAAGAACATTCCATTTCTTTGCCTTAAGAAACTCTTGGGTTGCTTTCGCTGTATGTTTTGCTTCATTGTCCAGTTATATCAGTGTTGCAGCATTTGACTGAATCTGAGCAGAAAGTTTAGCTCTTTACAGGTCAGAATTCATCCTGCTATTTCTGTCAGCAGTCGCATCATCAATAAACACAACTGACCCAGTTCCATCGGCAGCCACGCATGCCCATGCCATAACACTGCCTCCACCATGTTTGACAGATGATTTGGTATTCTTTGGATCATGAGACCTTCCTTCCTTCTACATACCCTCCTCTTTGTGGTTTGCAATTTTGAGGTAAACATTTTGTGTTTACATTCATGAAGGCATCACTTGATTGTAGATCTTGACAGTGGCACGCCTACCTCCTCGAGGGTGTTCTAGACTTGGCTAGATTTTCTGAAGGGGTTCTTCCTTCACCAAGGAAAGAATTCTGCACTTTAGTTGTCTTCCGTGGTCCTCCGGGCCTTTTGGTATTGCTGAGCTTGCCAGTGCATTCCTTCTTTTTAAGAATGTACCAAATTGTTGATTTGGCCACTCCTAAATATTGTCCTATTTCTCTGATAGGTCTGGGTTTTTTTCAGCATAATGATGGCCTCCTTCACTTGCATCGACATATTGGACCGCATAGTGAGAGTTCCCATAAATGCAAATTCACCTTATGCAAATTCAACACTTTGAATCAACTCCAGACCTATTATTTCATTAATTTGTCGTGAAATAATGAGGAAACATGCCCCACCTGGCCATGAAACTGCTTGTCAGTCAATTGTCCAACTACTTTTGAGCCTGTGAAAATGGAGGGACTCTTTAAAAATGGCTGTAATTCCTCAATTGTTAATGCAATATTTTTGTTAAACCCCTTTATTAAAGCTGAAAGTCTACATGTCAATCACATATTGACTGCTTCATTTCTAATCCATTGTGGTGGTGTACAGAGGCAAAATTGTGAAAATTGTGTCACTGTCCAAATACTTATGGATCAGAAAGTATATTAATTAGATTTTCCCCTATGCTGCATATTACATATCTAACACATTATCTGGTGAAATAATATCAATATCCAGCCATTTAAGTGGTCATTATCATACATACAATCGCCTCCGGAACTATTGGGACGACAAGGACAATTCATTTGTTTGTGCTACACACCAAAGACATTTGGGTTTGAGATCAAAAGATGGATATGGGACAAGAGTTTAAATTTTATTTAACTTTTATTTCCTTGTATTTACATCTAGATGTGTTAATCCACTTAAAACATAGAACCTTTTGTACGACAAAATGTTTAGGCAAGCAAAAGTATCGGAACAAATAAGAATGAAAGTAAATAACACTTAATATTTGGTTGCATATCCCTTGCGTGCAGTAACTGCATCGAGCTTGTGACTCACTGACATCACCAAATTGTTGTATTGCTCTTCTGTGATTTTCCAGGCTTTTTCCGCAACATCTTCAGGGCAGTGGTGGCTCAACGGTTCAAGTCCCACCACCACCAAGCTGCCACTATTGGGCTCTAGAGCAAGGCCCTTAAGCCTATGTGCTCCAGGGGCTGACCCTGTGCTTTGACCCAAACTTCCTAACAAGCTGGGATATGTGAAGAAAAGCATTTCATTGTGCTGTACTGTATATGTGACAACTAAAGGCTTCTTCTTCTGCTTCTTTCAGTTGCTGTTTGTTTTGGAGGTTTTCTCCCTTCAGTCTTCTTTTCAGGAGGTGAAATGCTTCTCAATTGGGTGAAGGTCTGATGATTGGCTTGGCCAGTCTAAAACCTTCAACTTTTCAGCCCTGATAAAGAACTTTTATTGAGTTGGCAGTGTGTTTTGGATCATTGTCTTGCTGCATGATAAGTTTCCTCCCGATTCATTTGGATTTCTCTGTAAATTGGCAGACAAAATATACCTGTAAACTTCTGTATTCATTCTGCTGCACCCATGATGAGTTCCATCATCAATGAAGATGAAAGCAGCCATGCAAGCCCAAGCCATGACAAAACATTTCTTTTTTTTTCCCTTTTCTCCTCTTTTTTTAACAATTTTTTTTTTTTTTTTTTTTTTTTTTTTTTTTTTTCTAATATAAATGATTCATAGATATTGTAATTAAAATATTTTTTAACAAAAACAAACCTTTTTTTTAAAAATTTAAAAAAAAAATAAATAAAAATATTTTTTTAAAATTGGTTTTGTATCTTGTGGTATGGCCTCTTCATTTCTGCTTTTGAAGTCTTCTCCGAATAATGGATTGTGATACCTTCACCCCTGCCCTATCTAGGTTGTTGGTGATGTCACTAAGTGTTGTTTTTGGGGGTTTTTCTTCACAGCTCTCACAATGTTTGTCATCGGCCGACCCATTAGTAGTCTGTTGCTCAGTACACCAGTGGTTTATTTCTTTTTCAGGATTTTCCAAATTGTCCTTTGGCTATGCCCGATCTTTGTACAACACCTCCTATTGATTTTCCCTCTTTTCTTCGATATAGCTCGTTTTATAGACAGCTCTCTGATCTTCATGTTGGTTCATCCTTTTTAACAACAGATGCAGTCTTCACAGGTGCAACTGAAGTCTAAAACTAAGAGTAGATGTTCAGAGATATTTATTGTTTAATCAATCTAACAGGACACACCTGGGTAATGATTAACACCGGTCAGTCGTGTGTTCCAATATTTATGTTCGCGTACAAATTGGGTGGTCTGATACAAAATGTGCTATATTTTATGTCATTTAACACGTCTACATATAAATATCAGGAGATAAAAGCTGAAATTTTAAGCTCCTCACATTCATCTTTTGATCTCAAACCCAAATGTCTTCACTCTACAGCAAAACTAATGAATTGGCCTTGCCGTTCCAATCCACATTCACACACCCACTTGTACCTGGAATATTTTGCCATTATTGATTTCTCCCAGTGATTACTGAAGTACAGTGCAGGTACTGCCTGCATTTTGTATATCTGAATGGAAATATTGTGCAGTAGGGTGTTGGAATTATTAGGTATATGTGCCTTTGTCTGGAATTTCAACTGTGAAGGTTTCACTTATAAATGCTTACTGGAAACAGGTCACACTTGTTAACATCTATGAATGTCAAGAACTTTGCTTGCTGTATAGGAGATGCTGCATTTGGGGATCCAGTTCTTTTGTGTACTGGCTAACTAAGCCAAGAACCAGGACCTATTTCTACATATGTACAGATATATTCACTAATATTAGAGTTGGGGATAGTATGGAATTAAACACTGAACTTGAATTATCCATTTAACACCCACCAGTCACTTTATTAGGAACGCTTGTACTTCTGCTTAATCATGCAGTTACCCAGTCAGCCAATCATATGGCAGCAGCACAATGCATAATGTCATACGGATTCTTTTTTCATACAGGTCAAGACATTGAGTTAATGTTCACAAAATCCCAGGAGATTCTGCAGTTTCTGAAATACTCAACCCGTCTGGCACAAAAAAAAAGCCATGGTCAAACTCACTGAGATCACTCAGATCATCCCCCCATTCTGTTGTTAGATGTAAATATTAACTTCAGTTCTTGACCTGTAACTTGTTAGTTTTATGCATTGTGCTGCTGACAGATGATTGGATGACCTGCTTGCATGCGGGTGTTCCTATTAAAGTGGCCGGTGAGTAAGTCCATGTCGTTGTATTAGTTCACATCTGATTTAAAAATTAACATTCTAGAAAATATTTCGAGGTAGAAAGGACATGGAAAATGCATTAAAGCCTAAAATTACTGTATGTTCGTTCATTACTGCAGCACTTCAACATAACATTTTTTTCTCAGTTTTGCTCTATGTCCTTTTGCCTCCCTCCATTCTGTCTAGCATGCCATAATTAAGGACCAGGACATGCTGGTGATGGGGGAAACTGCACATGGGCTGTCATGCCCTCTTGCCTGCCTTCTTTCATTTCTGTCTACTTTCAATTGAATGTACTTCTCTGAGAAGTGTGCCACTGTTGAGCTGCCTCTTCTTTACTGGTGCTAAGAAAGCAAATGTTCTCCTAACTGATATGACTATATCTAAATATATATAGTTATAAACAAGACAAAAACCCCTAATCCTCTCTTTATGAATGTATAATATATTGTTATGTTTGATGTATCCACACCATAATTATTTGACGTTAATTGGATTACCTTTTGATTTAAAAAAGATTATTGAGCTTTATAAATATTGTCTAGAGTTGATATTAGAGGGATTCTTAACAAACTCTTGACATAACAAAAAATACTGTATATTTTTCTCCGTGCCAATTTGTAACATATTTTGTAAGTGTATATTTTTCTTAGAAAGTGCTGTGAAGTATTAGTATGTGTGAGTAACCTTTTTTGTGCCTATGCAGGCAGTGAAAAGGATGGATAATAAAAAGGTTTCTGGTTTTAAAAACCAAAATATCAAGTAACCTAAAAAAAAAATTCAGTAATAAAAAATGATCGACATTTTTGTTGGGAGTTTTGTACGACGAAATCGACCTTGTTGTGGGAGTATTGTGTTATTGTGAAAAACACAAATACATCATTGAAGAAAAATGAAGTCAGAAATCTAATTTGTGAACTATTTGCTGTTTTATAGATTTTTTCATGTAAATTATTCTAGTATTTTTTGGTTTATGTTGTAACTGTTGCAAAAGTTTTAAATATTTGTGAACCCGCCTGTATGGTGACAATGTAATATTGGTAACTTGCTGAGTTTTGTAATAATGTTTATGGAGTAAATATACAAATTAAAATGAGATTTTGAATGCTGCTTTTGGAAATCGTCAAACTTTGTCCTGTCACTATCTTTTTTTAGCTGCCCAAATGTTCTCAGTTGCTTGACTTGTAGATGTGAACCGTGGCGGTTCACATGCTGTTCTTAATCATAGGCCTAATGAACATTTGTTACGTGGGTGCACTGTATGCCAGTTCTAGTTTACTCCAGAACACTTCCACTCTGGCCATTTAACACAATTAGTAATTTCTCAGGTCAATATCGGTCTTTGAATTGAAAAAAGTTGAAAACAGCTTCTGTTTTTAAAATCAGGCTTGCGCCTATTGTGATCATAAATGACTTTCTATTTCTACCAGTCAACAAAAGAATTTACTTTAAGGCATTTCTTGATTAGTAAAATAAAAACTGAAGTGGATGAACAGTAATTAATCTGAAAGTGTTTCTTTTATTTACGTGATCCGCCATATGTTTGGTTTTTAAATTGCGGTAGAAATGATGGTACTAGCCTGATGCAAACTACATGCATTCTGAAGCCGTCAACTTGACTTCCACTCATGAGCCAGAAGTTCATATCTACATAGCTACAGAAAATGAACAGCCCCAAATATATCCAGTGCCTTTCATGAGTGTTCAACCTTGTGAACTTTTCTAAATTTTGTAGTGTTACAGCTGGAAGTGAAATGGACTTCATTTGTGATTTTACCCTTTGATATAAATAATATCTCTAATATTAAAACACAACAAACTCAACTCTGACTAGTTGGTGTAACAGTTATTTTAAAGTTGTTTTAATTGTCTCAGTCGATTCAGTGGAACTGTTGTGCCAAGCGTTAAAATGTGTCATGGCATACAGAATCGATTTATAACCAGTTTCCATCTTCCAAAGAAAATCATATCGGTCTTTAAACAACTTTTCCCTCATAAGCGCGTCTACTAAACCATGTAAACATGATAAAAAATAAGTCATTTAAACTTGACAGTATGATTCATATATAAAACATGTTATTTTAGTTGTCTACCACACTGCGGTATTGTTAAATTAAATAAGGAATAATTTCATTGGAAGGTATTTACATCCAAATTCGTTGAATGGTGTAGGAGTTACAGCACTTTCAATTTGAATTTATTTATTTATTTATTTTTAGATTTGGTCCTTCTGTTTTATAAGGGACCAAATGTAATTGGACAATCGGCTCAGCTATTCCATGGCTAGGTGTGTGTTATTCCTTCATTATTTTTTACGTACAAGTAAGCGGACTAAAGCTCAGAGTTGATTTCAAGTGTGACATTTGCCATTAGAATCTGTTGCTATTAACTCTCAACATGAAAGTCCAAAGAACTGTCACCGGCAGTGAAGTACTGCAAGTATGACTGAATGAAGTCATTATCAGGCTGAAAAATCTAAACCATTCCAGAGAGATAGCAAAAACATTAGGTGTGGCCAAATCAACTATTTAGTACATTCGGTAAAATGCAAGAATGTACTAGTGAGAAAGAAAAACCTCTTCACAACAGTTGGCCAGATCAAGAACATGCTGCAGGATGGAGTATATGTGTCAAAGTCAACAATCAAAAGAAGCCTTCACCGGAGTACATACATACAGAGTGTTTACTACAAGATGGATACCATTGGTACGCCTCAAAAACATTAAGACCAGATTAGAGTTCGCCAAAAAGGTCTAAAATATTTCTGCACATTTCTGGAACAACATCCTATGGACAGAAAAGACAAAGCTCAACTTGTACCAGTTGGGTACCATGGGAAGAGAAGACTATGGAGCAGGGAAGGAACTGCTCATGATCTGAGCAGTATGCCCACCTTATCATGCATGGCTGCCCATGGAACTGGTTCCCTTGTATTTATTGATGCTGTGGCTTCTGATAAAAGCAGCAGGGTGAGTTCTGAAGTGTACTCTACAGGGCTATGTTATCTGCTCAGATTTAGCCGAATGTACAAAAGCTTGTTGGATGGTGCTTCACAGTGTAGATAGACGACCCAAAGCATACTCCAAAAGACTTGTTGAAGTGGAATTCTCTGCAATGGTTTAGACAATCACCTGACCTGAATCCAATTGAGCATGTATTTAAGTTTGATAGCAAAAACGCCACAAGAACAAGCAGGAACCGAAGACCGCTGCAGTAAAGGCCTGGCAGAGTATCAAACAGGGACGTAAACCAGAGGCTGGTGATTAGTAAAGTCTGCACTTTGAGCTCATGTTCATTATTTAATTTCAACTCCAATATACTGTGGTAGACAACGAAAATAAATAATCGGTCAATGTCCAAATATTTACGTACCAGACTGTATTTGAATCTGATCAAGTTACGGTTTATACTAGTTTGTCTTCTTATGCATAAAGTTACAGACACAGCATGAGTAGGATATGAAATCTTGATAGGATTTTCATGTAAACCTATGTAAATGCTCCCATGCTGATATCTACCCATATTGGTCATGTTACCATACGCATCGAACACTGCGAACATAAAGTGGTATGCACAGCAGTAATTAAAATGTAAAACATTGCTAAATTAAAGTATGATGACTTTACCTCTGAGCCATGACTGACTAAGTTAGCACTTGCTAGCTAGCTGACATTAGTTAATCCATCAAGTTAATCAAAGTCATTATAAGTAAGTATAAGTAGTTAATGTAATGTGCCAGCTGATAATATGCTGACAATGCTAGCATTGCAATTTTACACTCTGTACAATCATTTTTGAGGTATAAATTACTGCTCTAAAAGATCGTTAGCTCTGGCGTCTACTCTCTTGTGCTCTGCTCATTCCATTGGTGGAGTACGTTTATAAAGGAATCACTGGCTAAACTAACTAGCTAAATGAATTGGATCTTCACATGATTTATGTCGATATGAAGTGACTTGTCCAATTTTAATATCCAAACCAATTAATATCCAAACTGTATTAATATTATGACATCTAGTTAGAGAGCTACTTTTTCATCATCCCTTTAAACAGTTTTTTTTTGGTGTTATCCTGCAGCTAGCTAGCTAGCTAGCTAGTTAATGACCTAGTTTCGGCATCAAAATGAGCCACATACTTGAAAAGAACTCCCAGAGGTCTGTTGGAACAGTTTATAGCAGAATAAGGCATGCTTTTTGCTACAG
>CM022759.1:2645000-2757500 GCA_012411365.1 Ameiurus melas
GGGCCTCGGTCGAAAGTTAATGCCATTTGGGCGACCTTGCCCTGGAAAGGTTTGGGTACCCTTGCCTTAACATACAAGCTATCCGTTGCTGTTTGGTCCGTTTACATGCACGTTGTATTTCACATCGTCTTTTCCCATTTCCTCAGAACTTTCCTCGGGGTTAACTTACAATCTTTGTTGGCGGGAGAACGATCGATAGTGTGGGTACGGCCGATGCGCCTGCATCCGACGGCGTAGAATCTGGTAACGCACACGATTTAAGGGCGACTCTGTGTGGCAGTCATCTTGGATAATTGTGCACTTAAGTGTGCAAAGTGATTACTTTTTTCGTTTGGGGACAGCGGGGGCAGGGGGGACAACAATGGTGACTATTATGCGTTAGGTTATTAATACATATTAGGTTTGTGTATGGTATTTCAAACCAAAAAGGAACTAGTTTTGATTGTGTGTAGCTGAGTGCTTGTGCTTATGCTTTTGAATTTTATTTGTGCTCAAAACAAAACCACCGCACAATTCCGCAGCCCTCTGAAGACATCCAATTCATTTCTGTCCCAGGACAGTGGAAAGGAATGTTATTTTGGAACGTCCTTTAGCCGAGACCCCTGCCAGGAGATGGCATTGAATGGACAATTCTTCTCCTGGTAAGTCTGGTGGTTTTCAGTAATGTCCTGTTCCTGGTTCACAAGTTTCTTTGAGCAGAAGTTATAAACCGAACAGACGCCTTCTGTTTTTATGTTGGAGAGAACAAATATTCAGGGTGAAATTCTGCATATCCGACTTTGTCTCGGCAGGTCCGAGTTCAGCCGAGGGTAGGGGGGATAAATATTGGACACGTATCAGGCACCTTTTGATACGTCTCGGTTGGTTCTGCATGCTTTTGGTTCTTGTAAAAGGATCATCAAACAGAATTGTTCCGATAAATGGCTTGACTAAACACGTAAACCTTGGGAATGCCTCATGCCCCTTTCAGTTTCCTACGGGTTTAGTGCGACAGGATGTCTGAAAATAACGAATTAGGACTGGTCTCCCAGTGTCTTCCACTTTGCTACAATGTAAAGTAGTGAGTGTACAGCTTGTGTAACAGTGTACATTTACTGTCCCCTCAAAATAACTCAACACACAGCCATTAATGTCTAAACCACTGGCAACAAAAGTGAGTACACCCCTAAGTGAAAATGTCCAAATTGGGCCCAAAGTGTCAATATTTTGTGTGGACACCATTATTTTCCAGCACTGCCTTAACCTTCTTGGGCATGGAGTTCACCAGAGCTTCACAGGTTGCCACTGGAGTCCTCTTCCACTCTTCCATGACGAAATCACGGAGCTGGTGGATGTTGGAGACCTTGTGCTCCTCCACCTTCCGTTTGAGGATGCCCCACAGATGATCTATAGGGTTTAGGTCTGGAGACATGCTCGGCCAGTCCATCATCTTCACCCTCAGCTTCTTTAGCAAGGCAGTGGTCGTCTTGGAGGTGTGTTTGGGGTCGTTATCATGCTGGAATACTGCATACTGATCATGCTCTGCTTCAGTACCTCACAGTACATGTTGGCATTCATGGTCTTGGAAGTGTGTTTGGGGTTGTTATCATGTTGGTATACATGCTGGGATCATGGTCTTCTTCAGTATGTCACCGTACATGTTTGCATTCACAGTTCCCTCAATGAACTGTAGCTCCCCAGTGCCAGCAGCACTCATGCAGCCCCATACCAAGACACTCCCACCACCATGCTTGACTGTAGGCAAGACACACTTGTCTTTGTACTCCTCAACTGGTTGCCGTCACACACGCTTGACACCATCTGGACCAAATAAGTTTATCTTGGACTCATCAGACCACAGGACATGGCTCCAGTAATCCATGTCCTTAGTCTGCTTGTCTTCAGCAAACTGTTTGTGGGCTTTCTTGTGCATCATCTTTAGAAGAGGCTTCCTTCTGGGACGATAGCCATGCAGACCAATTGAGCACTGACCGGCTAACCCCGACTCCTTCAACCTCTGCAGCAATGCTGGCAGCACTCGTACGTCTATTTCCCAAACAACCTCTGGATATGACGCTGAGCACGTGCACTCAACTTCTTTGGTGGACCATGGTGAGGCCTGTTCTGAGTGGAACCTGTCCTGTTAAACTGCTGTATGGTCTTGGCCACCGTGCTGCAGCTCAGTGTCAGGGTCTGGGCAATCTTCTTATAGCCTAGGCCATCTTTATGTAGAGCAACAAATCTTTTTTTCAGATCCTCAGAGAATTCTTTGCCATGAGGTGCCATGTTGAACTTCTAGTGACCAGTATGAGGGAGTGTGAGAGCGATGACCCCAAATTTAACACACCTGCTCCCCATTCACACCTGAGACCTTGTAACACTCACAAGTCACATGATAACCGGGGAGGGAAAATGGCTAATTGTGCCCAATTTGGATGTTTTCACTTAGGGGTGTACTCACTTGTGTTGCCAGCGGTTTAGACATTAATGTCTGTGTGTTGAGTTATTTTGAGGGGACAGCAAATTTACACTGTTACACAAGCTGTACACTCACTACTTTACATTGTAGCAACGTGTCATTTCTTCAGTGTCGTCACATGAAAAGAATATAAAATATTAAAAAAATGTAAGGGGTGTACTCACTTTTGTGAGATACTGTATTTATATATGTATACACAGGTTTAAATTATTATTTGTGGCAATGTGTTATCTCTATACCAAATCGGGAAACGCAAAAGAAGACGCAAAAGAAGGTCGGATCAGCCTTGATGAGCACTATGCGTAATGCGTCATTCATGTGTTTTGAGCAAAGTATCACATTTATATTTGTTTATGATGTGTTTTTTTCCCTTCTCATTACAAGTGGACATTTGAGTCATTTTTTAAATCTTGAAGGTTAGCCTTCTGTTCTCTTTTTCTCTAATATAGATTCTTTTGTTGCACAAACAAAGTGCAGGACACGTCATGTGCAATAAATGCGCATTAATACTGCGTCAATAGTGTTTAGTCAGGAGTATTATACGGTACACAGGACCTTATAAATCCTTAAATCATTCTTTTATGGGGAATTTTTGTTGTTGCTTGAAGAAATGAATATTTTACAGTTAAGCACTCTTTTTAAAAAAAAAAAATCTATTCACTCTACAAGAAGGTAGAACAGCCAATTTAATTTTTTATTTATTTATTTATTTTTTGCTTTTTATTTTCTTTCACTGTGTAGTTGTCTTTGATTAATTGTCTTTGTTTTTAATATGCACCAGTCTTGCTCATTTTTCCCCGTTTAAAACAGACTAGTTGTGATCATCAGAAGAGTAAAAGTCGGAGCATTTTACACCGTTTTCTTTTTACACTATGTATCCAGTGTTTAGCTACTTATTGAGGTCATTGCATGGCAGCGATTTCTAAATAAAGAATTGATATTCCTGCTGATGTTTATTTATTTCTCAACTTACTTTCAATTGTCTTTGTTCTCACCTGAAAATAAGTCACCGAATAAAGAGGTGCTGACAGACTTCGACAGCCATCTTATCTGTCCTTCCACTGTCGTATGGGTGTACATGTGTCTGTTAGACAGACTTACAAACATATAAAGAAAGATGCTTATTTTAACCTTAAACGTATTGTGTGTGTGTGTGTGTGTTTTTTTTTTATCAGGCGAAATTACCGAGGAAGACTTGTTGAACCGCCTTCATCAGATTAGGGATGGCCCTGAGCAGCCACACAGTAGTAGTAGTAGCAGCAGCAGCAACATTCCTGAAGTCAGTAGGGGGGAGCCCAGAGGTATGTTTGGTTGTTTATCCTCTGATTCAAACATAAATTATTAGGTCACGTAATGTTGGAGAATCACATCACGTCTGTAAAATGTGGTTTTCTTCAGTTTCAGAGGCAGAAGGTACAGAAGAAGCTTCCAATGGCGACACACTTCTTGACTGGCTCAACACTGTGCGTCAAACCGGCAACACAACAAGAAGCGGGCACCGGGGCAACCAGTCATGGCGTGCGGTGAGCCGAACCAATCCAAGTAGTGGGGACTTCCGCTTCAGCTTGGAGATCAATATCAATCGCAGCATAGCTGAGCAGCAAACACAGACTGAGGCCGAGCGACTAGACGCAGACCAAAACCGCGCTGATGGCTCTGTATCGGAACCTGAGACACCCATGGAGGCGGCAGAGGTGGTTGAAGAGCCAGTGGTGGAAGAGATGGCTGTCATAGTCGAACCAGAGCTTCCTGCACCTAATAGTCCAGCTGTAACCAGGCCGACAAGCCCACAGAATCCGCTCCCACCTTCTCCAAGTCTGCCTCAAGTAGAGCGCCCAAGTCGAGGCCAGATTAGAGCTCGTAGCCCAAGCCCGGAACAGCGCAGAACCAGGGCACGAACAGCTAGGAGTCATTTAGCCCTCAGCCTGGACCAGTTAGATGGGCTTCCGCAGGCACGCCATGGACTACCTTCTCGAAGTCCTTCTGATCCTGTCCCAGACGTTCAGGTAGACGGCAGCTCCAGGACACGACTACATGTTCTTTCTCGGCAGAATATACAGTTAGAAAGCGAGGAAACTATAGCAACCTCAGAGCCCCAACCAGCACCTCAGCCCCAACAGGAAACCGAAACACCTTCAGGGGAAGGAGGCGCTTCAGCCCGACGTCCTCCAACAATAATGCTGGACTTGCAGGTTCGTAGGGTGCGACCGGGTGAGTACCGCGAGAGAGACAGCATCGCCAACCGTACCCGCTCTCGATCACAGACCTCCAACAACACTTTCTTGTATGAAACGGAGCGTGGAGGCTTTCGCAGGACCTTTTCACGTTCTGAGCGGGCCGGTGTGAGGACGTACGTCAGTACTATCCGTATTCCCATCAGGAGGATCTCCGATGCTGGGCTTGGCGAGGCCACTTCCATGGCCCTGCAGTCCATGATCCGGCAGATCATGACTGGGTTTGGCGAACTCAGCTACTTCATGGACTCGGACTCGGACTCCACGGACTCGAGCCGTGGCTCCAACCCCGCGACGGATCTAGCCGATGCTCTGGGAAATCCAGATGCTGGAAGTCCCTCTACTGTGACTGAGCCATCACCTGGGGCAGGAGGCTCAAATCAGAGTGGCTCAGAAGCACAGACTGAAGAGCGGGAAGACAGCACTGCGGCTCTAAGAGAGAGCAGAGCAAGGCAACGAGCTCCTATCAGTCTAGAGGAGTCCGGCTCTTTGCCCTTTCTGCGACTTGCACATTTCTTCTTGCTCAACGACGACGACGACGATCAGCCCAGGGGCCTCACCAAAGAGCAAATCGATAACCTCTCCATGCGCAATTTCGGTGAGAGTGATGCACTCAAGACCTGTAGCGTGTGCATTACAGAGTATGCTGAAGGCAACAAGCTTCGTAAACTCCCCTGCTCGCATGAGTACCACGTGCATTGTATTGACCGTTGGCTTTCGGAGAATTCAACTTGCCCCATCTGTCGCAGGGCAGTCCTTGTTTCTGCCAACAGAGAGAGTGTTGTCTAGACTCCTATCATACGTCATGCTATTCTTTCGCCTTACTATAACATTTGGTACCTTGTAACGAATCGTGTCCTGCAGACACGCAAACCCAAACTATATTAGAGCAACAGATTGTAGAGTACATTTACAGAGACGCTTCACTTATGCTCCAATTCAGACTTTCATCTCCTGAAGGTTCCATCGAAATAGTAAATGTTATTTATCCAAAATATGTTTGATTACCGTGCGACCTTGTGATTTAAGAATTAACTAATCATTTGTGCTTATACGTTAGACTGGGTGCAATTTGATTAGATGGAAATCAGGCATTCTGATAGTCGAAAGATATATTTATGTACAATTTATTGCTTTTGGATTATCTAAAGAATTGCTTCGATCCATTGTAATTGCAATTTGGACACCATTTTAGGTTCTCAGCAAACGTTAATAAGCAACGTTTTTTTTTTTTTTCTTTCTTTCCAGTATACACAAGTGTATAAAGATTCAATGCTATTAAATGATCTATGTGAGTTTTCAGTTTGGCCAACAAGAACCTTTTACTTCAGCTAAGGACCGTGTTTCCTCAAACATCAATTAAGCCTAGTCTAATATATCGTCATTGGGAGTTCTTAAAAATCCATTTTAGCCTTAATTGAAACTGTGTCTGGAATATCTCACATTGATTTTTTTTTTTTTATTTAAATTTTTTTTTTTGTAAAGGAGTGTTCCTCAGTATTGTTGTGTGGGGAGAAAAAAAAACAAAGTTCAAATGTAAGTCTCGAGCCCTATAATCGAGCCATCATGCTGTATTTACTCCCAAGGACTTTCAGATTCAGTGGTCGCTCAAGATTCTGACTCAAATGACTTGATATTTCAGAACGAGTTAAAAGACTTCCCTACACACCACACACACAAACGCTAGTGCAATATTTTACGAAAGAAGAATTTGAGCTGTATAAACTTGATACAGACCATGAGGATTGAAGTTTATATTGAAGAGTTATCTCCTGGAAACAAGGTTTCTGTCCATCTGTATATTGCAATAGCACTACTCTGTTGTGCCGAACTGAAACACTGAAGGTTATTTCTTCATATTATACAGTAGTAGGTTTTTAATGTATTTGGTAAATAAAGTTTCCGGTTGAAGAGTACTGAAGAATGAATAAAGACAGACAGACAGACACACAAAACAAACATTAATAATATCATAAAGTCGTCTTAATTCTTCTAAAGCGGAGCCCCTTCCCAAGTATTCTCCCTGACTGGTCACAGCAGGATTACATCTTTTTCTTTTTTTTTTTTTTTTTTTGCACTATTGGCATGCAGCCTCCGATGTCGTTTAATGCAGCCCGGATATAGTTCAGAATGTTTTATAAATGCAAGTTGCATTTTAGTCAATGGGGTGGCGGCGTTGCTTTTTTTTTTAAGTTTATTTTTTAAAAGTTTTTTTTTTTTTTTTTAAGCATGTATAGGCTTCAGTTAAAATATTTTGTTAGTCACGTATATGGCTAACCCACTAAGTTTGCTGACAGACTGACCACATTAAAAATAAAATCGCCCTATACCAGTGTGTTGTGCTAATTAAACCCAGAGTGCTTCATACCTTGGGCCGTTTTTCTGAGACTGTGCTGGTGACATTTAATAAATCTGAATGTGGGACTCTTTGGACTTTTTATGAAATGAATTCTGCACATTGTCAGTATTTTCTCACGTCCTCTCACCTTCTGTTCAGTTTGCTCTATTATTAACCCGAATGAGTCATGGTACGAGCTTCTGAACTTCGGGAAACGGCGTGCGTAGGTGTGCGTTTCTATCTTAAATCAAGCAAGAAAACGTGTTTTATAGGCTTTAACCAATAATAGATGTTCCTAAAGTTGTTTTGTTGGGGTTTCGGCTTAATGTCGGCTGTTGTATTCATTACTTAGTTCTTTGAGTGAAAGTTTTGTGCACCTGTTCTCTCCACAGCATTTTTTTTTCTTCTTCCTTTCTTTGTTCTTCGCTGAGATTCGGCGACGGGTTTCTTCAAGCCGCGTTGTGTGTATAAAATATATAATGTGAAACCACAAAGGCCTAATTATTTATATAGAATGTGAACCGTAACAAACTAACTGCACTATCCTGTTTTTATTCTGAGTAAATTTGGGTAGTTACATACGAACGAGTGCTTCAGTTGAAGACATTTTATTCATTGGATTCATTAGAGAGAATGTAAGCAATGGACCGTGTTTGTAAACCTGCTTTCTGGTGACTAAGTCCGTCACGTTCTGTTTCACTTTATTAGTAAACCATTCAGACCCTGTGGCTATTGCAGTGGACATCATGTGTTTGTATTCATTCATTTATTTATTTATATTTTCATTTTTTTTGTATTATTACAAAACCAAACTCGGACCACCTGGACCTTTTAACGGCAAATTAGATGCCAACATAGTCCCTATTTTTTTTAAAAAAAAAAAAATCTAGCTCATTGTAATGAGGCATGACTCGAGAGAGGAAGATCAGCGGCTCTTTTTAACCCTTGTAAGCATATTCGTGGATGTTTACTTATTGCTTAAGGTGGATATTATAATATTTAATAGTCATTAATGATATAGTCCAGTATTAGCAGAACTATAACTGGCTATACAGGATTCTTTACTTTTTCAGGCTAGTTTTTCACCGCTCGTGTGGCAAATGCACTGCTGCAAACATTTGCATAAATATTTGCATCACAGCACACACTGGTTGTAAAATAAGCTGAAGTCATTCTGTCTTCAGGCTACACGGATATTGAAGTGTTCGAGTTAATAGACAGTGAAGGAAGCGAGGGAATAAATCGGGATTGGTCATGCCTTTATAGGACAATACCGATGGGATGGTGTGATGTGACCCGATGCAGAGCAGAGGTACTGCTCCCACCCTGAAGATCATTGAATTACAGCACCAGCATGTCATTTGTATCTCTTATTCCGTACCAATTTTCCAATGATTATTTATTTGTTTTTGTTTTTTAAAGAATGTCACATTTGACTTCTTTTTTATTTATAGTTACGCATAATGGGACGTTTTCCAGTGCATCATCTTTAAGGCCGTGCGAAACCGTCGTTGAGCTTCCTACGATGTTTCCTGCTTTGCTAACACATCACTGGGGAGGGTGAGATGGGTTCCTGGCCGCTGGTCACCGATGCAGTTTGTTTTAAATTAAAAACAAAACAGTATGTCTTTGTGATGTGCTTGGTATTCATGATCACCTGGGTTCCGCTGATATTGTCCTCCTCCTGTTCTGTTTTCATGTCAAAATATTTTCTTTTCACTTCACTTAATTCCACATCTAATTAGTCTTTTCTGTCATTCGGCTCTAGATTTCAAGGGGTAAAGCTGTTAAACGATATAGTTTTATTGGCGTAGACGTGAGTCAAAATAGCTTCCACTTCTACTTCTTAGAAAGTCACTTCTGCTCGGTGAGCTGCAAATCTCCTGTGCTCTGTGCACATCTGGTTCGCGTTATAATAAACGACAGTACAGGTACATCTCAAATTTTAATACCATGGAAAAGTGCATTTTTTTCCCCCATAATTTAATTCGAAAAGTGGAACTTTCATATATTCTAGATTCATTACACACAGTGAAATATTTCAAGGCTTGCTTTTTTTTTTTGGTAATCTTGATGATTACAGTTCACGGAAATCAAAAATCCAGTATCTCAAAATATTAGAGTAAAGAATTTATAATACAGAAATGTCGACCTGATGAAAAGTGTGTTAATTTATGTGCTGATACTCGGTCTGGGCTTTAATCCTTTTGCAGGAATCACTGCATCGATGTGGCGTGGCCTGGAGGCAATGAGCTTGTGGCACTGCTGAGGTGTTCTGGAAGCCCAGGTTGCTTTGATAGCGGCCTTCAGCTCGTCTGTATTGTTGGGTCTGGTGTCTCTCGTAGATTCTCTATGGGGTTCGGGTCAGACGAGTCGGCTGGACAATCGAGCACAGTAACACCACGGTCAGTAAACCAGTTACTAGAAGTTTTGGCACTGTGGGCAGGTTCCAAGTCCTGCTGGAAAAGGAAATCAGCATCTCTATATTGTTCGTCAATAGATGGAAGCATGAAGTTCTCTAAAATCTCCTGGTAGATGCTGCATCGACTCTCGACTTGAGAAAACAGAGTGGACCGACACCAGCAGATGACCTGGCACCTCAAATCATCACTGACTGGAAACTTCACACTGGACGGATTCTGTTCCTCTCCACTCTTCCTCCAGACTCTGGAACCTTGATTTCCAAATGAAATTCAACACTGACTTTCATCTTCCCCGTGATTTTGGTTGTGTGTACTGAGCCAGACTGAGAGATTAAAGGATCGGGAAACCTCCGCAGGTGTTTTGAGTTGATTCGCTGATTAGAGTCTTCTCAGGTCGACATTTCTGTATTATAAATTCTTTATTTGAATATTTTGAGATACTGGATTTTTTATTTCTGTGATCTGTAAGCTGTAATCATCGAGATTAAAACAAACAAACAAAAAGGCCTGAAATATTTCACTTTATGTGTAATGAATCTAGAATATATGAAAGTTCCACTTTTTTAATTAAATTACGGGGAAAAAATGAACTTTTTCATGATATTCAAATTTTTTGAGATGCACCTGTACTGATACTGCAAGCGCACAAATACAGCATATATGGATAATAAACTTGATTTAAATTGAACCTTTTAAGCAACTCGCACCAATTTCACCAGCCTCTTGCACACAGTCGAGCATTTTGGATATAAATGTAAGTTTGTGCTCGTGCATCACGGTCATGCTTCCGTGCTACACAAGCTCCAATTTATAAACTTAGCAGGTTACCGTTTTCTTCGCGGCATTTAATATAAAATGCTCCCATGCCTTAGAGGACTTGGAGGCCTGAGATCTTATTGGGCCTAAAATGTAATGCTGACATAAACCGTAAACTGAAGAAATTCATTTTTGTTGACTCTGGGTATTCTGCTAAAGCTAACGGAGTCACATTATGTGCGTTTGACATCATGTGATGCCAAAATCTAACTGACACTTGACCAATCAGATTCACTGGTCATGTTGGATATGATTTCTGTACAAAATGGTGAATTTGAATGAATATGTGGATATTGAGCATTTCCAGACCCAGTATGCCTTTGAACGGACTGGGAAATTATTATTATTATTAAAGATCTCTAATTGTATGGTGGCTTCCACATTTGAATGATTCTCACCCATGTTCATGAAGCTCCACCCCCAGGATCTCGAGCGCCCACAGAGCGTCTATAAAATGACTGACAGTAGGTCCATCCAAACACAGACAAATATTCTGTTGTCCAAACGGGTTTTCTCAGCAACTTCATACACTTTTGCTAAGGCCACGACCTGTTCCGATGATCACATACCCATTTCAGGTGCTTTCGGTGACGGACAGGGGTCAACATGGGCTCCCTGACCCGTCTGTGGCCCCATACACAGACCCAACCTATGACGTGCTTTGTCCTGACATCTTTCTATCACAGCCAGCACGATCGAATCCTACAGTAGCTTTTCTGTTGGATCGGACCAGACGGCCTAACCTTCGTTCCCCACACACTGAGAGTCAATGAGTCTTGGGTGTCCATGACCCTGTCACCGGTTGTCCTTCCTTGGACCTCTTTTCGTAGGTACTAACCACTGCATACTGAGAACACCCCACAAGACCTATCGTTTTCTCCAACCCAGTCGTCTACTAACCATCACAATTTGGGCCTTGTCAAAGTCTCTCAGATCCCTGTACGCATGCCCATTTTTCCAACACATCAAGAAAGAACTATCCATCCATCTTCTACCGCTTACTCGTTTTCACGGTCACGGGCAACCTTGAGCCTCTCCCAGGGAGCATCGGGCACAAAGCGGGGTACACCCTGGACAGGGTGCCAATCCACAAGGCACACAATCACTCACACACCCATTCATACACTACGGACACTTTAGACACACCAATCACCCTAGTCTTTGGACTTGGGGAGGAAACCGGAGTACCCGGAGGAAACCCCCGCAGACCGGGGAGAACATACGAACACACACAGGGCCACGGTGGGAATCGAACCCCCGACCCTAGAGGTGTGATTCGAACGTGCTCCCAGAAATAATTGATGTTATGGCTGATCGGTGGTGTGATATACAGTTAATGTGTGCTACACTAACAGGTGAGAAATTGCAGTTATTACGGTAAAACGTAATAACTTTGTACTCGGGTTATTGAACGTCTCCAGTCGGGTACGCTGTTCAAAAGCCTCACCGAACAGGTTAAAGTCATGGCTTTACGAGTCTGTGGCTTGTTTCGGCAGGGAATCTACACAACGGTAATATTCATTACTTTATTCTGAACTGCACTAGAATGATTACATACTTCCGTATATGTAAAGAATAATAATAATAATAATAATAATAATAATAAAAGACTCTGCGCTTTTAAAGACATCATGAGGTTATTCGACGTGTTACGCGTTAGCTGTGTATATCAGTTATATTTTATGGACAATTAAAAAAAAAAGAATAAAAATAAACAATATGGTTATAATGCAACAAGCCTGGCGTGTTAGGTCAGCGGGCGAATTTCCTGGTACCGTAAATACTCCAATAACACCGCATGAGGAAAAAAAAAAAAAAGTAGGAAATGGAATGCATATGGCAGTCTGTGGGTGTTTATTTTGACGCTGAACTTTTTGTCTCACTCTGGTCTTATAAAGTCGGCTGTGTTGAGTGGAGCAGTCCGAGCTCGCCTGAAAAGCTCGTGTCCGGTTCAGATCAGCCACCTGGATCATCTGGTGCTGACGGTCCGGGATGTGAAGAGGACCACGGAGTTCTACTCGTCAGTCTTGGGAATGAGTGTAGTTACATTTAAGGTAGACTTAGACCGGTGGTTTTTAAAGTAAGGGCCGCCAGGGGGCGCCCGAGGGGCCTCAACAATTTGGTGTGAAAAATAAATAAATACATGATTTTTTTCTTCACCCCCCCCACACACACAATCAATTCCTAATGTAATGTAAAGATGTAAGATGCAATTATTAATGAAAAAGAAGGGGGGTTATATGTATTTTTAATGTGTTTTAAAGACATCTTGCAAGGGGGGGGCTCGGTCAAATGTTAATTCCATTTGGGGGGACTTGCCCTGAAAAACGTTTGGGAACCCCTGACTTGGACCACTTGTAGCCCACTGATAACGCAGGTAACAGTGGTTTCTTCTATTAATGGTAGAAATGTTATGTGGTTGTAATATATGATCTACCACACGGTGGCAGCATTGTACTAATAACGCGCTTCCACTCGACTACACGCAGAAGTTTTATTAATAGTGTTGCTTCTTGACTTAAAGCAGTGGACGAGTTTTAACATGGATTACACTAACAGAGTAACATCTGAATTCTATCTATCTATCTATCTATCTATCTATCTATCTATCTATCTATCTATCTATCTATCTATCTATCTATCTATCTATCTATCTATCTATCTATCTATCTACAGTCTAAAGGAATTCACATCACAAATTATTTGTAATTTTTGTTGCCATGTGAATATAATATATTGATCAGCTTTATCCTACACTATAACTTTACTCTGCTCTACATCGTAGGGAAACCGTAAGGCTCTGAGCTTTGGAGAGCAGAAATTCAACCTGCACGAGGTTGGGAAAGAGTTTGAGCCGAAAGCCAATAATCCTGTGCCGGGCTCAGCAGATCTTTGTCTCATCACGAGGACCCCGCTGGAAACGGTCGCTGCCCATCTGAAGGTTCATCTAATTCAGAACAGTCCAGTCTTTCAGACTGCAGAAGACCATGCGATGTTGATTTCTGTTTTATTTATTTATTTATTTCTAGAAATGATTTGCCTAATTGTTGTCGTTTTTCTTCCTCATCTATTGACAGGAATGTGGCGTGAAGATTGAGGAAGGGCCGGTCGAGAGGACCGGAGCGGTAGGCTCCATCAAGTCCTTGTACTTCCGAGACCCTGACCACAACCTGATCGAAGTCTCCAACTACAGTAACTAAGACTTGAATAACAGCAGTCTAATTTTGGACCAAAAATCACCCAAAAGAATGTTGAAACTTACTGTATGAAGTTGTAAAACTTGTGAAAATGTACCGTACATTCTTGGTAGATGTGATATTAATCACCCTGTACCCAATACGATAAAATAAAAGCTGTCTTTGAGAATTTAGACAGACTATTATGACCCTGGTGATTGATTGAGTGACCATTCTGTGGCAATGTCCTGTTGACTTTCTGAATGACCTCAAAATTTTGAAGTTGATAAATCAATTTCTTTAAGCCAAATACACTTAAATCTAACAAAATTCATTTTAAATGACAAAGTTTGAGCTTAATTTTGGTTATATTTAAATGTATTTGGCTTAGATAAATTAATTTATCAACTTCAAAATTTTGAGGTAATTAGTTTTCTAAAATTTTTTGAGTTAAATGAACTTATCCCTATTTTACAGTGTAGGAAAAATAATTTCAAATAACAGCACGAACCAAACGTTTTTATTATTCCTCGTTTACAACAGTAACTTGCCAATGATTAAAATATATATTTTTTAAACTGATTAAAGGATGTCATACTTTTAAACATTTATACTTTATATATTTAAATAGATGGCGCATGTTGGCTTAGCACTTTCGCCTCACATCTCCAGGCTCTGGGGTTCGATTCCTGCCGGGGCCATATGTGAGTTTGCATGTTCTCCCCGTGCTGCGGGGGTTCCCTCTGGGTACTCCGGTTTCCTCCCCCAGTCCAAAGACATGCACGGTAGTCTGATTGGCGTGTCTAAAGTTTCCGTAGTGTATGAATGGGTGTGTGAGTGTGTATGTGATTGTCCCCTGCGATGGACCGGCACCCTGTACAGGGTGTACCCCGCCTGATGCTCCCTGGGACAGGCACAAAAAGAGAATCTTTACCATTCTCACTCCCACCTAAAGCACTAAATATCCCACTACACATTTCATTTTCTGGTATTTTACTGTAAACCAATGCACAGTTCTAAATACCCAAATGTTTACAGTACAATCCAGTAACATAAAACAGTATTTGCTGTAAAATAAATACATTTACAGCAGAGTACATTTAATATTTGTAGGACATCTGCAAGACAAAATAGTTCCTGATATCACTTTTATTATAACAGCTACGGACAGTGGTTCCCCTCACCTGTCTTTGTTTTTCTTTCACTCTTGACGTTAAGACATAAATGGAGCTTATTGTGTTACTGACAAAACTGGAAAGTGCGTATTGTCCTCTGTTCTGACGAATTTTCCGTGTCAGAAACATGACTGACAGTTACAAATGGCACTGTCACTGGAGAATTTTCAATAAATATCTTCTTACCGAAAACCAGACCAGAGAGTATCAAGGTGGACGTGGTCGACATTTTTCTTCCTTCAATAACTTTTTGTATTCGTTTATAATTAGGCTTAGATTCTGTGCAGAGCCTGGCGGCATACACGTGGAATTGCTCCTCAATTATTACGTATTAGAACAGGCGCATTATTATAAACTTGTGAATTGGATTAGAGCTAGAACTCTTACTTGAGCTGCTGTTGTAGAACATTAATCAGCTATTTATGGCCAATCAGATTTGAGAGTTCAACGCTGCTGTGTGGTGTATATATATATATATATATATATATATATATATATATATATATATATATATATATAAATAAACATAAAACGATGTTAAAGAAATCCAACAGTGTTTTTTCAACACTAATCCTACAGCTTGCATCTGTATGTACTGTACATTATTGGTAGATGTAATATTAATTACTCTGTACCCAATGCGATAAAATTAAAGGTGTGTTTGAGAATTTATGTTTTGGTAATGTCATTAAAAATATTTTTTAGTCAATTATACAGCAAACCTCTGAGACATTGACAGCAGCATTTATAAAAAACCCAAGAAAAAAAAAAATCAAAAAAATTTCTTTGTCTCAGGTGTTGCTTTAGCATTGCAGACTAAGGGTGCAGCCCCCCACCAGACAGTCTATTATGACCCTCGTGATTGATTAAGTGACGATTCTGTAGCAATGTCCTGTTGACTTTCTGTATGCGTCACTTGTCAAGTCCATGCCCACCACCTTTGGAACCATCACTCATGTCAGACAGTCACCATTTCGAAAAACACTTAACATTCCCGTCTATAGGTTGAATTACGAAAGGACCTTGAGTATGAGTAAGAAACAAACATGACAGGGCATAATGTTATACACTGTAAAACCGGATAAGTTCATTTAACTCAAAAACTCTGATGAAACTAATGACCTCAAAATTTTGAAGTTGATAAATCAATTTCTTTAAGCCAAATACACTTAAATATATCAAAAATATATTTTGAATTACAAAGTTTGAGTTTAATTTTGGTTATATTTAAGTGCATTTGGCTTAGAAAAATTTATTTATCAACTTCAAAATTTTGAGGTCATTAGTTTCCTCAGAGATTTTGAGTTAAATGAACTTATCCGGTTTTACAGTGTAGGAAAAATTATTTCAAATAACAGCACAAACCCAAAGTTTTTATTATTCCTTGTTTACAACAGTAATTTGCCAATGATTAAAATATATATATTAAAAATTTATTAAAGGATGTCATACTTTTAAACATTTATACTTATAATGAAAAAGTACAGTAAAAAAAACAACAGAGAAGCATATTTAGAGTAAAGTACTGCAATATATTTACATTAAAGTAAGCAATAATTCAAATTGAATTACAACTGAAGCAGGATATAATGGCACAATTGAAGGTTAATGGTCTTGCTCAAGGCAGCTTGGTGGTGCTGGGATGTGAACTCACGACTTTCTGATCTGTGGCTCAAAGGCTTAACCACTGACTCTCCACTTCCCTCAAAGAGTTTGCCCTGATTCAACGACCTCTACTCTTTATTTAACTTGCACTTTCTTCACTATCACTTTTATTATAACAGCTACGGACAGTGGTTCCCCTCACCTGTCTTTGTTTTTCTTTCACTCTTGACGTTAAAACATAAATGCAGCTTATTGTGTTACTGAGAAACTGGAAAGTGCGTATCGTCCTCTGTTCTGATGAATTTTCCGTGTCAGAAACATGACTGAATCACTGGAGAATTTTCAATAAATATCTTCTTACCGAAAACCAGACCAGAGAGTATCAAGGTGGACATGGTCGACATTTTTCTTCCTTCAATAACTTTTTGTATTCGTTTATAATTAGGCTTAGATTCTGTGCAGAGCCTGGCGGCATACACGTGGAATTGCTCCTCAATTATTACGTACTAGAACAGGCGCATTATTATAAACTTGTGAATTGGATTAGAGCTAGAACTCTTACTTGAGCTGCTGTTGTAGAACATTAATCAGCTATTTATGGCCAATCAGATTTGAGAGTTCAACGCTGCTGTATGGTGTATATATATATATATATATATAAATAAACATAAAACGATGTTAAAGAAATCCAACAGTGTTTTTTCAACACTAATCCTACAGCTTGCATCTGTATGTACTGTACATTATTGGTAGATGTAATATTAATTACTCTGTACCCAATGCGATAAAATTAAAGGTGTGTTTGAGAATTTATGTTTTGGTAATGTCATTAAATATATTTTTTAGTCAATTATACAGCAAACCTCTGAGACATTGACAGCAGCATTTTTCTCAGGTGTTGCTTTAGCACTGCAGACTAAGGGTGCCCCCCCACCAGACAGTCTATTATGACCCTCGTGATTGATTAAGTGACGATTCTGTAGCAATGTCCTGTTGACTTTCTGTATGCGTCACTTGTCAAGTCCATGCCCACCACCTTTGGAACCATCACTCATGTCAGACAGTCACCATTTCGAAAAACACTTAACATTCCCGTCTATAGGTTGAATTACGAAAGGACCTTGAGTATGAGTAAGAAACGAACATGACAGGGCATAATGTTATACACTGTAAAACCAGATAAGTTCATTTTACTCAAAAACTTTAAGTGTATTTGGCTTAGAGAAATTGATTTATCAACTTCAAAATTTTGAGGTCATTAGTTTCCTCAGAGATTTTGAGTTAAATGAACTTATCCGGTTTTACAGTGTAGGAAAAATGATTTCAAATAACAGCACAAACCCAAAGTTTTTATTATTCGTCGTTTACAACAGTAATTTGCCAATGATTAAAATATTTTTTGAAAAAACTGATTAAAGGATGTCATACTTTTAAACATTTATACTTTATATATTTAGATAGGATATAATGGCACAATTGAAGGTTAATGGTCTTGCTCAAGGCAGCTTGGTGGTGCTGGGATGTGAACTCACGACTTTCTGATCTGTAGCTCAAAGGCTTAACCACTGACTCTCCACTTCCCTCAAAGAGTTTGCCCTGATTCAACGACCTCTACTCTTTATTTAACTTGCACTAAAAGGCACATTTCAGTCCATATACCCTTACATCAAGGAGTGTTTGTGTTCACTTAAATAAAGGGCACAAAAAGAGAATCTTTACCATTCTCACTCCCACCTAAAGCACTAAATATCCCACTACACATTTCATTTTCTGGTATTTTACTGTAAACCAATGCACAGTTCTAAATACCCAAATGTTTACAGTACAATCCAGTAACATAATAAAACAGTATTTGCTGTAAAATAAATACATTTACAGCAGAGTACATTTAATATATGTAGGACATCTGCGAGACAAAATAGTTCCTGATATCATTTTTATTATAACAGCTACGGACAGTGGTTCCCCTCACCTGTCTTTGTTTTTCTTTCACTCTTGACGTTAAGACATAAATAGAGCTTATTGTGTTACTGAGAAAACTGGAAAGTGCGTATTGTCCTCTGTTCTGACGAATTTTCCGTGTCAGAAACATGACTGACAGTTACAAATGGCACTGTCACTGGAGAATTTTCAATAAATATCTTCTTACCGAAAACCAGACCAGAGAGTATCAAGGTTGACGTGGTCGACATTTTTTTCCTTCAATAACTTTTTGTATTCGTTTATAATTAGGCTTAGATTCTGTGCAGAGCCTGGCGGCATACACGTGGAATTGCTCCTCAATTATTACGTATTAGAACAGGCGCATTATTATAAACTTGTGAATTGGATTAGAGCTAGAACTCTTACTTGAGCTGCTGTTGTAGAACATTAATCAGCTATTTATGGCCAATCAGATTTGAGAGTTCAACGCTGCTGTATGGTATATATATATATATATATATATAAATAAACATAAAACGATGTTAAAGAAATCCAACAGTGTTTTTTCAACACTAATCCTACAGCTTGCATCTGTATGTACTGTACATTCTTGGTAGTTCCTAATGCGATAAAACAAAAAGTGTGTTAATCAGCTATTTATTGAGAGCTCAATAGTGTTGTGGTATATATATATATATATATATATATATATATATATATATATATATATATATATATATATATATATATATATATATATATATATATATATATATATATATATATATATATACATATATATATATATATATATATATATATATATATATATATATATATATATATATATATACACATATATATACATATATATATATATATATATATATATATATATATATATATATATATACATACTATATATATATATATATATATATATATATATATATATATATATATATATATATATATATATATATATATATATATATATATATATATATATATATATATATATTAACATATTAAAAATTAACATAAAACGATGTTAAAGAAATCCAACAGTGTTTTTTCAACACTCATCATACACCTTGCATCTGTATGTGCTGTACATTCTTGGTAGATGTAATATTAATAGATGTAATATTAATCACCCTGTACCCAATGCGATAAAATTAAAGGTGTGCTTGAGAATTTACGTTCTGGTAATATCATAAAATATTTTTTTTTTTAGGTGTGATAACCAAACCCATCAATTCTGACATGTTTATCAGTGCTGAGAAGACACAACTAGTTTCCCCTCACGTTCACACATTTTCAAGTTCAAGATTTCATGAATTCATTCATTAAAATGTGTTTATAACTTAAGCTCTTGGCTCTTTTCGGAGATCAGGCTACTTTAAGGAACTATTTTTGATTCATGTATTACCAGTGTAGTTACCATACAGTAGCCCATCGCATGTTGGTGCATCGATACCACAAAATGTTGCAAAATGTTAAATGATGACTTTTATATAATAAGAAACATTTTGGAAAGACTTCCTCTCATGTCTGTCTCATTCTCTATTGGCGTCTATTGTTAGAGTGTAATGCCGACTGTTTTAAATTTTGACAGAATTCAACAACCCTAACCCTTTGACTACCATTATAAGTGAGTTGTTAGTATTGTTTCAGTCCAGGACAGGTCGAGAGGATGTGAGAATTACACAACGGTTGGAAAACTATTTCAACCTGACAGGAGAGCTGTTGTTTCTTAAGCGTTGCCAAATCCCAGTATATCGCATAGCTTTCATTATAATGGTAAAATATCATATAAAAGAAAGGTTTAGATTATAAAAGGAGGTTCAGTTCAACAAAAAGTCACATGAACAAAGGAATAAAGACCCTCTGGTTCACACTACAACTTCACTTTTATTTCAACTAGTGCAATAAGAATATTATATAAACAAACAAGTCATTTTTTCACATGCAGTGAATTAGGCTTGTTAAATCGATCAATTATCTCAACACAAACCACCCTGTTTCTTTTCGGGGTGTATGTTGAAATATGTTGCTTTGTTTTGTTTCATTCATCATCAATATGTGCAATGGAAACTCCAGATGGGTTAAATACCAATCATTATTACAGTCATGTGTGTTTGTGTGTGTCGGAGAGGCTCCAGGGTTTGTATTCTGTGGTATGCTCTCAAACAAGCGCAGGAAGTTTGTCCAGGATGGCATATCCCACTGCATGGTTTCATGCCTCACCATTCTCATGCTCTTATGTCAAACTCAAACACACCCCAGTGCCCAGAGCGACATCCTGTCCTGTGCTCATGTGGACAAGAAAGAACAACACGTACAGAACTGTTTCTCAAGTCTTCTTGTGAGGAATGTTGGTTTCTTTTTTACTGGGAAAGAAGACGAGGAGAAGATTTTCAAAATTCAACGAAACTTATTATAACACATTAACATTACGGAGGCGCACGGTGGCTTAGTGGTTAGCGCGTAGCGGAGTTTGCATGTTCTCCCCGTGTTGCGGGGGTTTCCTCCGGGTACTCCGGTTTCCTCCCCCAGTCCAAAGACATGCATGGTAGGCTGATTGGCAGCTTGGTAAATTGTCCGTAGTGTATGAATGGGTGTGTGAGTGTGTATGTGATTGTGCCCTGCGATGGACTGGCACCCTGTCCAGGGTGTAACCCCGCCTTGTGCCCGATGCTTCCTGGGATAGGCTCCAGGTTCCCCGTGACCCTGAAGCAGGAATAAGCGGTTGAAGATGGATGGATTAACATTATGATGAACAAAATGGTGATATTGATGTTTATAAATGCACAGGTGTAGCAGGTAGGGAGCACAGATTATTGTTATGAGCTCTAGTTGATTTTGATTTTCTGATGCATCTTCCTTAGCCCTTGAGAGATGTCTATGAAATGTCTAATTCAGGCATTTACAGAGAACTAAAGTAGTCCTTAGAAAATGGGAAAATGGATTATCATCAAAGTAAACTCTCCATACTGTGCACTCATACAGGTGTTAAATAAACTGTAATAAAAACAGGCTGTGATCACTGAGATTCATTTTTGCAAGATTTTGGCCTTTAAGGGGACCGGATATAAACTCCTGATATAACAGATGTCCGTTAACTTTTACAGCGCTGTCATTTTAGGCAGCGTAAACATATTCCCATGTTTTATAAGGAAATAATCTTTCATTTCTATGAAATAATGAATAGAAACAAGGAAATAGTCTAATCTAGGGTTGTTACTGTCTATAGGGAACCCTACAGAATGCAACTTTTTCCAGAACAATGTAAATTATCCATGAGCTGGGAGAAAAGTGTCCATTACAATGCAAAGAAGAGATAAAAAAATTTTTTTTTTAAATTTCTTCTAAGGATAGTTCAGAACTGTTCAAATATCTGATTCTTCAACAGCTTCCTGGTTCTTTGTGTATTGTGCACTTTGCTCATGTCATTCATGAAAAATGTGTGTGTTAGTCATGTAGTATGTCACGTTACTTACTATCTGTAGGTCATTTTTCCTTGTACCAGGCACGTAAGGTTTAATTAATCATTTACTTTCCATTCCACATCAACCCCATTTCACATATTTCAGGATTTTATGGGGTCTTTATGGGGTCTTTTAATGTTCACATAGTGGGTGTGGGGGAGATCAGAACATTGAAGCCAGACACCAGATTAAACAATAATAGTATAATTTTAGAAAAAGGAGTTAGTTTGACTATTTCTATAATCAATTTTGAGTCCTTTATTTGAAGAAAAAATGAAATAAAATGCCACCCTCTTGATCATTGCTTACCTTTATGTATTTATTTTATATATTTTATACATTGACACATTTTCATTTGTGACTAAAGATCCAGATTCTTGTCAGTGAGTGATAAATACACTATTTGGTAAAAAAAAAACGCATTTGACCATCAACGCATACAGTATGTGGGACTTCCCCAAACTCTTACCCTAGCTCCAGCCAGAGACCCACAAAGTGGTCTCCCCTGCAAAGCTCCAGCTTGGAGGTCAATGTGGCAATCTCAACTCCAGAGCTCCAGCATGAGACCCACGAGGTGGTCTCACCTGCTGAGCTCCAGGGTCAACGTGGCAACCTCATCTCCTGAGTCCCAGTGTGAGAACTATGAAGTGGTCTAACCAGCTAGGTTCTTGCCAGAGGTCAACAAGGCGACCTCCCAAGCCATGTTCCAGTCCAAGGATGAGGAGACGGCCTCCCAAACCATATTCCTGTCTGAGGCAGATGAGACAACCTCCCAAGCCATGTTCTAGTCGGAAGGCAATGGTAATGCATCCCAAGCTCTGTTCCTGTCTGAGTGTGTTGACCCTGCCTCCCATGGCATGTTCCTGTCTGATGGCAACGGCATTGCCTCCCATGCCATGTTCCTGTCTCAAGGTGAAGACATGGCCAAGAAGCTATGCTCATGCCTTAGGCCGACGTCATGGTCAAGCAAGCTATGCTCACGCCTGAGGCTGATGACATGGCCAACTGAGCTATGCTTATACCTGAGGTGGACGACACGGCCAAACAAGTTCCGCTCATGCCTGAGGCAAATGGGATGACCCACCAATATCATCTCACACCTGAGGCCACCAAAAAGGCCTACCAAGCTCATGCTCATGCCTGAACCTGACAACACAGCTTCCCAAGCCTGGTTCGACCCAAGAGAACCTGCCGCAGCCTCATGTCTGCTTCTCGGCTCCTCAAAGATCCAGCTAATTGTTGAACAATGCCCGCCTCGGGACCTTGTGGGCTGTGTGGACATTTTGAGCACACTTGGGTAGCTGTAACTGCTATGATTGATCATTCAGAAGCATGACAATGATTAATGTAGTTTACAAAATTAGTTACACATAAAAAAAGTAAATCTTCTGAATGTATATGTATTCAATCATTTTTGCTGTCTAAGCACTAAATTAGTTCTAATTACCCAAAAATAAAAAGTTTGCACTTCTAATTCATGCTCCATGGGATAGGCTCCAGGTTTCCCGTGACCCTGAAAAGGAGTAAGCGGTAGAAGTTGGATGGATGGAAAACCTGGGTATTATTTACCCAATTAAACATTACAAAAGACTTTATTGTAGGTTTTTATTGACTTCATTATCAAATCCTTGGGTTATATAAGGAACAAGGATCTGAGGTGGTTTTAATAGTAAATGATGTTATCTGCTAAAAAGGTTCCTTTTGAGAAAACTGTGTAATGGGGCTTTTCATCAGAACTACTCAACCCAGCATTTCCTTTTAGTAAAAGATCAGTAGCACCTGAGTAAACCTATGAACTACCTTATATCTAGATATAAGTTAAGCCAGAAATAAGATGTTACATGAGGTCATTGCTTCCCATTTTAAAGACATGTAAGTGTTCGGTGGTTACTGTAAATCATAATGGAAGTTTAATTTGAATTAACCAAATATGTGAATTAACTGCACCATTCTGAGCACTTTAAATAAAAAAAAAAAAAGAAAATTGTGTGCGGTGTTGTTGGTTTAGTGTTCCTTGCTCTGACCGATCTGAGTGCAAATGGCTTTTCTATTTAGATATAAAGTAGTTCATAGGTTTACTCAGGTGCTACTGATCTTTTACTAAAAGGAAATGCTTGGTTGAGTAGTTCTGATGAAAAGCCCCATTACACAGTTTTCTCAAAAGGAACCTTTTTAGCAGATAACATCATTTACTATTAAAACCACCTCAGATCCTTGTTCCTTATGATAACCCAATGATTTGATAAGGAAGTCAATAAAAACCTACAATGAAGTCTTTTGTAAAGTTTAATTGGGTTTTATGAAATAATACCCAGGTTTTATGAATTAGAAATGCAAACTTTTTCCCCACTAGAGTGACTGTAATAGATATATTGAGTAGCTATAACAGATATATTGTACAAGCTGTGTACGTTAAGTGGAACAGGCAAAAGTAAGCTGCTTAGCTAACTACCAATATAGAGATTTATTTATTTATTTAGATAAGAGATTCTTCTGATGATGGACTGGCAACCTGTCCAGGGTGTACCCCGCCTTGTGCCCGATGCTCCCTGGGATAGGCTCCAGGTTTCCCCGCAACCCTGAAACAAGGCGTAAGCGGTATAGGATGGATGGATAGATTCTTATGATGTTAACTAGAACTAATGTAGGACTTTGACAGCAAAAAGGATAGAATACATATACATTCAGTAATTTTCCGTTTTTTTTTATTTGTAACTAATTTTGCAAACTATACTGACTATTTCATCACAATCCATCCTGTCACGATTTCCCCTTGAGTCAGAGCTGCATTATTGAAGCGTGCTCAGAAAACCAAAGCACAAGCGCGTGCTCGAGCCCGCTGCGTGAGCTTTTAGCGAACGTACGCTTTTCTGTCTTTTATGACATTGGCCTTGTTTACGTTGGACACGTGCTTTTGTTTTCCAAATGTGTGACATCATTGTTTTCAGCTGTCCTGTGTTTAACTTATGATTACATTTGTTATATAAACCCCTCATGTCTACGCGCTTTGCATAGTATTGAATTGATCTCTTTACTACGTAGTTGTTCATTGTTCTCGTTCTTGATTCATGGTTATTGACTTTATCATTTCTTGTTTTGTGTTTCTTGCCCTGTTTATCCCTGTCTCCCGATCGCCTGACCTTTTGCATGTTTTTGGACCATGCTTTGGATTACCGTTTTGGATTTGTCTGCTTGCCTCTCTCTCTCTCTCGCTCTCTCTAATAAACATGTTTAACTGCACTTGCATCCATCCTTACCTCCATTTCATGACACATCCACTTCGGGGTGATAACAGTTTTAGTCTTTGTGTGTGAATTGTGTGTGTGAATTAACTGCACCATTCTGAGCACTTTAAATAAAAAAAAAAAAAAAAAGAAAATTGTGTGCGGTGTTGTTGGTTTAGTGTTCCTTGTTCTGACCGATGTGAGTGCAAATGGCTTTTCCCTGAAGTGAATGAATCATATCTGAAAGTGTTTTATTCCTCTTATACCACAGCCATTTGCCAACAATGACCATTTTTAATTTATTAATTCATAACTCATCATGCTTTTTAATTATTTATAATTACATTCAATCTTATGGAACACCTGTGGTATAAGTTAGTATCTGTTATCACTTATATTACAGGATCAAGACAAGAATTTGTGTTAAAGTCATTTTTGGATATTGAACATAAACAAGCTTTTCTCATGTTTTATATTTTATATATAATTTCAAACAGATGTACACAAAAGTATTTGTGTTTTATCAGACTTTTGGCAAAGGAAGTTACTATTCCTTTTATTTTGCATTGCTGTATTACTGAATCTAGCCAAACGGGTGTGTACGTATAATACCGAAGATTTTCTTCCATATATCTGGGTTTTGATAATCACTGTTTCTGTAATCACTGTTTCTCTAATTGCCCTTGTGTTCTCTTCACAGCAATCCAACAATAACAATCCGTAAATATATATTTTTGTCTGTTCCACTGAGCTTGTACAATATATCTATTACAGTCATGCTAGTGAAAAAAAAAAGTTTGCATTTCTAATTCATAAAACCTGGGTATTATTTCATAAAACCCAATTAAACTTTACAAAAGACTTCATTGTAGGTTTTTATTGACTTCCTTATCAAATCCTTGGGTTATCATAAGGAACAATGATCTGAGGTGGTTTTAATAGTAAATGATGTTATCTGCTAAAAAGGTTCCTTTTGAGAAAACTGTGTAATGGGGCTTTTCATCAGAACTACTCAACCCAGCATTTCCTTTTAGTAAAAGATCAGTAGCACCTGAGTCAACTTAAGACTCAGGTTTCTAAATAGAAACGCCATTTGCACTCAGATCAGTCAGAGCAAGGAACACTAAACCAACAACACAATGCTGTTTCAAATATAAGGCACATATGCACTAAAACGTGGCAGGAGCACTGGAAATGCACGTCTTTCTAGTAAAATTCCAGCTTGCTCACCTGACCTGTTATCTGTACTGAAACAGGGTGTAATATCAAGTTAACCCCTCCTCCTTTCAAAATCATCTACATTTGTTATTGCGCATTCTGGGCATTTTCTGTGTGGATCTTTCATAATGATTAACAAATAATTAGCAAAATATATGGAATGAATAATATTATATTTGGAATATACATGTGGAAAAAGTGCTTATATATACTTATGTGAAAGTATAGATCATTTGTTAAAATCAGATGGAGCTCAGATGGAGCTTGCCTAACTGCAGTACTCATGATCACGTCATTTTATCTCACAAATCTACTCAGAATATCCCATAGTACTGAAGTGTGAGGAAACAGTCAATATAGGTTGCAAAATTAGTTACACATAAAAAAGTAACACTTCTGAATGTATGTATTTGATCCTTTTTCTAGTATAAAAAAAGGTTGATCAAGTGTAATCGATATGTTTAATTAACATTTGGATATGTTAATCAAGTACAATCAATATAACCAACATTTAGAATTATTACTTAGAAGCATAATCTATACAGTATCTCACAAAACTGAGTACACCCCTCACATTTTTGTAAATATTTGATGACATCTTTTCATGTGACAACACTGAAGAAATGACACTTTGTGTCACGGTACGGCCAGCAAAGGGCACTGTGGCCCCGGTCAGGTCACGTGACCGTGGTTTTGCTCGCGCACTTCCTTGTTTTGATTTGTCACGGGTGTTCGTGTTTTGGGGTTAATGAGCATTATGATTTAAACGCACTGGTTACTGAGCACATTGCTCGGTATTAGGTAGATTAAGGCTAGTGATTCTAGCAATCTGGTTAACAAGTACTATGTGTTGTAGCGGTTTCCTAGTTTTTCCATGCTACGTTTGCTCCTAGTTTTTCTACACTACGTTTTGATTTGAGTTTTCATCTTTATGTTCAATAAAAGAAGTTGAATCAGCACCTGCCTCCGTCTCCCGTCTACAACCGCCTGACAGAATACCGAGCCTCTTACGGATGCAGCTGATCAACAAGATGAACGCCTGGTTTGACAGGTATGCGGAATGGTATCTTGAACAAATGGAGCAGCATGCTCAATTAAGACGCTTGCTCGGAATGCCACCGAAGGACAGTTCATGCACCATACCACACCCGGAGTTTGTAATGGAATATGCCAGGTCACGCCAAAAGAAGGGGGAGTCTGTGGTCGGGGCTGAGACCAACTCCCACCCTCCCGCCTGGATTCTGATGCTCACTCGGCCTCCCTTCTCTGCTGAGGATGCCGCTCTGCCTCCCTGCTCTGCTGACGCCGCCGCTCGGCCTCCCTGCTCTGCTGTGGATGAAGCTCGGCCTCCTTGCTCTGCTGTGGACGCCGCTCGGCCTCCCTGCTCGTCTGTGGATGCCGCTCGACCTCCCTGCTCGGCTGAGGTCGTCGCTCCGCCTTCCTGTTCGGCTGAGGTCGTCGCTCCGCCATCCTGCTTCGCTGGGGACATCGCTTCGCTTCCATGCTCCACGGAAGACATCGCTCCTTATGTCGCTCCCCTTTCCTGCTCCACGAAGGACATCGCCCCCCCCCGGACTCAGCGGAGGGCATCGTTCCTCCCTTGAGCCTCACAGAGAGCTTAGCTCCTTCCCCTGGCCTCACGAAGAACCTCGCTCCCCCCTGGAGCCTCACAGAGAACCTCGCTCCCCCCTGGAGCCTCGCGGAGAACCTCGCTTCCCCCTTGAGCCTCACGGAGAGCCTCGCGGAGAGCCTCGCGGAGAGCCTTACTTCCCCCTTGAGCCTCGCGGAGAACCTCGCTCCCCCCTGGAGCCTCGAGGAGAACCTCGCTTCCCCCTTGAGCCTCACGGAGAACCTCACTCTGCGCTCCTGCTTCGCCGAGGATGTCGCTCCGCAGCCTTGCATTCCTGAGCCGCCGGGGGCAGCGCCCCGACTTGCAACTCTGATCGGCGTGCTGTCCTGTCCATCTGCTGATGGACGGAGGCTGCCTAGGGTCCGTTGGCAGACAAAGACACACCGCACATGGGTCCCGGACCCCTGTTGGAGGGGGGTTCTTGGTGCTCCGGGAGGAGCACCCTTTGGAGGGGGGTTCTGTCACGGTACGGCCAGCAGAGGGCACTGTGGCCCCGGTCAGGTCACGTGATTGTGGTTTTGCTCGCGCACTTTCTTGTTTTGATTTGTCACGGGTGTTCACGTTTTGGGGTTAATGAGCACTATGATTTAAACGCACTGGTTACTGAGCACATTGCTCGGTATTAGGTAGATTAAGGCTAGTGATTCTAGCAGTCTGGTTAACAAGTACTATGTGTTGTAGCGGTTTCCTAGTTTTTCCATGCTACGTTTGCTCCTAGTTTTTCTACAACACATTTTGATTTAAGTTTTCATCTTTATGTTCAAGAAAAGAAGTTGAATCAGCACCTGCCTCCGTCTCCCGTCTACAACCGCCTGACACTTTGCTACAATGTAAAGTAGTGAGTGTACAGCTTGTGTAACAGTGTAAATTTGCTGTCTCCTCAAAATAACTAAACACACAGCCATTAATGTCTAAACTGCTGGCAACAAAAGTGAGTACACCCCTAAGTGAAAATGTCCAAATTGGGTCCCAAAGTGGCAATATTTTGTGTGGACACCATTATTTCCCAGCACTGCCTTAACCCTCTTGGGCATGGAGTTCACCAGAGCTTCACAGGTTGCCACTGGAGTTCTCTTCCACTCCTCCATGACGAAATCACGGAGCTGGTGGATGTTAGAGACCTTGTGCTCCTCCACCTTCTGTTTGAGGATGCCCCACAGATGCTCAGTAAGGTTTAGGTCTGGGGACATGTTTGGCCTGTCCATCAGCTTCACTCTCAGCTTCTTTAGCAAGGCAGTGGTCATCTTGGAGGTGTGTTTGGGGTCGTGATCATACTGGAATACTGCATACTGATCATGCTCTGCATCAGTATGTCACAATACATGTTGGCATTCATGGTTCCCTCAATGAACAGACATATGAGTGCACCATACTCACCAGATCCAGATTCGTATGTCCTTTTTTAAATATAAAGTATCCTCCACTAATATTGGCACCCTTGGTAAATATGAGCAAAGAGTGCTGTAAAAAATTGTCTTTATCGTTTAACCTTTTGATATTTTGTTAAAAAAAACCCATAAAAAATACTCTGCTCTCATGGATAGCAAACAATTGCAAACAACTGTGGTGATGTAGGTGATTTCGGATTGTAGTTTTGGAGACTTTCTGACACCAAGACAAAACCAATATTAGTGGAGGGGACGGCCCCCCCTTAAAAACCCCCCCCCCCCGGGTCCCTAAAAATAACCCCCCCTTTTTAATAAAATATTGGGGGGTGCCCCCCCCCCCCCCCCCCCCAGCACACACATCCTCTAAGGATACCCCTTTAGACAAAGCCTTCGCAGAGGGGACCGCCCTAGCGGAATGAGCCCTTATGCCCAGAGGTGTAGTGAGACCGTGCGCCTCATAAGCAATAGAGATTGCTTCCACTATCCAATTAAAGATGCGCTGCTTTGACACAGCATCACCTCTACTGGATCAGCAGCTGCTCTGACTTACGCCACTGGCCAGAGCGGTGGATGTAAGTACAGAGAGCCCTTACTGGACATAGCAGGTGCATTCTCTCTTGTTCTGGTGTGGGGAATGGAGGAGGGCAGAAAGCCTGCAACACCACAGGGTTGCAGCAATCTGGCATAGGATACACGAAGGCCTTGGCTAATCCAGGGGCAAAGTCAAGGCAGGAAGGGGCAATAGAGGGAGTTTGTAGATCTCCTACTTGCTTGAGAGATGTCAGGGCCTGCAGAAGAGCTACCTTTAGAGTCAGAAGCTTCTCAGGTGCTGACTCTAAGGGCTCAAATGGGACACATGACCGACCTTCCAGGACCACAGAAAGGTCCCAGGAAGGTATGCACAGCCTGCAGATGGGCTTCAGCTGCCTGAAATCATGCATGAACCTCAAGGTTAGAGGATGTTGCCCCACAGAGACTCCATCAGCAGGGGCATGGCTAGCTGAAATGGCAGCCAAGTAAACCCTGGTTGTAGCAGGAGCCCTGCTGAGAAGCATTCTTGTAAGAACTCCAGGACTGTAGCTATTGCACAGTTCACAGTTCTAGCTGATGTTCCACACACCAGAAGAAAAAAAGCTGCTACTTGAGTGTATACAATTTCCTTGTGGATGGTGCTCTAGCATTTAATATGGTCTCTACAACCCCAGTTGTGAGACCAGAATCTATGAGCTGGTGCCCCTGAGGGGCCAGACCCACACTTTCCATAGTTCTGGCCAAAGGTGATAAATCAGTCCTCTGGCTTGAGACAGTAGATCTTCTCTAAGGGCTCAAATTCATATTCAAGCTGGCCAATTAGGTTCTACTAGCAGCAGACATCTCTCACTAGAACTTGTGATTAGAACCTGCTTAGGGAGTGCAGGTGTTATTTATCCCCCTCTCATATCTAGTGCCTGGAGTTCCCTTTGTTATTGAGGAGTGTGGTGTCATCATGCCAAGATCTAAAGAGTTCTGTAAGGCCTTCAGAAAAGAGGTTGCGAGTGCCTATGAGTTTGGTAAGGGATTTAAAAAGATCTCCAAATTATTCAAAATACATCATTCCACTGTAAGGAAAACAATCTACAAATGACTGCCAATTTGACCAGGACTGGTGATCCCAGCAAATTCAGCCCAAGAGCAGAACGTCCATTGCTAAAAAGAAGTCTCTAAGAACTGCAAAACTTAATCACAGGATCTTGCAAATGTTGCTGTCAAAGTGTATGCTTCTAAGACCGATCTCCAGGTTTTGGAAGCTTTTTGTTGCAGTTATTGCTGCTAATCGTGGCACAATCATATTTTAAGTTTAAGGGGCAATTAGTTTTCCACATTGGTGACATGTTTTTTTTTGTTTGTTTACTCAGATGGCCTTCATTTGATGGTGTATTTTGTTGTCAGTCTACAACTATTTATTATTAGATATACACAAAACCAGCAGAAATCAAAGCACTGTATGTCAAAAAAGCAAACAATTTCCATGGGGTGTACTTAATTTTTCACTTATATCAGGGGAAGGCCCATAACACTTGCTGTGTGGGTGTGTGGGTGTACATACATTTGTATACATGTCAGGAGGGTGTCACCTCTCCATTTCCACAAACTATCCTTTAGTCAACACTAAATAGACATTGATTTTTGTGTTTCCTTTCCAAAACATAACTCATAACACCCATATCCTAAATAGTGGCACGTCTTTGTTGATTTCCTGAATCTGCTGACCTAAATCGGTGAATCAGACTGACCATCCGAGAACATTTCGATCTCTCATCTTTAGTCACTGCTCTAACCTCGCGTTCTAAAGGAAAATATTTGTAAGGATGTGTCTTGAAGAATAAACATGGCCTTAGAAACCAAACCTTTAACACAGAGTGGAATACTATGCATAATAAAATATTTAATATACTCCATAGACATAGAATATAATTTAATTGACTGTATAGACACACACATACATACATGCATACATACATATATATATATATATATATATATATATATATATATATATATATATATAGAGAGAGAGAGAGAGAGAGAGAGAGAGAGAGAGAGAGAGAGAGATAGATATGTAGATATTGCTAAAGAAGCTGGGGTGAAGGTGATGCATTAAACCCTGTTGAGCATATGTGGGGCATCCTCAAACAGATGCGGCTAAAGAAGCTGAGACTGAAGGTGATGGACAGGCCAAGCATGTTCCCAGATCTAAACCTTACTGAGCATCTGTGGGGCATCCTCAAACGGAAGGTGGAGGAGTACAAGGTCTCTAACACCCACCAGCTCCGTGATTTCGTCATGGAGGAGTGGAAAGGACTCCAGTGGCAACCTATGAAGCTCTGGTGAACTCCATACCCAAGAGGGTTAAGGCAGGGCTGGAAAATAACACAAAATATTGACACTTTGGGACCCAATTTGGACATTTTCACTTAGGGGTGTACTCACTTTTGTTGCCAGCGGTTTAGACATTAATGTCTGTGTGTTGAGTTATTTTGAGGGGACAGTAAATGTACACTGTTACACACGCTGTACACTCGCTACTTTACATTGTAGCAAAGTGTCATTTCTTCAGTGTCGTATCACATGAAAAGATATCATCAGATATTTACAAAAATGTGAGGGGTGTACTCAGTTTTGTGAGATACTGTATATTTATATATTGGGGAACATATCATAAATGGCAAGGAGAGCAGGAAGCACTGCCCCAGAGGGATGAGTTGCAGGGTGGCAGGTATCATCAAATTCCATAGAATGAGCCTGAGGAAGACCAGTTAATTAACAATGGCTGGTGCATTGGTTTAATTATTTGGTGATTAGTGGGTGATTGTTTTGATTTATCCATGACAATGCAAGACGAACTTGTTTTGTGTCTGCTAGACACAGTTTAGAGATATGTCAACTCCATTATAAAGACCAGGATGTAGCTCTTAGCCATCTACCCTAGTCTTACAATATCACCTGAGTGGATTAATTGACCACTGGATAGTATGAGTGAGACTTAAAAACATTTCCATGGCTTTTCCATCCAACCATCCATCTTCCATACCGCTTATCCTTTTCAGAGTCATGGGGAACCTGGAGCCTATCCCAGGAAGCAACGGGCACAAGGTGGGGTACACCCTGGACAGGGTGCCAATCCTCCATGTCATGTCTGACTTTGGAATGGCAAATACAACACCCACACTCTAATATTTCCTGGCATAACCTAGCAGTGATGCTATTGGGGAGAGATTCTTTTAACAACACTGGTGTTCCTTCAGTCCTTCATTTCAGACCACACCTGTTTTCACTGAACATGCTGTGTTTGTTTGAGTGAGGTAAGTAGTGAAAATGAAAGTAACATAAAACACAATGATTCAGTGTTTCTAACATCCTGGACAACCAGCATCACAAATCATTCATTTATACGAAAATGAAACTATTTCAATGGAAAAGACAGTCCTTGTTTGTAAGAAGTAAAAACTGTATTTATGCCAGGCAGTACGAATAGGAATACTTACTGCTACTCCATTGACTAAGGCAGCCAGGGTTGGGGAAAGCTTGGTCCCACTGCGCCCGTAGACAAAGCTGATGTCATCAGGAGCGTACACATGCTTTAGGGGAAAAGTGGACAGAAGGGTCACTTGACTGTTTGCTACTACACACACTGGTCTGCGCCAAAATAGTCTGTGGACAGATTTTGAATAAGCATTGAATATAGGACTGCTTCTGTAAAAACGTGGGTTTGGGTTTGGAAAGTTAGAGAAGCTTGAGAGTCTAGACCAGAGGTGCCCAAATTTTTCCTGAGAAGTACCAAAAATCAAACGAAAGGCTGAATTTAGCCTATTACCCAAAGACAATAAAAAATTACAATCACATCCGTAAACTCAATTAAAGATAGAAAAAAAGACGATCAGCCGTGAGTAATGAAAAGTAAGGGTCCAGTTTTTATTTCGGTCCACCACACGAGATCCACACCAATGAGAATTCCCAGAAGTGATCTCCTAACTGGAGCTTAAGCTCCAGTTTTTATAGCTTATGTACAGAGAAAATAACCAATAGGGTTAAAAAGAGCTCATCTACATTCACCATGAGGATTCAAAAAGCCTCCCAAACAGTTACCATTAGGAAAGAAAACAAACCTCTTATGATAACCATTAGGATTCAAAAGAAGAGACCGAGAAAAGAAAACAATTTGGGGCAACAACCTTGGTCTCACAGGTTCAGTGTGACGTAGCTATTCATATAAATAGTTCCTCACGGTTCTCTCCCAAACATTCAAGGCCCATGTCCACAGCATGCCCGACCCCTCCCAGGGAGACAAGAATCCCCATCCTCCGCACCATGAGTAAGTTTCTTTTACCTTTTTTCCCTATTTTTCTGGTTTATAATTTACTTTCTTATCGGTTTTATATTTCTATTTTATATATATATATATGGTTATACTACTTGCACATGGTTTACTGTACTCCCTACTTCATAATATTATTACATTATCCTAATAATATCTCAATACTATTTATTCTTGTAAAGTTCTAATGTGTGTGCGTTCGGGCCTTCGGGAGGGGGTGTTAGAGAGAGAGGGAGAGACATAGAGAGTGTGTGTGTGTGCTATGTTTGCACACCTGACCCTGAACGCGCAAGAGTGTGTGTGTGTGTTATCTATGTGTGTACGCCTCCCTAGCTGACCTTCTCTGTGACTATTAAACCATAGTGTGTCAATCCCAAAATGTGAATCCTGTTCATCAATATCCACCCAATACCTCCTCTATGTGTCTAGGTGCCCATTCATTGGAAGGGCTGGATTTGGATTCGAGCACCCGCCAACAAATCGTGCATCTCACTGCTGATTTTCAATAAAATGACCTATTACTCATGCTACTCATACTAGGTCTCCCTCGTGTTTGTTTTATGGATATTTTTAACCACAACACAAACTTGATTGAGGGCTGCGGGCCGAAAGTAAACGTTGCATTATACCAGACTATATTATATTAAAATGAAAGTTGCCATGGTTCTCCTCGTTTATTATTTCATAATATTTACAAATAAATAAATAAATAGAAAACATTAGTCTGTAATCTGCTTAACTAATACAGTTTTATTTTCAGAGTTTTATAGTTCAATGAACCTTATAGTACAAAGAAAACATAGGAACAATCCTACTTATAGTACAACCTGTTCAATTCCTAATACAACTATTCAAGCTATAAGCAATCCAACCATATTCCTGCAATATCAGTGACCTCTAATGAGAGACATGAAGCTGGTCCTTATTTTTCAAATTGGGCTGCAGCTGATTTACTGACAAAGTCAAGATATTATGTAGGTGAGAGTCAGTTTGCTTCTCAGTTTACACTGCTCACAGGGGTAGGTACTGCCAAACAGAGACAGCATCGCTTGTGCCTGTTTGCACATCTTTGGGTACCTGTTTGCTGGGACACATTTGTAGAAGTCTGTCAAGTCAAGGGAAGGGACCTGAACGTGTGTTTGAGTTCGGAATCATACTGAAGCTCAATTCGTTCCATCTAAAGATCATCACTGACTGTGTCCGCACTGATGGTGAAGGGGTTGAGCAAACAACTCAAAGTCAGTAGCATTGTGTCTGAAGAACTCAAACTGTTGACTCGACTGTTGAAGTCCTGGATACGGTTGCTGAGAACAGCATCATACTCCGGTACCTTCTCTTTCATCATGCATGCCTCTTTAAGGCAGGGGAAATGGGCTAAATTTCCTGGATGTGGGGATGAGAGAGAGAGAAAGAGAGGAACAGTGTGAGATTGGGAGTGAAAGAAAAGAAAAGCATACATGTAAAAACAGAGGGAGGCGAATAGAATAAATAACTGACAAAACAAGGAAATGCATCCATGATAATTTAAGAGAACTTTGACACAAATTTTATCAGCTTGATTAGCAAAAAAAAAATACCAAAGCTGACACCACGGGATATAAATGCAAACTAAATATAAGTCTTAATAATAATAATAACTTCACATAAAACTATTGTGAATATTAGAATTGTGAATGTTACCTGCTGAGAGATGTCTTCGGAGCAGCGGTAGTTTTTGTTCGAAGGTTCTTGACATGATCAAAAAGCTGGGTGATATTCTGGTCTTTTCCCTGGAGCTGAACATTTAAAAAATTGAGCAGCTCTGTGACGTCGACCAGGAAAGCCAGGTCAGAAAGCCATGTCTTATCCGTGGACACTCGAATACTACCAATCTTGCTTTCCTGAAAAGATCTGATCTCATCACGCAGATCCAATAATCTCCTGAGAACTTTTCCTCTGCTCAGCCATCTAACCTTCTGGTGGTACAACACATCACCATATTGCACTTCCATCTCTTTTAACAGTACCTTGATCCGCCAGTGAGAGAGTGCCTTGGAGCGTATATCATTCATAATTTTGACGACGTCACGCATCACATCCACAAGCCTGATGGATATGGCACATAGCTGTTCTTGATGTAAAATTCGGGAAATCTGATCGCCGGCCCATGCGACACTTTCTTGAGCTGTTGAAGGACGTAGCAGCGCGCTCTGCTCAGATCGAAGTTTAGCAAGCAGCTCGTTAGCCTTCTGTTTTCACACCTTGATGCTGTACTTTGAGAAAGCTGAAGAATGTTTTGTTTCATAATGAAGATGGATATTGTACTCTTTCAAAACAGCAACTGACTGCTTGCAAACTAGACATACTGTTAAATTTCCTCCTGTCTGTGTGACACTGCCTGTATCTCTCCATGATTACCTGTTTGTTGAGTGTCGGAAAGCACGCTGGCCTTGAAGTATCCATGTAAATGAAATTAATTTCAAATTCACTTGTATTCTCTTTATTTAATTTCAATTGACATTTTTAGTAGCTCAAAACCAAAAAAAAAAAAAATGTTATGTTAATTTAGAAATGAAGATCAGCATCAACAACATTCCCCCTATGACCACGTGTGTGTATATATATGCACATGTATATATGTATATATACAATATCTCACAAAAGTGAGTACACCCCTCACATTTTTGTAAATGTGGGGCATCCTCAAATGTAAGGTGGAGGAGCACAAGGTCTCTAACATCCACCAGCTCCGTGATTTCGTCATGGAGGAGTGGAAGACGACTCCACTGGCAGCCTGTGAAGCTCTGGTGAACTCCATGCCCAAGAGGGTTAAGGCAGTGCTGGGAAATAATGGTGCCCACACAAAATATTGACACTTTGGGCCCAATTTGGACATTTTCACTTAGGGGTGTACTCACTTTTGTTGCCAGTGGTTTAGACATTAATGTCTGTGTGTGGAGTTATTTTGAGGGGACAGTAAATGTACACTGTTACACAAGCTGTACACTCGCTACTTTACATTGTAGCAAAGTGTCATTTCTTCAGTGTCGTCACATGAAAAGAGATCATCAAATATTTACACAAATGTGAGGGGTGTACTCACTTTTGTGAGATACTGTGTATATATATATTTATATATATGTATATATATATAGTCATAGTTTGAACTATATTAATAGATTAAGGTCAAATTAAGCTAAATTAGTTGCACATTATGTGTCTGTTGTTGTGATTGTGGGAGAACATAGAGGTAAGGAATGAGTTGCATCATTGTGATTATTGTGTACTTGTGGCGAGGACAGAAGCTAGGAATTCAGTATTTTTAAATATTACTTATGTTTCGTTTTTTCTTCAGTCCATTATAAGGATTTTATTAGGAGATTTTATGAGGCATACAATGAATAGTTGTTTATTTATTTATTTATTTTAATGTTTTAAAGTGTTCACATATTCATAAAATATTCTTACTTAATTATCACATAACCCAGTAATGAAATGTAATGAATAACAGAGGTGGATTTAAATATTTCATTTTATTCATATGTATGTTGTCATATTGCAACAACTAAAATAACATCACAATAACAAATGCATACAAAGGATTAAGAGAGAGTTCCAAAAAGAGTTATATGTATTAGAGTTTACAAATATATATCTGTACAATTTATTTCCCTTCCCAGTAAAATAGAGTACTGTATATCTCAGCGCTACTGTTTCAGAGAAACAGTTACACTGTCATGTCATACCCAACAAATTATTAAAAAAGAGAACAAATAGGTTCTGCAAATAAACCTTACTTAGACAAATAAGGCACAAAGAGTCATATAATTTCCTTCTGAATGAGTGCCATTCATTCGTAAATATGGTAATTGCTTGAGGCTAACATGAATAAACTGTTTACTGCAACTGAGCCAGCAGTGGTTTACAGTCAGACAGAAACTCCAACCCCTCCACAGCTTCTAAGATACCTTCTACCCTCTCAGGTGGCAGCACTACACTTGCGTTGTTGCGGAATTTTTTGTGCAGGCTCTCATCACTCAGCGGCTTCCTCCAGTGGCCATAGAAGGTGTCACAATGGCCTTGTAACACAATGCCATTCACCAAAGTGACCTTCACCTCACCATACATGATGTCAAAGTTGGCTGGATTGTCCTGGGGGTGCTCTACTCGGACACGGGAGAGGAGGGCATGAAGCTCTGGCCTCAGTAATGCTTCAGGCTGGAAGGAGTGCACTGTTACCTGGCCGTCAAGCAGTGCTGTGCAAGCATTGAACTGGAAGGAGTGACGTGCCTGGTGCTCTGACTCTGGGAATGGCCGATTGATATACTTAGAGCATGGCACCCGTAGGAGGATTTCCTGCACTGAGCTTGGGAAGATGATTCCTCCAGAAAGAGCCAGCAAAGCCTTGTGGACATGGGCAGCAGCATCAGCGACCCAGTGCATGCCCAAGTGGGCTGGAAAGCTCTTGAAGGCAATGTCTTGTGTCTCCAGAAGAAATGTGTGCTCCGCCTCTTCAGTGGACACCATTGGACTTGGGGTGTAGTCTTCATAAAAAGCACTGAAGCCAGCTACCCCAGGCACTGCATCCAGGATCAGGGAACTTGCCTCCAGCCCACGAGAGGCCAGCAGGGCAGCTTCAAGGCCTTGACGAGAGGCATTGCCAATGTGCAAAGGCTTGGACTGAGTGGCAGCATTGGCCATTGGGGCCCCTGCTAAGGAAGCAGCAATGGCCAAGGCATGGCTGCACTGAGAATGGTTGAGGCAAAGGAGTCGGGCACAGGCAGCAGCACTGCCCAGTGTCCCAACAACACTAGGGGGGTGGAACCTTGGAAAAGAAATCAAAAAGCACATCAAATTCATGCTTTAGTTTATATATATATATATATATATATATATATATATATATATATATATATATATATATATATATATATATATATATATATATATATATATATATATATATATATATATATATATATATAAATACAAACTCTTAAGCCTCGAGTGGGACATATTTATGGTTAATAGTAAAAAAACTCTCATTTTTGCATAGTCATATGAATTCACTTGTACATTGGTGTGAGATTCAACCACATCTTCCTTGTTCATTTGAATTCATACAAATTTCTTATGAGATTAGGTTGGTAAAAAAAAATCATAAATATTCTCTGAAGCCATTTTAAAAACAAAGACAAAGACTTTTTAAATGAATTTTTATGATGCTCTATTTCCTTTAATAACAGTCCTATGAGCTGTTAACCACAGTTAACCACAGTTATTCAGTGAAATTGCATGTGTTTCTGTTTAAAGAACATTTAAGGGAAATGACAAATGATTAGTCATTTCATTCCACTCTGGGAGTGAAAACAGTAGTAATAGGGCAATATTTATATAAACCGAACAAAACTGCATTTTATATTAAGACCTGTCTGAATGAGTTCATCGCAACCTCCTCTCAATGTAAATCCAGTTAGTGCAACCACTCCCACTTCAGTAAAGGCTTAGAGAATACCCATGTCGTTGAGCACAGTGGCAGTTTTGTTGAGGCTGTCCCCAAAATATTCCTGCACTTAGTAGTATTATTATTCATTATGGCACTACATTAGAACACGTGAGGTATTCTGTTATTATGGTTGCCCACCCTTGTTTTATGGTGTTGTGTAGAGAACTGTGTGTGCTATAGTGACAATTCTTACCTCTTGGGAATGTTGTGAGCTTCCTTGGAAAATCTCATCAGGCGACCTTGGACCTCAATGCCAATGTTGAAGGCCATCAGGAGGTCCAGACCGCTTGGCTTGCTGTTGTTGGGGAACATGTCACAAATGGCAAGGAGAGCAGGTAACACTGCGCCAGAGGGATGAGTTGCAGGGTGCCAGGTATCGTCAAAGTCCATAGAATGAGCCTGAGGAAGACCAGGTAATTAACAATGGCTGGTGCATTGCTTGAATTATTTGGTGATTAGTGGGTGATTGTTTTGATTTATCCATGACAATGCAAGATCAACTCCATTATAAAGTCCAGGATGTAGCTCTTAGCCATCTACCCTAGTCTTACAATAACACCTGAGTGGATTAATTGACCACTGGATAATATGAGTGAGACTTAAAAAACATTTCCATGTCATGTCTGACTTTGGAATGGGAAATACAACACCCACACTCTAATATTTCCTGGCATAACCTAGCAGTGATGCTATTGGGGAGAGATTCTTTTTAACAACACTGATGTTCCTTCAGTCCTATATTTTAAACCACACCTATTTTCAGTGAACTTGCTGTGTTTGTTTTCCACATTTATTCATTACCGTCTGAGTGAGGTAAGTAGTGAAAATGAAAGTAACATAAAACACTATGATTCAGTGTTTCTCACATTCTGGAGATCCAGCATCACAAATCATTCATTTATACGGAAATGAAACTATTTCAATGGAAAAGACAGTCCTTGTTTGGAAGATGTAAAAACTGTATTTTTGCCACACATACACATACAAATACTTACTGCTACTCCATTGACTAAGGCAGCCAGGGTTGGGGAAAGCTTGGTCCCACTGCGCCCGTAGACAAAGCTGATGTCATCAGGAGCGTACACATGCTTTAGGGGAAAAGTGGACAGAAGGGTCACTTGACTGTTTGCTACTACACACACTGGTCTGAGCCAAAATAGTCTGTGGACAGACTTTGGGTAAGCATTGAATATAGGACTGTACAAATGTGGGTTTGGGTTTGGGAGGTTACAAAAGCTTGAGAGTCTAGACGAAGCACATACATATTAAAGTCAAATGGAGTGGAAGGGATGATGTATACTCAGGACATTGCTCAAGGGTCAGCATTTGGTGTTAACTCTGTGCTGATTGGTGATGGTTAAAAGAAACATCATGCACTATATAATATATAAAATATATGTCAACCTACTTTTGGAAGCTAGCATATGCTATTTCAGACATAATACATATATTTATACTTATTTGTACTCAACATATTGCAGTTTTTTTGTGTGCCATTACCTGGCAGTGCTGGAGTGCCAGGTCAAACACTTCAGTGGTGCTACCCAGCAGCCCCACACCAATGCTGTCCAGCATCATGCGTTTGCTTCTCTGGAGTACGACTGGTGACAGATGACTTGGCCGCATGCTCTGGATGAATCGGCTAAAGCTACTGGTTACAGTCTCCTCAGGGGCAGGCTGTTCCATGACTGAAAACAGAGGTGGAATGGATGAGCCATTTCTGCTCTCATTGCTGTTTTTCCAACCATGTGATCTGATCAATATGTTTCGGTACAACAAGTCGCTTTAAATCTTAGAACAACGTGACCGATATAAAAATGTATGCAATCTGTAGCAGAGCTGGCTCACCATCTAATGCAGATTTATGGAGTCTTCTGACTGCAGTTAGGGTGAACACTGGTCTGATTGATCTCTAGATAATGTAAGAAATCAGGTCCATAAAACATAAGCGTATTAAAAATTAACACGAGACATGTTCCATGTTTGTTTGTTTTTTTTCCACCAAGCATGACTGGTTTCGTAAAGCTGCCTTTCCTCTGGGAAAAATCCCAATTCTAAAGATTTAATCTATTTAGATTACTAGACAGTCAAGTAATTCCATATAACAGCTAATAAACCATGCCATGCATTCTCCAAGAGAATATGTACATTTGTTTTGCAAGAGATGATAAAAGTGTTATTATATAGACAGTTAGGACTCATAGCATCATGAGTAAAGTTAAACCACTACATTAGTTTTCCACTTAAAAATAGAATAAAGAAGCAACAGAAGAGGAAATGAGGCTTCTACAGAATATGTTTTGGTAACAAGACCAGTGGACACTTTTGCACAGCAACTTTGCCGTCCATTAATTAACACCTACATTCTAAAAAAAAACGTTAAAAAGTTAAATTACCTGTATTGTGGGAAGCATATTGTATCTCGGTATTTCTGTGTAAGTCAAATAGAAACACAGTAGTTCTGTCTCTGCACAGGATGTAACAATGTGGTCTTCACAGCTGATGTTCTTGCTGCTCAGGTGAGTCTTTATATAGCATGACACTCAACGTATGCAAGACCGGAACTTTCAAAACCTTTTTTTAGCAACATGGGTGGGATTTCCCTCATTTCTGAGCAGGAAGTTTATTGTTGTAACATTTGATCAATGATGTCATCCTTCAAGAAGAGACAAGAGATTGGTTGGGAGACTTGAAGCTCCTCCTACTACACTTAAGCGTGTTTCTTATAAACAAAACACATCCTTCCACAGTTATCCAATAGTGCCGATACTACAGGGCATCAGCAGGTGAGTGAAGTTTTAATAGGCTTTGTATGATTTCATAATATCCTATATCTCATTAGACATCAGTGTAGTAGAGCATGTCGACATCGATTATCATCAATATTGTCTCTTAACTTCTAAGAAAACTAAATCGGTCTTACCATGAGGCCCATTTGGGTCCACGTTGATCAGCATCAGGTGAATTTGTGGAGCTTGAGCTCTTTATCAGACCTGTAACATTGTCGGTCCATAGAGAAGAAATCAGAGTTTTAAAAGAGAAGCAACATTATCCTCCGCCTCTGTGTGGAGCTAAAGGTTCAGTATCACTGAACTCCTGGTTCCTCTCAACTGGCTGGTGTATAGAGCACTTGTGTAAGCTCAGAGCAGAGGACAGTAAATAGTTCTTTGGATAGCCTATGACTGACACGATTGAAACGCTTTGGGTGGAGCATGGGTGCGGAGAGTTAGAGACAGAAAAGGAACCCATAATTTTTATGATACACGTATACTAGAGGACATCCTATGATTAATGAGCTAAATTTCATTTATAAACCTAAGCTGTACTAAAAATGGAAATTCAAGACATATAGTCACGTATATGTTAATATATTATTTAACCATTCGATTATGTGCAGAACCTGTATATTACATTTGCTTACTATACATTAATGCATAGAATACTTTAACGTAAATCATTTTGTTAAATAAACAACCAGCTGATGAAAAAGGTGAGATATATTACGTGAGAATATTACTTGAATCTGATTAAATGAGTGTTGATATGGATATTCAGTGTCATGCTGAAATACTTGAAATCTGACCCTATTCTTATCATCTAAAGTTAACAGATCTAATGGCATCAGCGAGTGGGTTTCCTGCCAGCTTCTACAGTGAGCCTGGTGTGCTTGGCTTTTTGGCCAATGGCATAAGTGCATTTTTAGTACTTCTGCAGAACTTCCACGGGGCCAGAACTGGTATTCCAGCATTTGGAGTAGAGAACATCCTCGCAGGTCTTGTTGTTTTCTGGGTTTTATTTATATATATATATACTCCTAAACCTTACAACAATTCCAGTTGTAGCCCAGACATTCCGTAGTTTTAGAACTGAAGTGCTGTCATCCTAATTTTATTAGTTTAATGATTTAAAATGTAAATAATTGTTGAATGAAATTGTCTGCATTATTATCAATTGTACAACGTAATGTAAATAAACAATAATGATGGTATCATACATATTTATCTGCTGTGGTATGAAATATAAATAGTGGGAGTCACACGTCTATAACAAGTTCATAATAAAAATTGATCACGAAAACCTTTCCATAGACATAAAGTAACATCCTTTTTTTTTTTTTTTCATTTTGTGCACCTGTTTAGGTGTTCATCTGATTTTAATTGGTGGAGTGTGCCAAATGATCGCTGGTTTGCTGTCCTTCCGTAAATATGATCATCTTAGTGGCACTTCTTTCATTGGCTATGCAGCACTTTGGGGAAGTTATGGTGCAACAAGAATATTTCTAGGAGCAAATCAGCACAGCATAAACATCACCATGAATAATAGTACACTGGGGAACCTTTACTTAAACGCTTCAGTCAATGAGACATACATCAGGGAGTCAGCCATAGCTGGGCTGGTGCCCTATATCTTGCTCTCCTTACTGTTGGCATTCTGCTCAGCCACAGTTAATTACATTATGCCCTTTGTGTTTGGGTCCATCACCCTAACACTGGTTTTTGAAGCTGTGGGGCTAGTGGCTGGCTGGGCTCTTGTGGTATCAGGAGTGCTAGAGCTTCTCATCTTGATCTTTGCCATATATGGATCAGCAGCACTTCTCATCAAAGGAGTGGCCCAACGCTATGTACTCAAGGGTTTTGGTAACCCTCTCTTTAATGTGCTGCTTCTTGGGACAACCAATGCCAGTAGCTCCAAGAGTTTAGGTCAGGAGAAAAAGAAGAACACCAAATATGCTGAACCCATGGCCTTAGGCTTCTTCTGTGATACAGTATCACCATTCATATTTGCCTTCTATGCTTTTGGGTACTTCCCATCAATCACAGTATCTACAATCTGGATATCCATCAACTCTGCTGCCCAGCTCCTCTCTAGTTATTATGCCTATTTGCGCCAGGATTGCTACCATGCCACCAAATTTGGTTTGCACTGCACCTTCTGGCTTGTCAAGACCTGGGAAGAGTATGTGATATCTGTATTGACTACAAGGAGTGAAGCAGCTACAGCAAGGCAAGCAATGGTGGGTAACTGGTTTTTCCTAGCAGCGGCTCTAGTCCTCTGTGTCGCCAGTCTGAACATGGACATGCTGGAGTTGGTCCACAACGGGGTCTTCTTCCTGCTGACTATCTCAACAATCTCCCAGATTCCTCTTGATGGTTACTACATCTTTTATGGAGTGGCTTGCTCTATCTTCACTGCTGTCTCATTATACGGCACCTTCGCACGTCTAATTAACACCATTGCTGAGAAGTCACTAATTCCAGTTGGACCCCAGCCTATCTCAACTGAAAGACTGCAGAATGGCCTTGGTTGTCTAAGGAAGTCTCAAAAGGAGCAACACCAAGGAACGGGAACCCAACTGCCTGATGCTCTGTTTTACCTCACCAATGGAGTGGCAGCTCTCTCAGCCATTCAGAACAGCCAGCCCCAGCAGAGTTTTCTGGACCTGACAGTGCCATGGGTCCTCATCCCAGGGGCCATCATCCAGGGTTACGTAAGCCGATTACAGGTTCAAGGAGGGCAGAGATTTGGATCGGTTATCCCATCCTTCTATTTGGCCTTTTGGGCCACCTGGACCTGGTTCAGACTTGCAGGTATGTTAATGTTATATTGTAATTCATAACATTTGATATGATTTACATACAATCTTAAATAAAATGGAATGGTCTAATATTAACAGTATAATATTGGATTGTTTATTTACAGGACATCAGCTGCAGTTCTCAACAGTATCAGCAAATGGATTTGCGGCAGGAGCAATAGCATTCTTGGTGATTAATGCTTTCCTAATACTAGTTGGTGAGTATTAGTACAGGGTAATTTACACGAGTGGGTATTTACCAAAGGGTTTTTACAAGAGTATTCTATGGTAGAGTTTTTATCTCATTTCTTTCTCATTTGCAGCTGCTTATGGCAATCTTGTTTTGCTGGCATTAACCATCATCATGGAGGTCATAGCGGTGTGCCTTCTTCTTTCTACTCTTCATGAACTACCATACCAATTGGAAGGTAAAGTTTGTTTCAAAGCAGACAATGCATCTCTAATGTCCATCGACTTTTAAATATGACTAAATATGACTATTATTGTTTCGATATACTTTTTTCAGTTGCTATGCTCTCAATATTTGCCATAATTTGCTTATATGGGACTCTGGCATCACTTGTTAATGGAATATTCTCCAAGACCCTAATACCAGTTGGACCTGCACTCATAAAGGTCCATACTTTTTTTAAAAATCTTCCATCAGCATAGAACATAACAAGTTGATACGAGTGATTAAAAATGATTGGATTATTTCCTCTTCTTCTTTCGTCTTAGAATAATTATAAGAAGAAAAAAGCTGCTGCTACAGCTCCATGTCCAACTCTATCCTCTCGTGGGACCAGTGGGCTCCTGCAGATTGCCAAATTGCTGGAAAATGATGGAGTGTGTGGTATTCCAACAGATACCGTCTATGCTCTGGCTGCTTCTTGCAAGAATCCAAGTGCTATAGAAAAAATCTACAATATCAAAGTGAGTACTGAGGGACTCTTAATTTATATACACGCAGTGTGCTAAAATATTTGAGAAAATTTAATATTGCACGTCACTGCATGAAACTGCGCTCCACAGGACCGTCCTGCAGAGAAGCCCATCTGTGTCTGCATCTCTAGCCTGGAGCAGCTTGTTGCAACCAAGCCACCATTTAGTCCTTTGCTCTGGGAGTTCATGAGGAATGTATATCCCGGAGGCATAAGCTGTATTGTACCAAAAGGAGACTGGCTCCTCAAACTTGGTAAGAGAACAGCATTGCAATATGTTATCAAACTTTCTTGTTTTTATCTTGGGTTTATTTAGTGGGAAATGATTGTTTCTCAAGGTGTGGGGGCTGCGTATGATCATGTGGGGACCAAAGACAGCATAATGATCCGTGTCCCTGACCACACGGTCACTGCCCATCTGTGTGACATCACGGGGCCTTTGGCTATCACATCTGCAAACCCTAGTGGTGAACCTGACAGCACACATCATGACATGATTATTACGTAAGCTACATTTTCATTACTGTCTTTTGCACACAATAAAATTGCTAAATATGCAAAAAATGTAAATAAAACAAACAAACAAAAAAACCCCACATTAAACCTGTTTGTAGCCAAATTTGATACCTTTTGCTTATTGATTCATTCATTGTATACATAGTGTGGAGACTCTAATAGATGGTTTCCTTGCTAACTTTGTTACTATTTAGGAATGGAGTTCCTTTTGTAAGACACAGTGACATTGAAGTGAACCTTACTTCCTTGTTTCCTGTAAAAAGCAAGCAAGCAAATGTTTTTGCAGTAACTGATGGCACTGATATCAAGGCATAACAGAATCTCTTGTGATTGTCTGACAGCCGCCTTGGACACAAGATCCAAGGAGTACTGTGTGATGGGCATTCCAATGAGCTGGTAGGGTCAACAGTGATCAGTTGCCTGAAAATTGATGAAGGTAATCTCAGACTGAATTTACCAAATGCAAACGATATTTGTAAGTTTTCCTTTTCAGTGTGCTAACTAGTACAGTTTGGTTTCCAGGTACCATAAATATTCTGCGGGAAGGTTGTGTCCCTGCGGCAAAGGTGCAGCAGATTTTTGAGCGGGTGAAGAACAGCATGTTATAGGAAATGAAGCTACACACACACAAAAAAAATAAGTTGCAGTATCCAGTATATTGTTGGCAAATTATTTTCATAAGAGAAAATATTTTTATTATTATTATTTTATTTATTTATTTTTACATTGTGGGATAAACATGCTCAGGAGTCCTGGCTGAATTCTCTCTCTCTCTCTCTCTCTCTCTCTCTCTCTCTCTCTCTCTCTCTCTCTCATATATAATATATATTACTGCTTTCTTGTTGTTGCTTGTAAATATGAAAATATAAATATGCTATAGCAGTATTGTTTTTTTTTTCTAGCATCATTATATAGGACAACATAGACAATAAATTATATACAACATGAATTTTTTTCTGATTTGTGCCCTGGAGTGTGACAAATAAAGCATAAATAAATACTTTTTCTTCTGCTTCTTTTTAATTATTATTATTATTATTATTATTATTATTATTATTATTATTATTATATTATTATTATTATTATTATTATTAGTAGTAGTAGTAGTCATTTGTTATTTGACCAATTTCTTTTAACCATGGGATATGATAACACAACAAGGCAATTAAGATATTCATACACAAAGCAATAAAAAAAACCCATCATGTTTTAACTATAACATATCGTGAAATCAACTATTTTAAAACATGAGTTAAAACATCTAATAATTAAACATCATTATGACCTGCTGCTTCAAGAAAACTGGCAAAAAAGATAAATAAATAAAAATAAACAAGAATACAATACATTAATAATAATAATAATAATAATAATAATAATAATAATAATAATAAAAAAGTTTGCATACATTGCATACATACATACTGATTGCACAACACAATGTCACACATTGTCCCCCCACCCCTTTGCTATTATAATGACCTCCAATCTTCTGGGAAGGTTTTCCACTAGATTTTGGAGTGTTACTGTGGGGATTTGCCCATTCATCACAAGAGCATTAGTGAGGTCAAGCACTGATATTGGTTTGGTCTATTCAACTGAAGGGAAATTCTAATGTTGGGGCATACAAAGACATTCTAGACAGTTGTGGGTTTCTAACTTTGTGATACCAACTTAGGGAAGAAACAGAGTGTGATAGTCAGGTGCCCACAAGCATTTTCCCCATATGGTATCGTAAAAATGAGTATCATGATTTAATTCAAAGTAGAGTAAGCCTCTAGGTGAAAGTATTGACATATTCAATAATCATGTGCCATGACAGCTGGTCATTCAGCATGGTATTAGATAGGAGTCTAAAATTTTAAAAAATGGTCTCAATTAATAGTCAACTGATTTTTAATGGTCAATGCTAGAAGGTATATACCACGAATTTAATTACAGTAAATGAGAAATAAAAAAAATTGGTGAAACTAAATTAACATTTATAGCGCATGATATTTATGTAATATTCTCTGAAGAACTTAAAAATATTCACTTAAGAAATTTATACAAATAAAAATAGATAAAGTTTTAGTGCAGCTCTTCCTTGTGTCTTTCTGTCTGTGCCAGCCATCTAACAGAATAACAAAAAGAAAATACATTTTAGTTAAAAACTTATGTATAATTTAATTTTCCAATCACATAAATACTTTAATTGGTGCTGCTTTAATCCAGTGGATTACATTTCTAATTAACTTAATGAACAAATCTGACCAATAGTCATTAATTGAAGCCAAAAATACTGTGTAATGCCACGTATTTTATCTACAATACAATGTTACTCATAAATCTCATATACAGTATTTACTTGAGCCAGTAACCGGTTGTTTTACTTGTTTAAGTCAAAGTATAGGATATTATTTGAATAATAAAGAATTCTGTCTATTGTGTTTTTCTTGTCTGTCTCTGTAAAAAAATAATACAAGCCCAAATCACGTATATTGTTTACCATTACGTGCTTAATTTGGAGCATTTAGCTTAGCATAACAAAGACCAGAACACATGAAAAGGTACACAAACATGACATTACGTTAATCGTGGACAATTAAATGCGGCAAATTCGAACATTCTACCACGCATGTCGCATACAATGTTCAGTTCTCATCCAGGTCATCACATGACCCAGCTTTCATTCGGGGTGCACATGATATCGAGTCTGCGGGAAAATAGCAACTTGTTGAAAAGTTAACAAGGACAACGCACATGTCTGACGAAGAACCAGTCGCAGAGTTTTTGAGGTTAAATATTTCTAGTTTTGTTTGAATTTGTTTATTGCAGGAGCACACCGGGAGCTTGTTCGCTTCCACTGTACTGTTTGAATAAGGCTTTATAGCATGCTGTTACGTCTAACATTACGTAATATCATGTTAAAAAGTGAACAATGACTGGCCATTTTACGGTTTGTCAGACACTTGCTTCACATCTGAGTGGGTTTTTTTCCAGCCAGAATAAGGAAGAATGTGCAACACAACATTTCTATTGGATTTTGACATTTGACATTAACTTCGTTCTTCTTTAACCATGCTTTTGTAGAATGACTCGTGTGCTTAGGGCCGTTGTGTTGCTGCATGACGCACTTTCTCTTGAGATTCAGTTCATGAACAGATGTTCTGACATTTTCCTTTCGATGGTATTCGATGGTGTACTTTAGAATGAATTCTTCCATCGATGTTGGCAAGTCATCCTGGCCCAAATGCAGCAAAACAGCCCCAAACCATGATACTACGACCATCATGTTTCACAGATGAGATAAGGTTCTGATGCTGGAATGAAGAGTTTTCCTTTCTCCAAACATAACACTTCTCAATTAAAGCAAAAAGTTCTATTTTGGCCTCATCTGTCCACAAAGCATTTTCCCAATTGCATTCTGCCTTGGAGAATGCTTGCTCTTGGAGTGATCGTTGTTCGTTGACCACTCCTGAATTTCCTCCCTTTGTACACAATCTGTCTGGATTCCAGACTCTTTATATATGGTTTTGTGACCTTTTCCAGCCTGATGGGCATCAACAACTCTTTTCCTGAGGTCCTCAGAAATCCATGATACACTTCCACAAACATGTGTTGTGAAGATCAGACTCTGATAGATCCCTGTTCTTTAAAAAACCCCAAAAACAAACAAAAAAAAAACGTGCGCTTACTCACACCTGATTGTCATCCCACTGATTGAAAAATCCTGACTATAATTTCACTTTCAAATTAACTTCTAATCATAGAGTTTCACATACGTTTGCCACTGACAGATATGTAACATTGGATATATGACCAAATATAATACTTTTGTCTCATTTGTTTAATTGGGTTCTCGTTGTCTACTTTTAGGACTTGAAAATCTGATGATGGTTTAGATCATTTTTATGCAGAACCATAGGAACTTCACAAACTTTCAAGCAGCACTGTAGATACAGTCTGCATGTTTTTAGGGCTGACACTGGAAATAATATTTTCAATACCTTAATTATCATGAGAGTGGCATCTACAAATTTACAAGATAAGACTGGCCATGTTAGTAACTGAAAGGTAACAGGAGAAAATATGCTTAAACTGTTGAAAATATCCAGTATCACCCCTAGAAGTATGCAATCCATATCTATTAGATTGTATATTGTAGAACACGTTGGAGTTTCCAGTTATGTGAAACTCATTGCATAGACACACACAGCAACTACAACGTAGTCTCCTGGAAACAAAGACCTGTAGATTCTTTTACCTAAAAAGAGACATTCGACTCTCCCTGTGGGCAATTCTTTGCATTTATTTCAAAAGCAGCAGCTAATCATAAAGTTCACACTTTGGAACACTGGTTTTCACAATGCTGAGATTCCAAGTCTGTATATTTTGACAATAAACCTGATTCGCAATGGGGGCTTGAATCATTTTGATAATAATTTTAAAATTGTATGTGTTTAAGTTTGACCTGTTCATGACAATGGTGGCAACAGTGTATCTGAAATGGATTCCGTTAATCTGTATCTGTAAATGATGCAGTTACATTCGGAACACAGTAAAATGAATACATGTTTTACATTTGTTTTGAGACCCTACTTTGTGAGAAACGTTTATTTAAAAAAAAAAAAAAATTAAAAATAGAAAAAGAACCTGTCAAACATACTGTAGATTGAATACATTTGGAAAATAGGTATTACCGACTTAATAATAGTGAATTACCAAAAAAAAAGTATCACTTAAAACAAGATAAATAATCTATACTTAATTTAAAACTATGGTCTGAAAATGTAATAAATTGAGTTGGCATTACTTAAAAGTTGGAAACATGGGAAGTCAAGTGAGTCAAACAACAATAGGTTTAGATAGATAGATAGATAGATAGATAGATAGATAGATAGATAGATAGATAGATAGATAGATAGATAGATAGATACTTTATTGCTCCCCAAGGGGAAATTCAAGAAGATCAAATTACTCAAAAGGATCACGCAAATAGTTGCCACAATTGTTTGAGGAAATCCAGCCCAATATTATTTTTACAGTGTTCCAGCAACTGCACTGGGGCTAGACAGTGTAGACATGCAATTCCGAGAAACTGCATTTCCTATTCCTTTAATCTTCAATGGCGATCTATAAAAAGCACTATGAGTGTTATAAAGTAAGCTAACAAAGCGCCTGCACTTCCTTTTTACGCATGAATTAGTGTCACTGTCCTGGATGTGAACAAAGCAAAAAATAAATAAATAAGACCACTGTTAAACATTTCTATTTACTGATTTACTGTTAAACGTGTCTATTGCAGTAACTAAGGAAACCTTGTTAGCTAATTAATAACTGCAAATAGAGGATGTTGTTAAATCATCCATGAAATTAAACAATGCCAGGAGTAGTCTTTTCTCACTGTGGGCTCACAGGGGACTTTACTGAGAGTCAAGGGCATTCATTGAAAACAATTAATTATTGATATACTCGTTGAGTCTGTTGACATTGGTCACAGGTCTTGAAAATGCCATGGAAATAAGGAAATAAAATGGCAAAAGTTACTTTAAGACAATCATTTGTAACACGCCAAACCTCTTTGTGTCAGACATTTAGATTTATGAAGTATGTGTGAGATTTCATCCGCATACAATAATCTTTTTTTCTTACGTTTGCTTTGTTTTTTAATTGCTTTTTACACCGCAAATGTCATAGAAGTTGAATTTGAGGAAATCACATAGAAAATTTGATCTGTTGAACTAAAACACATGACTGTATTTCATTTCAGAGAGGCAGCACTCGCTTGTCGCCTGTATAAAACCTTTAAAAAAAATTTTTTTTTATCTCTTATCATCTAGAAAAGACTACTCTAGTAGAATTTAAATTTCAGAACAAACCGTGAGGACACGCGATGGAGAACTGAATAAACAAGCACAAAAACAATAACAATGACGGAAGTAATGCTAAAATTCAAGGCAAGAGCTGCTCTCGTTATTTACAGTTATCCAATCTTTAGAAATGTGTGCCAGAAGCCAGCTGCATTAAAATCTGCATCTCAGTAAAAACAACAACAACAACGGAAACTTAGAATAAACAACAATCTTTGTTCACTAAGTATCTTAATATCTTCCAAACATATTACACACGTAATACATCACTCATTTCATTCAATTTAAGTAGCCTTTATATTGTGAGAGAATATAAATCACTTTAATAATAAACTCCCTCTGAGTGCTGGTTGCAGTTGGGTTAATGGTCCACTTCTGATGGTGAAGCTAAAACCTGGCAACCTGATTTTATTAATTTTATATCATTAAAATAATGATAATATTTCATATTTAAGAGTTATTAGAGTAAACTATGATAATGTTTAATAATAAATAAATAATATTTCCCTTAATCAAATATTTGTATTATTATTTATATAAGGAATGTTTTTTTTTTGTCGTCATTATTATTATACTACCAAAGCTTCTACAACTTTTATTCTTAATTGTTGCTGATTCACACCCTGTAACTGTAGCTTGGATGATTATAAGGCTTTATTAAGATGTGGTATAAAGTGCTTAGATGTGGTCTAAAATGATTTGATGGCTGCTTTAAACATATCTAACATATGGTCAGAAATGAGAATTTTGGGGGAATTTTATGCCATACCCACACAGTAAAATGCACAGTGTTGAATTAACACCCACAGTGTTTATTCATGTCCAATTGGACACAAATGTACACTGAAAGAGTTCATTCAGCACTCTAGCTGGCAATTCAACACTGGGGAATTTGCTGTGCAGAGGTGAGCGTTCATAGCACGCAAGCGATATCACTATTTTCGTACACGTTTCCTGAAAACAGCAAGGAGAGGTGATTACGCAGAAGGAAAGTCAAGCATTATGAACACGACTCACATTCAGTTCGTTATTTATTTATTTATTTATTTATTTCCTGCATGGGCTCCAGCAACAGTGAGAGTAGTGTTCTTTCACGTTCTTTCATACCATTAATTAAATATCAGTTATTCATATTCACATAGCCGATATTATTTTGGGACGTGTCAAAATCGTAACTTCCCTGAGGACAGTGGTTCTGAATTCTAGAGTTAACGATATTCACTCAGGTAGCAGAATCCGGTCCACTGGGGTGCGGGGCGACCTTACGTCTATCCGTGTCGTTGTTTCCTCCTTCTTTTCTTATGTCTAAAGTAACTATTGTCTACAAACGTTTATAAGGTTAACGAATCCATCTTTGGGTTCAGTTTATTAACCTTTTAACAATAGTACAATAAACTTCAAATCAATATGAAAGTTACAGTATATGATCTAACATGAGAGTCTTTTCCACAAATGATCTTGGCAAAATTCTAACAGTCATACACTTCCTACCGATACCAAAACAGAGGCACTTTTTGTACCTCAGCTCAAGCAGTTTTTGTACAAATCCTCGACTTCCTCTTCTAATCTTTCTTCTCTTCCCTTTCTTTGATGATCTCTGTGACGAGCTCTTCTTGCCTTGCGGCTCAAGTCTTTTTGCTGTGTACGTAAAGTCCAGTAAAGTTACAGTGTGAGAGACGATATGTGTTTTCTGCTGCTTAGGGCCTGAGGATACTACAACAATATAAAGCAATTTATCAGTGTTATCTAGGTGATGTTAATTCATTTCAATTTTATTATATACTGCTTTTAACAATAGCTATAGTCACAAATCCACTTTACAAAATCCAGATGTAGATTTAGGTCCCTAATGACCACCCCCTAGGTTACAGGGGTAAGAAAAAACTCCCTGAGATGACACGAGGAAGAAAAGGAGCCATAAGGAAAGAGAAACCAGATTTAAAAGGAAATACTGTTCGACCCTGGATAATGAGATTATAAATCATTCCAGAATACAGAAGGAGACAAGTAAGGGCAAAAGGTCCATGTTCAAAGGATGCCCAGTATAAGCTTATCATGAATAAGTATGCTGGGATAAGCACAAGACAGTCATTATGATTACAACACCAGTTCTTAGGTAGTATAGTATCCAGGTGAGATTATCCACGAAGCAGGGTCATACTTGTGTACAAACAACTTTTGGGAATCGCAAAAAATTAAAAAAATGAATACATGTTTTACATTTGTTTTGAGACCCTACTTTGTGAGAAACTTTTCTTTTTTTAAAAAAAATAAAAAAATAGAAAAAGAACCTGTCAAACATGCTGTAGATTGAATACATTTGGAAAATAGGTATTACCGACTTAATAATAGTGAATTACCAGAAAAAAAGTATCACTTAAAACAAGATAAATAATCTATACTTAATTTAAAACTATGGTCTGAAAATGTAATAAATTGAGTTGGCATTATTTAAAACATCTGACTTGGAAACATGGAAAGTCAAGTGAGTCAAACAACAATAGGTTTAGATAGATAGATAGATAGATTGATAGATAGATAGATAGATAGATAGATAGATAGATAGATAGATAGATAGAATAGAAAAATAAATAGAAAAAAAAAAAAAAAAAAAAAAAAAAAAAAAAAAAAAAAAAAAAAAAAAAAAAAATTTTTTTAATCAAGAAGATCAAATTACTCAAAAGGATCACGCAAATAGTTGCCACAATTGTTTGAGGAAATCCAGCCCAATATTATTTTTACAGTGTTCCAGCAACTGCACTGGGGCTAGACAGTGTAGACATGCAATTCCGAGAAACTGCATTTCCTATTCCTTTAATCTTCAATGGCGATCTATAAAAAGCACTATGGGTTCTGTGACTGAGTGTTATAAAGTAAGCTAACAAAGCGCCTGCACTTCCTTTTTACGCATGAATTAGTGTCACTGTCCTGGATGTGAACCGAGTGAGCAAAGCAAAAAAAATAAATAAATAAGACCACTGTTAAACATTTCTTCCTTTAACTTACTAAACAAACCATGATATCCCTTAAGTGTCTATTGCAGTAACTAAGGAAACATTGTTAGCTAATTAATAACTGCAAATAGAGGATGTTGTTGTACGTAAAGTCCAGTAAAGTTACAGTGTGAGAGACGATATGCGTTTCCTGCTGCTTAGGGCCTGTGGATACTACAACAATATAAAGCAATTTATCAGTGTTATCTAGGTGATGTTAATTCATTTCAATTTTATTATATACTGCTTTTAACAATAGCTATAGTCACAAATCCACTTTACAAAATCCAGATGTAGATTTAGGTCCCTAATGACCACCCCCTAGGTTACAGGGGTAAGAAAAAACTCCCTGAGATGACACGAGGAAGAAAAGGAGCCATAAGGAAAGAGAAACCAGATTTAAAAGGAAATACTGTTCGACCCTGGATAATGAGATTATAAATCATTCCAGAATACAGAAGGAGGCAAGTAAGGGCAAAAGGTCCATGTTCAAAGGATGCCCAGTATAAGCTTATCATGAATAAGTATGCTGGGTTTTGTAACTTCACCACAGCTCTGTTTATGACACTGTTCATTTGTAATACACCCCACTGAACACTGTAAAGTTTAAAGTTTAATTAAGTCAATTTTTTAAATGCTCTTTTGTTTAAAGATATTTTCAAAATAATTCAGCTCATTCACTCGCTCACTTCCAGTAACTGTGTTATCTTTATCAGGAATGTAGTGGATACAGAGTCCATTACAGTACACCATGTACACACTCATTTACACAATCAGTAACACCTAAGGGCAATTTATTTTAGCCAGTCCACCGTTTGGCATGTTTTTCAGCAGTGGGAAGAAACTGGAGAACCCAGCAGAAACCCACATGGGCACAGGAAGAAAATGTGAAAATCCACACAGGCACCAGTACCAAACCAGGGATCCTGGAGCTGTTAAGTGGCAACAACTCCACCTCGCCAGCAAATAAAAAAAAATCTGTTATAGAATCGTTTCATTTAATCATTTCCACTGTTTAAAGTGTAGAATAGTTTTTAGGAAGAACTTCAGCATCGTACAGAATAATAGTAACAGCATAAATAATAATAATAATAATAATAATAATAATAATAATAATAATAATAATAATAATAATAATTATTATTATTATTATTATTATTATTATTATTATTATTATTATTATTATTATTATTATTATTATTATTATCTTCTTTGGCCAGTGTGCAAATCCACTTAAAGTGTTAATATTTGCATAATGTAAGTTTAAAAATCATAAAGTAGACTTTGTTGACCTGTAAATGTAAATGTCAGGATTTGTATAGTTTATTGTTGTAGTTTTGCTATCTGGAATGTCAAAATTTTTATGTCCCATACCGTAATATATTATAAAGTTTTATCTGGGTGAAGTGGTGTTTTGAGGTATGGGTATATCAGGGATGGGCAAGAGGAGTACAGGAGCATGGTGGAGGACTTTGTGCAATGGTGCAAACTCAACCACCTACAACTCAACACTGCTAAGACCAAGGAGATGGTGGTAGATTTCTGGAAGTCTAAGCTCGCTCTGCTGCCAGTCACCATTGTATTCCCAGATACACTTACAAGTATCTGGGAATACATTTGGACAATAAACTGGACTGGTCAGTCAACACTGAAGCACTGTACAAGAAAGGGCAGAGCAGCCTGTACGTCCTGAGGAGGCTGCGGTCCTTCAATGTCTGTAGCAAGCTCCTCTGGATGTTCTACCAGTCTGTTGTTGCCAGCGTCCTCTTCTATGCTGTGGTATGCTGTGGAGGAAGCACTAAGAAGAAGGATGCTGGACGACTGGACAGGCTGGTAAGGAAAGCTGGCTCTGTTGTGGGAGTGGAACTGGAGTGTATCACTTCAGTGTCAGACAAAAGGACTCTGAGCAAATTAATGAATATTCTGGACAATGACTGTCATCCACTCCATAACACTATCATAAAGCGAAAGAGCTCGATCAGTTGGAGGCTATACTCACTGCCATGCACAACTGACAGGCTGAGGAATGCTTTTGTCCCTAGGGCTATACAACTCTTCAATGCTTCACTTAAAGGAAGAGGTGAGATAGACTTCTCTGCATAGTCTATCTGCCTCTTCACCTTTTCATACATCCTCATACACTTCCATGACCTTTTACAACAATGTGTATTGGCTCACTGTGTGACTGTTTTACTGTTTACACTGTTTATGGACTATATTAGCCCACATGTACAACCCCTACCTCTATTTCCCAGTCTGTGGATCTTTCATTTGGTATATTTGACTGTTTTTTATTAGTCTTTTTTTTTTTTTTTTTAGCATCCTGCTTATATTTTATTGTATGTTGTATTGTGTGTGATGTCTTGAGCTACTGGGACCTTGAATTTCCCCTTGGGGATCAATAAAGTATCTATCTTATCTATCTATCTATCTATCTATCTATCTATCTATCTATCTATCTATCTATCTATCTATCTATCTATCTATCTATCTATTTTATCTATCTATCTATCTATCTATCTATCTATATATTGGAATACTTGAAAAGTACTAATGTAATGTAAAATTAGTAATGTCGCACATAATGACACAGTGACTGTATATCTGTCTGTTAGAACATGTTTAATTTATACCTACTTTACATCTATAGCATACATACATATAAATATTAGGTACAAGGTGCAATAGGAATAAATTAAATACTAAAAATATAGTCCTTCATGAATCGTCCAATGGGACTTGTGTTTGGTGACTAATGTAATTCCCTTATGTGCAATGTCTATATACAGGAAAATATTTTGTACTGTTGCATGATCCATTTGCCTTTCTAGTTATACATCTCTATAAATATACAATATACAGCACTGTAATACGATGTTGAATATATTTTGTTAATGCTGTTTCATATTATATAATATGAAATATGTAATACTGGCTGGATTCTTTTATTGTCATTTCATTACCTATACACACATATACAGTCTTATTATTTACATGTTTAAAGCTGTCAATACAAAGAGCTCTATGATTCATCTTCATCATCCTTGTTGCAATGTTGGCTGAGGTCTAGCGAACTCAACGGTCCTACAGGGGTCGGCTGACGAAAACCCAAATCGGTTTCAGAACCTGTTTGATATTCGGTGCTATCTCATTGAGAATCAGTAATGTCTGCCGTGAAGCCTTCATTCAAGAAGCCATGCTGATGTCTTTTCTGAATTTCCTCGAATAGCTGCAGGACCTAGAAAAGATCACAGAATTCGTGTCTTACCACTGAAAGTAGTATGTATTACAATATCTGACCAGGAGTGAATAAATCTTACCTTAGACTTAGGAATAAGGCCGACTCGGAAAAAGCCAATTTGGCCACTCTCGATTTTCGTGCAGTCCACGACAGTGGAGGCAATATTCTCTGGTGAAGGCCCATCACATAACACGCCATCAACCTACGCACAGAAATGGCATTCCTCATTTATATACTGTATATATGACGTTCAGTGTAATTCAATTTATGAGCACGCATTCGTCTCTATAAGACTTAGATGTACCTTGTCACCTAACTTCGCGTACACCTGGTTATGATGGGTCGTGTCCGCTTCACCTGTCGGATTTGCTGATGTAACAGCAATAGGGCCCACCTATGAAGAAACGGGAAAAGATTATTATATTTATTTAAGACATCAAGTAAACTAGTCTCAATTTGAAAGTAATCTCATTATTGAATACTTTTAAAGGATCCAGCACAAGTGACTGCAGTGTTCAGGCACTGAACTTCCAATGTATAAGAGATGTTATATACAGTATGAGGAACATATAATTATAATTAGGAGAAAATAGCTAAAGGAACATCAAACATTGAAATAATAGAATGACCTACCAAGCTAATTAGGTGATTTACAACAGTGCAGTCTGGGTTTCTGATGGCTATGCTTTGTGGTGTGCCAATATATTTTGATGAATCATGTAAACCAAAGAATTCCATCCACGGGGCTAAGGAAAAGGGAAACATTGCATGTTGGCCCATGTGTGAATATGGACAAAGAGTTTTATTTTGTGTTACAGTGTATTGACAACTATTTAGTATGTATGAATGTAAAGTAACCAACCTCTAGGAATGACCAAGCTGATTGATGATGGCCAAGCCACCTCCATAAAGTCCCAGAGAAGTGGATTGATCTGTTGTTTGACTGGTTCCAATTGTTTAATGGAAGAGAGCCATAATGACATCGGGCGCTCTTGTGCCTGTTTCTTCACCCTACACAAATAAATAAATAAATAAATATGATTAAACGTTTGCGAAAATCTGACATTTGCATAAAGCTGTCTCTTTCATCACTTTTACAGATCGCTACAATTCACATTAAGATCATTTATATAATGTGAATAAGGAATAAAACCCTCTGTGGTGTTTTGTGTGTGTTGCAGTATGGTGTGATGTGGATGTGGCCTGACATGAAGCAGCATTAATGTTACCACACTGAAATGATTATTTTCAGAAAACAGCAAATCCTGATATGCTTTATTCCTGTTATGTCACAGCAATTTTGTCAGTGATTGCAATTTAAATTTATTAATGATTGTCACTTTTTTTTTTAAACATGTATAGTTACATGCTTTTTAAACATGTATAGTTGCAGTGCCCTCCACTAATGTTGGCACCCTTGGTAAATATGAGCAAAAATGGCTGTGAAAAATTGTCTTTATTGTTTTGATCTTCTTGGATAACATGGATATCCAATAATTGCAAACACAGGTTATTTATAATAATAATAATAATAATAATAATAATAATAATAATAATAATAATAAAACAATATTTGTTAAAATATAGGTGTGGTACAGTTATTGGCAAAAGGTTGGCAAAAATGTCACAACTGTGTGACAAAAGGTTGTTGAGCTTTGGAAAAAAAAAACCATTGAAAATGCCCATTTCCACCATCAGGGCAATGATTAAGAAGTTCCAGTCAACTAGAAATGTTATGAATCAACCTGAAAGAGGACGTGTGTCTATATTGTCTCAACGCACTGTAAAAAGGATGGGTCGAGTGGCCAAAAAATCTCCAAGGATGACAGCTGGAGAATTGCAGAAGATAGTTACATCACCACCATGAAGTCACCTACATCACCACAAGCTGTTTGGAAGAGTTTCAAGAAAAAAGCCTCTACTCTCATCCAAAAACAAACTTGAGCGTCTTCAGTTAGCAGACACGACTGGAACTTCAAATGGGATCGGGTTCTATGGTCAGATGAAACCAGAATAGAGCTTTTTTGGTAATAAACACCAGAGGTGGTTTTGGTACACAGAGAGGTAGCCATATGGAAAAGTACCTCATGTCCACGGTTAAATATGGAGGTGGATCTTTAATGTTTTGGGGCTGGTTTTCTACCAGAGGACCTGGACATTATGTAAGGATATATGGCAGATACAGATATTAAATGAACACCTGACTGCCTCTGCCAGATAGATTCAAATGGGCCGTGGTTGGATCTTCCAGCAGGACAATGATCCAAAACATACATCAAAATCAACACAAAAATGGTTTACTGACCACAAAATCAAGGTCCTGCCATGGATCAACTCTTCAATATGAACCTATCATCTAAATTGCAGCTTGAGGACGACTGAACTACATGTGATCCAGACTGTTGCAGAAAATTAATCAATAACTTCTGACAAAACAAATTAGAGAATTCAATAATTTTCTGGTAAATGTACTGCAATAATGTATTTTGACCTTACTTATAAGCTTTCTCAACTGCCTCTGGTCGATTGCAAGCTGCCACAAGCACATACACGGTGTCGGTGGGCACTCCGCATATTCCTCCATTCTTCATGATGTCTAAAAATACATATAAAATGTTTTTACAATGAACCATGCACCCTGATTTAATCTGAATTCCTGGTTTAAAGATGAGCATCTCACCTGCAATCTGCTTCACCGATGAGACTTTCCTGGATGAAAGGTGAGGACAGCTGTCCCTGCCTCCACCAAATCCTTTCAACTTGATCAGAGGACCACCAAAGGGAAGTTGCAGACTCTCAAAGGTGCAGTTCAGTATATTGGCCAAGAAAAAGTAGAAGCTAACCAGACCGAAGATGATGGTCACACCAATGTCATAGCCATATGGTAGAGCTCCTAATGCATCCAACAGGAAACTAATGAGAATGAGCTCAAAGGTAACTGCATAGACAAACCATGCTATATTCAGGAATAAGGTTCCAACAGCTACAAGTACATTAAAAACCATGAAACTGATGATTCCCACTGCTAAGTGGAACCCACGGACATCACCATAGAGACCACCAAAACGTGTCAGACCCCACACTGTCCACATGATGCCATAGAATATGAAGGCAGTGCTTTCTAGGGTCTTACCTCGAGCAAAGGCAACTGAGCCACAAAGAACCTGCAGGACACCACCTGAAACCACAGCCCATGGCAAAATCAGAACTCCCAAGGGGTCCTGATTAGTCACACTAGCAGTGATGGCAAAAGCTGCCAGCACACTACAACCATGGCCCAACACCTCAGCATCTGCAAATTTGGAGTAACCTAAATAGGGAGCATGCAGGTCTTTGTCCTGAGTCCGCAGTGTAAATTTGTTGCTACGAGCCAGAAGATTCTTGAGGACACTTTCACCTGTAGGTATCTTCTTTGGAGAAACCTGATTATAGAGAATTACCAAAAGCATGAGGGCAGATGCCACAAATATAGCTGCTTGCACACCTTGTGTGCCTCCCTGAAAAAAGCCTCTGGGTTGTGCAGCAATTGCTATAGTGTAAGCCACAAAGAAGAGCAGGTACAGGCCATCAACTAAACTTCTGGTGCAGCTAAACAAAGCCAGGACAAAAAAGAGCACTGCAAAAACAGTGGGGAAAGGTACTGGGGAATAGGGCGCTTGGTTTGTTAAGTCCCTCACTAGCACACTATACCCTTCAGAAAACTTTAATATAGCTGTGAAGCCATAGAATGTTGCTGCCAATGTGTCCATAGCTCTGTAGGAGAGGACAGACACGCCTAGCTGGAAGACACCAGCTGTCCAAAGCCATGGGACATGGCCAGAGAAAAGCCTAGGGACCACACCAAGCAGTGGACAAGCTAGCACACTACCTGACAACAAGTTCATTACCAAACCTACAGCAATGACGTTGTTATATTCTTGACCCTGTGCTGAGTGCTGACCGTTTTTATTCAGCAGACCTGTCCCTGGTAGGTTAATCTTACCATGGGAGATGTAGAAAAGCAGACGCCCGCTGCCAAAGTAGGTACAGACAAAACAGACCAGGAGGTAACAGGCAGCGGTGGCTGACTGGCCAAAGTTTACATTCACCAGACCAGCAATTTCATGTGCACATGCCAAACATATGGAGAGGGAAATAAAGCAGAGGAGGACATTCTTACGGAGAACAGCCACTAAACTAATGATAAGCAATGCCAAAGTAAACGCAGCAAGCCCTGGTACCATGGCATTTCTAAGCTCATTTCCTTCACTGATTATACCTTCCCCAGTGAGTATATGGACAAGCCCCGAGCCACACCACAGAGCTGACACGGTCAGACACAGTGTGGTATAGAGAAAGCCGTGGGACAAACTCCGACACAATCCTAAAACACAAGACAGGAGAAGTGCTGGTTAGAACTCATAAAGGCAGATGAGGTATACAAGATATTACAGAGGAATTTCCCCCAGAATGTTTATTATTGATGGATTTATGTTAAGTTTTATATTGATAAAATTGCATATTTTCAAATGCATGGATGGATGGTATTATCTTCACTAAACAATAAAGAAATAATCAAATGTCTCTGTAAACGTCTTTCTCTTTAGAGTGTTTTCAAAGTAAAAGAAATATTGGATATTTTATAACAGAAGACTTAATCAAAAGACTTCATTTCAGGCTTTCGTAAGTATGCAAATTGTTGCATATTTAATAAGACAAAACCTTATCTGTTTCCAAGTTTCCAATGCAAGAAAAAAAAAACAACAACAAAAAAACCAAACGCCTTGTAATAATATCAGCAATCAACTGGCAAAGGCTGATCTCTATGTTCTTAATTACCCTGTTCACCTCTAGTGCAATTTATTCAATGTATAATCTGTGCATTATGTAAAAATATATTACAATATGAAATAAAGCCCTTTTATGGTCCTTTTTAAAATAACAAAATTAGATACAAAAAAAAATCTATTCTTTTTTCATAATATCATCTACCATTATCCTGATTCTTCTGAATGTTTGATCTTAATATATCTTAATTGTACATCAATAAATCATAAGGGATTGTTATATTTCGCGTCATACACCCACCTGCATAGACCACCAGGGCGGCGATAATGATCAACTCAATCCCCAGTGCTGTAGCAGGAATTAAGGCTTTTTCCGGAGTGCTGGCATAGTAGTTCACCAGAAGCAGCAAAGAGCCTTGATTAAAAATAATAATAATAATATAATTGGTGATTGATCAGATGTCTTCTTTTGCATAAAAAAATATTTTATACATTCAACAATTATGTAAGAATTGGGAAGTTGACGGAGACCACTGTGCAAATCAGCAGTGAAAGTTTCTGAGAGAGAGAGAGAGAGAGAGAGAGAGAGAGAGAGAGAGAGAGAGAGAGAGAAACAACCCAACATCTATTTGGATTTAAAAACTCATATATAACTATCATATATATATATATATTTTTTTTAAATGAATTGTGCCCTCTACTGGCAATAATTATATAGTTTAATGAAACGATTTCATGACTGACAAACATTTACAGTCCCAAACCTGTGAATGCATCAGTCTTTATAAACAAGTTTAAACAAGTAAATTCTTATTAAATGATATTTGTAGGCCTATTAAATGATATTTGTAGGGGGTTGGGGGATACACTGAATAAACGAAAACTTCTGACGCACATAAAAACCAATATAAAAACAATTGCCTCCATATTTAGCCAGTACAAAACACTGCTTATGAATTATTGAGGTATGAAGAAAAAAAAAAGTGCAACATACCACCAGATATGCCCAAAATACCGATGGAGTAATGCAGTGATGCGGAGTCAGATGGAGGTTCTGCCATGGCTACAGGAGCTGCTCGTCTCCGCGCGCTGCACCTAATAAACGTCCTGATGAGTGACGTCACACCTCTAACCTGCCCTTTTGGCTTAGACCAGTGGTTTTCAAAGTGATGACCGCCAGGGGGCGCGCGAGGGGCCTCAACAATTTGGTGTGAAAAATAAATAAATACTTTAAATGATTTCTTTTTCAGACACACACACACACACACACACACACACACACACACACACACACACACACACACACACACACACAATCAATTCCTAATGTAATGTAATGTAAAGATGTATGATGTAATTATTAATAATAATAAAAAAAAGGGGGATATATTCAGAAGTCTGTATTTTTAATGTGTTTTAAAGACATCTTTTAATTTTTTAAGTGAATAAATCATATCCTGGACAACAAAATTCAACAAAAGAAGCACTAGGAAGAGATATTACACTGTAATTCTATTTGTTTGAATTACATTGTAATTCTATATGCTATTGTCTGACGTTCCAGTCAACAGTTAACAGAGTGGTGTTTATTTGACTTGTTTTAAGTGTTTCATTAACTTTTAGCATGTGAAACCCAGGGACACGGAAGAGCAGGCTTTAAGCAAAGGATTTTAGTTGACTTTAGTCTACGGTCTGCTTCAGAAAACAGAACAGTACATCAACTGTGCAAGCACTGAAGGGCTTGACTCAGCATTATGTCACTGAGTAAACGTTTATTTCTTTTTCTTCCTGGAATCTCCAAAAGAGGCGTGGTCCAAATTGAGCTATGGGTGGGGCTTTCAACCCGGAGCCTATATAAAGGTTCGAGTGCGTCTATGTGTGATCGTGGTAACTGAGACACCTGAAGCGTGAGTGCAGCCTTGAAATTCATCTCCTGTTCACAAGGTGAGTCATATCTCAAGTGAATATAACAATGCCAGAAATAGAGAGGCTTTAGAGAGACTCCAGCATAGTCTCAAGAAGGGTTTCAAGTGTCAGAGAGGATACTTTTATTCCTGGATAACCTGATATAAGTTTATAATCCTGCCCAGCTTTTGTCTATAGTGTGCGTCTTCTCGTGTGTATTACCTTCCTGGAGACCAAGGTGATTATAGTCTACCTGGAAAAAGCTCCCGAGGGCTTCCAGGTGTACCTGAATATTTAATACAGTGCAGTGATGTGTCATAGATACCTGTTGTTTAGCTTTATGGCTCATCTCATCGCTTTGTTTATTCTGTGCTTTATGCAGATCGTTTTGTTTTAGGACATAAGTAGGACATTTGCACGGCGTTATTATCAGAAACTACAGCAGCAAACGATTTCCTTCATTTCTTGGATAATGCTCTCAACAGATGACCTCAATTTCCACCTTCGATGTGTTTCTTAGGTGCAATGGCAAAGCGTGTAGCAGTGATCCTTGCTGGCTGTGGAGTCTATGATGGAACTGAGGTCCATGAGGCTTCTGCCATACTGGTACACCTTAGTCGCGCTGGTGCCAAGGTAATGCAGGATTGACAGCCAAACACAAAGCATATTATGTATATAAAGCATATTTATATTATGTATATTATGTATACAAAGCATATTAAGTGCAGAGTATGACTTCCAATCCTTGGCTCGTTACTCGTGACTAGGTACTGTGAGTTTTCAATTAGCCATAATATATACATCAAGCCCAAACTAAGCCAAGTTTTAAAATTTGAGCCATTTTGTGAGGATGTTCAATAAGTCTTCTTTCTAGGTCCAGATGTTTGCCCCTAATGCAGAGATGATGCACGTCGTGAACCACTGCGAAGGAAAACCTGTGTCTGACAAGCGCAATGTGATGCAGGAAAGTGCCCGCATCGCTCGAGGAGACATCACTGACCTGGACAAGTTAGACGTAGCTAATCACGATGCTGTCATCATTCCAGGTCAGTTCATTCGCCGAAAGAACTAAAAAAAAAAAACCATTAAGCATTTTAGTAGTATTACACTAGCCTCTTTTTATGTGAGTGGGAAGAATCTTCTTTCACAAAGCCATACCACTCCTAAATGTACTTAATTAGTGTCTGGAAGGGCAATGTATAAAGACTGTAAATGAAAATTAGTTCATGGTTGCCTTTAACTGTTCTGTATAGGAGGCTTTGGAGCAGCTAAGAATCTCAGTGACTGGGCCACCAAGGGCAAGGAGTTCTCAGTGAAACCTCTGGTCGAGAAGGTCATCAAGAGCTTCCACAAAGCAGGAAAGCCTCTGGGCATGTGCTGCATTTCTCCAGTACTTGCAGCAAAGGCTATTCCCGGCTGCGAACTTACTGTCGGCCATGACACAGAGTGCGAGAAGTAAGCATGATCTACATTTCATAATTGACGTTTAGACCGACATAAAACTATCTGCAATACCGACGTTCTCTCTTTCCATTCCCTTTGCAGATGGCCGTACGCTGGCACAGCTAAGACCATGGTGGAGATGGGCTCTAAGCACGTTAATAAGAGTGTGGGAGAAGTGCATGTGGATAAGAAAAATAAACTAGTGACCACTTGTGCCTTTATGTGCAGCGCCCCATTACATGAGGTTTTTGACGGATTGGGGGTCATGGTAACAGAGGTTCTTAAACTTGCCTGATCTGGTTATTCAAAAATCTCTAATTCAACATTGAAGATGGTATTCATTTGCGCGTGTGTGTGTGTGTGTGTGTGTGTGTGTGTGTGCGTGCGTGTGTGTGTGTGTGTGTGTGTGTGTGTGTGTGTGTGTGTGTGTGTGTGGTGTGTGTGTGTGTGTGTTTTCACTGGAAAATGATTTCAAGCAATAATCACTGAGTGCAGTGCTTACATTTTGGACATCTGCATGTAAAAGATTTTGTGATAAATCACATCAATAAAGTCTGTTTATGTGATATCATTGTCCTGTTCCACTTCTTATTGCGTAATATTTGTATTCAAGCGCAAATCAATCATTTAGTAAGTCAATGTAAGATAAACATGTAGGACAATAGAATAAAATTCAATTAAAACCATAAGTAATGAAAAATTAAAACACACTGGGGCGTACTGTTCTAAATAATCAATCACAGAATGCTGGGATCCATTACTCTACATTCCGAAGAGTTTTATTACATGTATTACTCAGATATTTGATCATGATTACTTCATTTGATTTCAAATGTATCAATGTACTAGCCATTTATAGTTAGGTTTATTGTGGTATAAGGTCCATTAGAAAAGTTAATGATATAGTTAGCTATAAGCACTTGTTCCCTGACTTTCCTCTTTATTGGCTCTAGCTACATAAGGTACAATTAGTCAGAAAAAAAAAAAAAAAAAACAGAAATAGGTCATGTACCTGAGAAACAAAGCATAATGTTCTCTGTCCTATTGGAAAATATACTGATGTACACTCGAGACGTTCAATAAATGTTAAGTAAACCTTTACTTAGAAAGAATCACCGTATCAATATACATTTTCCTTTGTTCACAAAAATCGTCCGTTCTAAATCTCTGTGAAAAAGCTGTTATTATAGAAATGATTAGTATTTGAACAAACCCATTAATATAGACGTTTAATTTGAAGTACTGTCTTCATGGGATAATAAAGGTACTAAAGTTATCAACACCTTCTGACCAGGGAGATTCAGTCATTTCAATGACAGTGCTGTGTTATAAACTTAAATGAATCATCTGCCACTATTCTAAACAGACTGGCTTTGCCAAGTTGCAACTAGATGAATTTGTCCTAGTACTATTTTCCAAATAAAGCCACCAGTCATCATGTGTTTTTTTTTCCATACCCATGAACACTGATTTAGGGCCAAATTCATGCGACCACCCATTTAATCATTGTCTTTTTGCTGCTTGTTCTGTACTTATTCCTCGCACAACAGTTGTATGTTTGTCCATGCTATGACTGATCAGTGGATTGTTGGCCTGGTTAACTGTATCCATGTATAAGAACAGTATTTAGTTACACACGGATCCGGTAGATAACTGCCAAATCTGCCAGTTATCGTCCTGTTTAGTGCTCCAATTAATCACAAAGGTGTTCAGTGGGGTATAGGTGCGGGACACACTAATTCTTCCAGTGTAACCTTGGCGAACCATGTCGACATGGACCATTCTTAATGCACAGGGATATTTTCATGCTGGAACAAGTCTGGGCTCTTAGTCCCAGTGAAGGTAAGTTGAAAAGTTACAGCATACAACATTCTATAAAGTTGTGTACTTCCAACTCTTCAACTTTGCTTCCAACAGTTTGGGGAAAATCCACACCGGTGTATTTTTGGCCATGGAGTTATACTTTATACTTGTTATACTTGTTATACTTATACTTGTCATGTCCGCTAACCACTGATGTGGCATGGAAACTCCTTGGCCGTTCAGGATCCTGTCAAGAGTGCGAAGAGGATGTCATCATACTCCATTACGTATAAATAACCACTCGATACACAATGAATCATTATGCCCACAAGTGTCTGGAAGAATATTGAGGGAAGAATTCAAGTATCATGAAGTACATCAGTTATGACTACATATTAAACCTATTCTGCCTTGAAATGGTCATTGACAGCATAGCAGTTCATTTGATATTCACAAAGTTCAAATCCAGTTGCATCGCCATGTGGTTTTAATTAAAAGTGATAAATGTAGTGCACTTAAAAATCCTTTATGCCAGTGGTTCCCAAACTTTTCCAGGGCAAGGCCCCCCAAATGTCATTAGCATTTGACCGAGGCCCCCCTTTTGCAAGATGTCTTTAAAACACATAAAAAATACAGACTTCTGAATATATGTCCCTTATTTATTTATTTATTTATTTATTAATAATTACATCCTACATTACATCTTTACATTACATCTTTACATTACATTACATTAGGAATTGATCGTGTGTGTGTGTGTGTGTGTGTGTGTGTGTGTGTGTGTGTGTGTGTGGTTGTCTGAGAGTGAGAATTTATTTTTCACACCAAATTGTTGAGGCCCCTCGGGCGCCCCATGGCGGCCCCCACTTTGAAAACCACTGCTTTATACAACAGTAAATTTAATACTATTATTATTATTATTATTAGTATTAGTATTAGTATTAGTATACTATATAACTATATATGTTAGTGAAAACATTAATATTAGTATTAGTGAGCCTCAACATCTATCCTTCCATCCATCCTTCCATTCACTGTACAGGAGAACATGCGAACCCTGCGCACAAAAAGCCTCACTAGTTCAGTAGAAATGATTATTTTTAAATAACGTATTATTTGCACGTATGACTAAAAATGAGGAAATTCAATAGCAGTTTGCTACATGGTACAACAGTTATTTTTTTTTTATTTATACAAAACAAAATGCACAGTTCGTTAAGCAGTGAAGTGAATTTCAAGTAAGACAAAGGAATCAACCCAAAACAGTACATGAATTACCAACTCTTTTGTAATTAATAATTAATTGCTATGATCAAATAATACAATTAGGAGAAGGTAGAGACTTTTACATTAACAGGTATTTTCAGATCTTTCAGATATACAGTACAGACTGTCGCATGCTACACCCAATCAAAGCATTTCAATCACGGTTGAATCACAATTCTGGTTTCTTGCTTGAGAAGTGGTTATACTTGTCATGTCCGCTAACCACTGCTGTGGCATGGAAACTCCTTGGCCGTTCAGGATCCTGTCAAGAGTGCGAAGAGGATGTCACCATACTCCATTAATTAATTCGATTGAAGATTATGTACTGAACATTAGTTGGCTGGAATTCTCACCTGAACTGGATAAGCTGCAGTAGGAACATAGCGGATCACAAAGCCACAACGCCTCTTTTCTGATGTGTTGGGGTCACTAGCATGCACCAAGAGTCCATCGTGGATCTACAGATGACAATATCAGAGAAACATCTTGATATCTTGAAATGCAACCTTGGTATACAGTAAGTACTGAATTGAATCTGTATAAGGTATTATCCTTCAACTTATCCTTGTTAAGACTGTGCCTATAGTTAACATTATACCTTTAAAATTGCTCTATATGATCTCTGTCATACTATAAAAGGAATACAACAGAATCCATACAAGTGTATATATACTTACAGACATTTGCCCTGCGAGAAGGGGGCAGAGCAAGGCCTTGTCTTTCTCAACCAGCTCTTCTGGGATTTCTTGATTAACAGTCAGCATGTTGCCTTGGCGCTTTGCATGGCGATGGGGCAAAAGGCCAGAGCAGTGAGTTCCTGTTAGAAAATAAACAAAGCTTGGAATATATACTTATTCTCTGGTGGTATTTATCTGACAACTTGTTCTCCAAGATTTTGTTTATTATTTTTAAGTCACACAGAAGGTACAAAAACATAATTACAAGGACATTTCTGCATTGTTGTTGCTCCCAGTACATTCAGAATGTGTAGCGAGATTTAAAAACGGAACAGAGGTGTGTATTAATGTCTTGGGGGGCATTACCGTACCTGGAATGACCTGTAGGGCACCGTTTTCTTCCTGAGAGTCATCCAAAGCAAGCCAGACTGAGACAACGGGCCCTCCATCAAGTCCCCAGTACCTATAATCATTTATATTAGACATGTAAATAGAATATGGCTCCAAACTTTATTTTACAGCATGTAATTCTACTCTAGCATGTGAAACCACCTACTTCATATCCTGATGCCAGGCCACATATGGAAGACCTGGCTCATTTGCTTGATCAGACTCCTTCTTCTCTTGGTTACGTGCAATGATGTCATTGCTCGCTTGAGTTTTGCTTTGTTTTGAGACCGGGTATTTGCAGATAAAGCGTGAGTCCAGCAGGAGAACATCAGGACCCAGGACTGCAGTGATCGCCTCAAGAACTCTAGGGTGTTTAATTAGTGCCATTACCCAGTCATACTTCATATGCACATTGTGCAGGCTGTAGGAGGTGTAATCCTCACCTGGAATGATAAGTTGACCAGATATATTAAAAAAACAAAAAAGTATGTAACAATGGAAACAATATACTGTAGAGACCAAGACATTCAATGTCTTTGTGAGACCCAGTGTTCTCATTGGGATTTGAATACATGGACATGAGTTTCTTCAACAAATGAGTTCATGCTTAGTTTGCATAGTGAATGAGTGCTATTAGATACAAATAACAGGCAGACGACAGGATCACTTACATGTAATCATTATTATTATCATTATTGTTTATTCACTGAGGTACAATTATGGTCTCACCAAACTTTCTCTCCAGTTCAGCGAAGGCATCTCTGGCCTGCTGCAGTTCCTCAGGGCTGAGGATAGGAATGCTGGTCACATAGCCCTGCTTCTCGTACAGAGTCTTAACTTCTGCTCTGTCAACTCCCATGACTGTAGTGTAGATGATGGCGAAGTTTTTCTGTTCAGGGCGATGACACGTGTCTCTATGTTTGTCTTGCTTTCTTTCTGTTCCTCAGTGGCCTGACGACTGAAGAAGATATGTCTGCGTCGATGACAAAAAAGAGAAAGTCTCCTTTTATTCTGTTTAGGCCTCTGGAGAGAGATAAAAAAGAGCGAGAGAAAGCATAAATGAGGCTGTGTGTGTGTGTGTGTGTGTGTGTGTGTGTGTGTGTGTGAGAGAGAGAAAGAGAGAGAGCTCTCTAATAGTCCCATTTCCTTCACTGAACCCACCCCTCGTTAAGAGCAAATTTATTCTTGGCTGTTTATGGAGCAGAACAGAGGTCCCTGGTAGCCAAAGCGTGTGCCTTCTGAGCAGCTTAATGGGAAAACTACCTTAAAACACTGATCTCTTAAACACTGGGACAATCCATAGCACTGTGTTACTTGAGAGAAAAAAATAGCTCCCCAAAATACCACAAAACCAATTTGTAATCAATACAAAACACTAAATCACCGTGTCTGGATGTTCATTATTTTATAACCAAAGTTCGGTGACAAATATTCATTGTGGTCATAAAAAGAAAGACAAAAAAAAAAAAGAAAATAGAGAAAAGAATTGAAAGTAATTTATTCTATTTATCGCCACAACAACGCAGTGGAGATAAAACAGAATAAACAGTATTACATATTCAGCCCCATCACCATAGATGTAAGATTTAGAAAGCAAAGCTCTTACTACCTGCTCAGTGTAAGACTGGCTGATGTCTCAGCTGAAACTTGCTGCCAACTGCAGTAATCATCGCTCTTATATACACTGTGAGTACATCAGGAATTTCCTGAACTGTGAAATTATATCAGTTTTGACTACATGCCATAAATTGCGATCTATTTGATCCTTGCTTGGTAATGGAGGGCATGTCGTATATGTATTAGGTTTTCAATTCATGTGTGACGAGGAGTCATATGGTGGGAAATCTCAGGGAAGTGAGAACTGTAAATTACTTTCAAGGGCATTTCCTGTTACGAAATACTTTTGAATAGAAAGGACCGTTCAGTTTTCACAGTGCGCAAGGTTGCACGTAGCATCTATACTGCATATAGTTTGAGAGGTGGAACAGACAGATGTTCTGTGACGCCATCTACAGGCTGTTAGGTAAACGTTAACCAAATCTATATTCAAATCTAAAAAAGATTACAGACTGAAAAGGCAGACTTTAGTAAGATTTTCAACTGCAATTGATAATAATGTAAATCTGTGGGTCAACAACAACAACAACTACTTATAATGATAATAATATTAATAACAATAATGTGATTGCCCAAGACATTATAGATTATCAGATTAACAGATTAGTAGATCATCTTTCATTTATTTTATATATACATATAAAGACTTTTAATTGTGAATTTTTTTTTAAATAAATTAAGTAGTGTCTTTTGTGAAAGACATAGCGTTTTATTTTTGAGATTTTTTTTTTGAAAATAGCATTTTTAAAATAGAATTTTAAAAAATTTAATATCTAAAAGAGTTCATAGTTCTACTTTTTCTATAATAAAATGTTTTATATGTCGATGGCTTAAAATGTCATTTAGCCCTAACGTAAGTTACCATACCTCCACGTACTGTATCTTATGAAGGCTATTAATATCATATTAAACCATTAAAAACTATGTTTTTTTTTTTTAAATAAATTGTACCCAAGTCATTACTGATACTCTGTTACAAAGCGGAAAATGGTATTAATATGTAATGATAGTTTTCAGTGTATCAGCGCTCACATGATCGATAAATAAAGGTACAATGATACACAGAAAAATCCCTGGTGTTGAAGTAATTTTATTGATGACTTGACTGTTCCTTGCTTGGATTTCATTTTACAGTCTGCATTTTTGACCAACCTAAAGTGTATACACATTATAAGTATGATTTCAACACTCTTCTGAGAAAGCATGATGTAATGTGTAGAATGTCATTTTTATTTTTATTTGCACAAGGACCCAAGAAAAGAGTTTGTGGTGTTAGTCAGAAGCAAAGTTGGAAAACAAGGAACTTTATTCTGTTTGTTCTTCATTTGCAGTAACAGCGCAGTGACTTATCATGTGAGTTAAGTTGAAAAAAAGTTAACTTGCTTCCTCTTGTGTTAAAATATACGTGACACTTCATTTTTAATAGGCTGCTTGGGTAAGCATTCACAGATTATTCACAGGTTATCACGGCGATGTTTCATGCAGTGTATGACCTCATGTCAAGTGTTTTCCAATTCAGTGAAAGATTATGAAATGTGTTTGACTTCACTAGGTAATATTATTAATATATGACAAATTAGTTATATCAGTAATGTACTTTAATAACACTTTCACCCAGTTGTCCTCTGGTGGTCAGATGAGACCAAAATGGAGCTCCTTGGCATCACCTCAACTCGCCGTGTTTGGAGGAGGAGGAACGCTGCCTATGACCCCAAGAACACCATCCCCACTGTCAAACATGGAGATGGAAACATTATGCTTTGGGGGTGTTTTTCTGCTAAGGGGACAGGACAACTTCACCGCATCAAAGGGACGATGGACGGGGCCATGTACCATCAAATCTTGGGTGAGAACCTCCTTCCCTCAGCCAGGGCATTGAAAATGAAAAGTAATTACTAAGTCATTACCAAGTACTACGTCATGTTTTGCAGAGGGGGTCAAATACTTATTTCCCTCATTAAAATGCAAATCAATTTATAACATTTTTGACATGAGTTTTTCTGGATTTTTTTTTGTTGTTATTCTGTCTCTCACTGTTCAAATAAACCTACCATTAAAATTATAGACTGATCGTTTCTTTGTCAGTGGGCGAACGTACAAAATCAGCAGGGGATCAAATACTTTTTTCCCTCACTGTAGTCATTTCAGATTATCTCATAATGGTACATACTTCAGCATTTGTGTGTCATAACACCCATCTTAGTATATTGTTATAACCAGGGTTGTACTGTATGGCAAGTTTTTATTAAACAAAAATCGGATTATTCGATTCTTCTTATGAGAAAGAAAAGCGTGAAACTGAACATTTATGCATGAGAAAAGTCATAAAAAAACTAAATATAAAGCTTCAGATAAATTTCTAAATCTAAATATTATTGTTTTAAATGATATTATAAGTGTGCACTCTAGCTGTAGATACAATCACAATACTTCTTTGCTGAACCTGCGAACATATGTGCGTGTGTATGTGTATGAGTTTAGGCCCATGAAAAAAAAAAAAGAGAAAGCTATAGACTCTGATAAATACATAATAACAGTTATAAAAATATAGTAACAATTTTAGCATGTAGCCTTAGATACAATCACATTTAGAGCTGGACCTGTGTGTATCTCAGTGGTACTCCAGGCGGTCACGGTTCTCACAGTGTTTTGGACACATGAAAGCTGCTCTGTGTTCCTCTCTTGTTTTTCTCCTCTCTCCTCTGGGTCTCTCCTGGTCATTATTACAGCGGTGGATTAGTGCAGGCTCCTGACCCACTGGAGTTTTCTTCATCAGAAGCCGCTGCAGGAGCTGCTTATCCGAACGCTCCTTCTGGAAGTCATCCTCATACACCTTCAGCTGGATGGAAGCATAGCACAAGGATCCTGTTTAGATCTTCATTTAGGATACATTTTTGACCCAAACAATGATTGGGGTGTCAGAAGGAACCCCATCGATGCCGTTGCTCACTCATACACAGTGTAACTAACATAACGCTATCATCTTAGTCACACTGCTGTGCTCAGAATATTCCACTACTCATACCGTAATAACATCTGTTCAACGGTGGAAATATGCAAATATCCCGTTACAGTCAATGGGTTAACGTAAATGGGTTATTGTCAGGAAATGTGTCTATATGGTACGTTCACCTGATAACACCTATGCAGATTTGGATGGAAGAAAGTGCTGCACTACCCCCTACTGCTAGAAGCTATATATATATATATATATATATTTATAGCTATAAATAATAGATTTTGTATTTTTCATTCTGAATGTTCAGTAGAATATTAGCAGGCTGTAGTTTGCAGCAATTTAAAAGAAGAAAGAAAAAAAAAATAGACCCCAATTATAAGCAATGTAATATACTTTTTAAACTGTGCACTTCTGTTTGTGCACTCTTACAGGCAATTAAAAGGAATTATTGGTCTGAGCTGTCTTTCACTTTAGCTAATTAGCTAGCTATCCTATCAGTGAAGCTGGCTCGCTAAGATTAAGAATTAGAAGCTTTAACTTTAGCTAACACGCCTAATTTACAGTGCTAACATTTAACAAACCTACCTAGCTTGCCAGAAATGTACACTGAGAACCGGATGAGCTAATGTTATATAGCCATGTCACTTTCTTACTGAGGAGTCTTACTTCAATTTCTCTCTAATGTAAACAGTCTGAGTTTCTATGTGATATGTATACGTGTCCAGCTATCGCGGATCATTTAGCCACTGACTCACGATCAATGATTTTAGCTAAGCTATGTCTGCCACCAGTTCATCCGCATGGTGAATCTTTAAAATAGTGTAACATGATACACAGATTTATTATTTTGAACACTGATTTCTGTAGTTATTGAGTAGTAAAAAAAAGCAAAAAAGCATTGAAGCTGGAAACCTAATTGTTAGCCTGTACATGACTGTTAATTGAAGTGAGGTATGATCCTTTTTTTTGTTGTTGTTGCTGTTTTTTTCTTTTCTTTCACCATTTGTCTACATTAATAAAATAGCATAAAGTAGCCAAATTGAATCAGATTTTGCATTAACGAGTTACCTAGTGATTTCACTTGACTAGAACAAATGACTAGTCCAGTAGAATAGACTAGTAAAAATGACTAGTCCAGTAGAATAGACTAGTAAAAATGATTAATCCAGTAGAATAGACTATTAAAAATGACTAGTCCAGTAAAATAGACTAGTAAAAATGACTAGTCCAGTAGAATAGACTAGTAAAAATGACTAGTCCAGTAGAATAGACTAGTAAAAATGACTAATCCAGTAAAATAGACTAGTAAAAATGACTAGTCCAGTAGAATAGACTAGTAAAAATGACTAGTCCAGTAGAATAGACTAGTAAAAATGATTAATCCAGTAGAATAGACTATTAAAAATGACTAGTCCAGTAAAATAGACTAGTAAAAATGACTAGTCCAGTAGAATAGACTAGTAAAAATGATTAATCCAGTAGAATAGACTATTAAAAATGACTAGTCCAGTAAAATAGACTAGTAAAAATGACTAGTCCAGTAGAATAGACTAGTAAAAATGACTAGTCCAGTAGAATAGACTAGTAAAAATGACTAGTCCAGTAGAATAGACTAGTAAAAATGACTAGTCCAGTAGAATAGACTAGTAAAAATGACTAATCCAGTAAAATAGACTAGTAAAAATGACTAGTCCAGTAGAATAGACTAGTAAAAATGACTAGTCCAGTAGAATAGACTAGTAAAAATGACTAGTCATGGAACCCTTAATAAACAATGGCTGCAATTCATCTGATTACTTTGAGAAAATGCATTACAAGTCCAAGCTCCCAAAAGACACAATTAAGTAGCTGCGCCCCCAACTCACCTGTTCTTGCAATAGCGCCATCTGCTGCCTCATCTCTCCCTCACGACGCCGGAGTCTCTTGTTCTCTTGGAGCATGCGCTCATGGTCCTTGTGCTCTATTTTATAATCTGCTTCATAGATTTTAGTCTGGAAAAAAAGAAAGAAAAGAAAGAAAAAAAACACATTTAGTGAGTTCTGCAACCAAGTACGCTAATGTGGCTATGTAGAGTAGAGCTGTGCAATCTTAATCGAGGATGCCCTTACAGCTCCATTAAAATACACCCTTGGTGGGCACAATACCTTTTTAAAGCTTGTCGTCATTAAATATATCAAGCACATGAACTTGACTGCACCCTTAATTGTCGGAATTAAGTTTTAGTAGCTTTAGGACCTACATTTAAGGCTAAACTGCTTAAACCTACATTTAATGCTAAGCTGCTCTCAGAAAAAAACAACAAAAAACCCAGACTCCTAGGAGAATATAATTTGGAAGAAAATGACCATGTTAATCCTAAAATTAAGACTCCTTTTTTTTTAATTTCACTAAAGGGAGCACTAAAAGCAGGTCCCAGATTCTGTGAATACAGACCCTGCTGATCAAATCCACTGGGTGGTGCTATCTATCCACTCATATTTGAGCTGGGCATCGCAGGCTGGAGTGCGGTTTAATTTGGGAGCATACACACACTTCCATCTGATCTTTCAGACACGTATCCTTCACACAACCCCATCTGTCCACACATGTTATTTCCAAATTAAAATCTGGTGAAAGCTCACCTGGCACATCAAGGCTTCCAACTGCTCCTTAAGGTCCTGAACTTCCTTAATGGCATCATTCTGCTTCTCGTGGATCTCAGAATGTGCTCGGCTAGACCTAGTCCTGTGATGGAGCTCCAGAGAAGGAGCAGTGGAGGAGGAGGAGGACTTGGGGTTGCGCTCCAGGACGTGTGTATCTGGTGGACTTATAACAGCTGACATGTTCTAGAAAGGAAGGAAATAGCAAAGATGTGAAAGTGATGAGTCATGCTATGTATAACCAGAAGACAAATGTAAGCCTATGTGATTACACAACTACAAAAACAAGAGGTCACCTGGGTTCCTAAAGCCCAGTCTTTCAGGGTATCACTGTGGTGAAGACGGCTCTCCAGGAGGCGGATGTACTCTTGTAGATGCTGATTTTTCTTTAGCTCTTGCATCAGCGTGTGTTCATAGTACTCACTTTTATTCTGCACACAAGCACAGGTTTAAATCACAGTGAACATATGCAACAGTAGATTGTCTCATAGTGCCAGTGTTTACATACTGCAAGAGGATATGGAATTGGATGAGACGCAAAAGCAGTGGCATTTATATTTCCTGAGCAGCTGGTGATTTCCGTTTCATTATATAAACAAGTCAGAAGCTGCAGCACCTACATCGTGTAATGTTTACCGCAGGTGCTCGGTCTTGCAACCCTTTACGGCACATGATTTCACTAATGCATCCACTTCATAACGCAAAGATGGAATCTAATTAGTGAAACCAAGTGTTGCTGTGCCTGACTGGAATGGAAACCTGTACACACTGAAGGACTGAGTGTAATAACCCTGATCAGCAGTCTGCATTTCACCTGCCTTGACACACTGCCATAAAAAAAAAAAACCCATAACACTTCACATTTATATTTATAACAATTCACATTCCTCATCGCAACCAAACTGTCCAGTATTTGTAAATTTAGCATCGAAATGTATATGAAATGTAACGCAAGCTCAAAACATTTGTTCCTAAATAGGAAGACATTATGGACTAGACAAAACCTAATGAAATTCAAGTTGTCCTATTTGCACATAATTTGATTAAAAAAAAATAGCTTTCGGTTTTAGGGTTAGGTTTAATATCCCAATTATTAGTGGTGGTGGATTTGATGTTGGGACGTGGGGTATTTTTTAAATTTTTTTTAAGGGCGGGGGCCTCAGAGCTTACTGTATTAGTAAATCATATATGTTTTTTTTTATATGTTTGTACAGTAGCGTATAACTACGCTCAAGAGTTTCCAAATCGGTACGTCGCAGTGACATCAGTCACCTCTGACCAGAGCCTCGTAGAGCCCAATAATGTCTTGAGCCAAGAACGAACAGCTCAGACAGTAATCATAGTCTGATCGAATTCTTTGCTTGTTCATGCAATCAACCTTTAATGTCACTTCAGGGAAGTGGGTTTCAAAGTGGGCTCTGGGAAACCTGGGCCAGGTGCCCATGATTTCCCCCTATTAGTTACAGTGGTGGAAATCACAACCTGCCCTTGATACTTCAAAGTTGAAAACAAGTTAGCAAGATAAACAATCTGATAATGCCGATCTAATGTTCTCTGTTCGTGGAAAGTTCAAGGAATTTAAAACAAACAAACAAACAAACAAAAAAAAACTCAATGGCTGCAAAAAATAAAAATAAACTGAATTAAAAAAAATAGGCGAAATATTACTGTATACATTAAGACATAATTAGCCTAATATTTGAATAGTGGGATTAAGGAAAATTTCTCACATACAGTTACTGGCAGCATCAAGCAGCTGGAAAACTTCATTTAAAAAATTGACTGCTGATATTGCTGATTTAACCAAATATAAACATCCGTAAGATTCCTTAAATTCCTCAAATCCTAAAATAGATTAATGCAGTTTGCCAAGTTGGGCATGTAGTTATATGCTGTGTGTGTGTGTTTAAACTGTGTGTTTGAGGTTTCTTAGCCTATCAAAGGTAGACCCGTGTTATTCAGCATGTGAAAACGATTAGCCGGTAATTTTATGCTACCATCTTAACATCTCAGCAATATGACTTTAAATGACTATAAACCATGTGAACTGTAATACTTAACTCTAATGAAAGGTATAGTGTTAAGTCAGCTTTTTGACACACTAATAAAGTGAAGCTAATCGTATAATTTCAACGGGCTCGTAATCAGGATACAGCCGACACTGGACTGAGTCTGTACCTGTTCATGTTCCACTTTGATCAGGAGTCTGCCGTTGAGTTGCTTGAGGGCCGAACTTTCTTGTTCCAGAGACGTCACACGCTGCTGCAGGCCTGCACTTGTGCTGCGGTAGATATGATCCCAGTCCTCATTTAGCTTCATAAGCTGTGAGACACACACACACACACACACACACACACACACACACACAAATCAGTGTAATCCAGGATGGTGAGCATCACAATCTCATTCAGACCTCCTGCTAAAGTGTTCTCTGTATCTCCTCAGGCCTATTTTATTCTTTTGTGGAGCCATAAAATGGAAGAAGGATTGGAGGCAGACAACCCAGTAATAAAAAAAATAATAATTTTAGCACACTGAAACCCTGCTGCAGCATTCATACACACTCACAGCTGTATATATGCATGGGAGGAGCATTTCAGATGGCAATCAATCAATCAAAGGTTGCGTTTCAAACTGGAATGAAGAAACACTATCATTTTTGCACTGTTGTCCCTTTTTTTTTTCCTTTTACACTGAAGCTTAAAGTTCCCTTTCTTTCGGGACTCCCTGCTTATGCCGAGTCTAGTCTAAAGACAGCATTTTGCTTATTGGAATGATCAATGTTAATCTGTTGTATACGTCTTAATTAATGGAAGTGCACAAACGAAGCCTTGTCAAAAGTGGTAAGCAAAAATGGAATGCACTGTATGTGTTTATTGCGGTGGTGATTTGGTCTACCTCTTTGTTGAGTCTGCGAAGGTCTGTGTTCTTGTTAAGGAGCTGAAGCTTCTCCTGGTCTGCAGACGTGATGGTCATGCTTTCTGTGATTAATGTTAACTGCTCCTCTCCGGAGATGAGTCTCTCTGTTTGGACCAAATCGTCCACATGTCTACAAACAAGAACATCAGCCCTAAACATCATCAACTCTTATACCACAGCATTGTTGAATTCATGATTCTGAATGGTCGGAAAGTGCTCAACATGCTCCATCTGGCACGCGGTCGTTTCTATAGTAACACCGTACATAGCAACATGTACAGCAGACACTTCCACATTGACGTGTTTGTACATTGTTGATATTGTGAGGTCATGTTTGGAGTCTCCAGTTTAGGTGCAACGTAACAATCAGCAGTAAAGGTGCAACTAGCTTTCTGACATAGGAAATTCTTCATGTCCGAGAACGTTGCAGAATAATCAGCGATGTGCATTGTCTAAGTGTAATTTTCAGTTATGCATCGCAGTATATGTTGTAAATCTTGTGCTTTAATGGATGTTAGATGCTTCGGTTGCCACGATGCTTTGGCTTTACTTTTGCTGTTGATGTTAAATAAATGTAGGGTCATGTATTTTGTAAGCTGTTTTACGTCTAAATATGGTATTTAATCGTAATAATACATAAGATGGTTAAGATACTGAATAGTAATATTATATCATTTGAGCTTTTAAATAAAGGTTTGCAAGTTGTATGTTAAGGTAATGATGAGCTTCATAACTTATAACTAAATTCCATATTTACGTCCATTTATGTCATTTCATGTGAAGTCACCAGCAGTATTTCAAATTTGTGCCCTCTGAGGTAAATGACACCTTCCTTTGACCACCAACATCGATTTGATTTGATTCAACTTTATTGTCATTAAGCAGATTGCAATTACAGAGCTAATTGAAGAGCTGTGTCATACCAGCTTGTGCAGACATATGACTCGCAGAAAGTTCCAGAACATACGAAGGTGTTATGTCCAGCGCCATGGTCCACATGGAACCCCAACGAAGAAGAAAACCTACCCTCCACTGAGTAATTCAGCCCGAGCACTGCACATATCACATTGTTGCAGAAGATTTTGCTTCTCAGCAACTCAGAACAAAACACATTATATACGTGCTATAAGTTCTGGTCTTTAAATTGTTCACTGTAATAACTTCTTCTTATTAATAAGTTCTTCTTATTTTCTTATAAATGCGTAGTAATCATTTCTGACCTTCTACTACTGGCGGTGGTGTGAAAATAGTACATAGTCATACCAGGCAATGTGAGTTAAGATTCATGCTGAACAATTTCATTACTGTGCTCTAATGTGGAGGCACACAAGTTACAGTAATACATACTAATGGTTTTCCTGTACCGACGCACCTAACTCCCACAATACACTAATTTATCAGTTAGCAGGAGAGGGGATTTTCAGATTTAAGTGGGTGCTAGAGTTCACAGTCATTGATCACTGGTGGTTAGAATGAATTCGTAAATGAATTACTTTGGGTTTAAAATATGATTATGGAATTAAAATAAAATAAATAAAAAGACATAGTGCAAAGCAAAGTCTTGACCTACCCTGAGCGGAGTGATGTTCTTTCTTCGTTGGTCTCTTTAGGGAGAGAAATCTGTTTTGAAGATTCCTCCTCTGACAGTGATGATAATGAGCTTCCATCCATGGTACAAAGTCTTCTTCTGATTTCTTCTGATAATTCAAACTTATCTCCACGCAGAAACGATCAAACAGAAATGTGTATTTCTGGAGCACTTAAGCAGGAAGTCTAAATTTAAAGCCCCTACACGTTAATGCAAAACATTACAAAAAAAGGAAGTACAACTACTAAGTGTGGTGTTTACCAGTGTTCCAGACGCTGAAGATAAAACGTTGGATTAGAAAAGAAAAGATCCTTGCTATGATTCGAGTTCTAAAAACCTACCACTAGTATGCAGGGATGGTTTAACCGCCTGAAATGATATGACACTGTTTTGTGGATATGGTTATTAAAGTGAGACGAGAATAAGGAAGTGTGACGTAACGCACCGGGGGGAATTTCCTCGCTAGCACGTGCTTTCATTGGACTTTCTGTCTGCAAACCCTAACCTTATAATAAAACCACAAACTTCTCTCGTACTATAGTACTTGGTATGTGTCACCGTGTAACCCTGAAATACATGGAAAATGTCTTCATGGAAAGCTTTTAGATATAATCTTTGAAGCATGCAGAGCAGAAGTTAATAGGAGGATCAAATTTGGTGCCTTGGTGTTTGGTCTGGTTTTGTAACTCTAACAAGACCCATGATCCAATTCCATATTCATTAACCTCCTTGATATCAATAGTGTTGAATCAATATATGAATCTTATTTACGTTGGCTGAGGTGCTATAATTAAATTAAAATCCAAGATTACACCAGTTGTATCAATATATGTTTAAGTGTATTAGTACATAAGACATTTTTGCAATAATGCCCTACATTGCTTTGCTTTTTTTTTTTGATCAACATGCCATTTGTAGCTAGTTCTACATTTTAGTAAGATCTCTTTCTGAATAAACTGATGTAAGGATTGAAATGAGTGATGCTCCAGAGTTGATTCTTTTCTAATAATAGCATAGTCTGAAGTATTTCATTTCTCTTATACGACAGCATAATGACTCCAATGATGATGATAATTTTATTTTTATGACATGATAATGAGTCTTTATTGGTCACATATACATATGCACAGTAAAATTCTTTTCTTTACATACCCCAGCATGCCAGGCAGCAGGGTCAGCTATGATACAGTGCCCCTGGAGCAGAGAGGGTTAAGGGCCTTGCTCAAGGGCCCAACAGTGGCAGCTTGGCAGTGCTGGGGCTTGAACCCTCGACCTTACAATCAGTAACACAGAGATTTAAACACTAAGCCACCACTGCCCCCCCTATGTCATGCATATAAGTTTATTGTGTTGTTTAATGTCGTTAAACATCCACAAAATTTTTTGGTTCCTATCATAACTTGAAATCATTTTCATCATCAGAAAATGTACCTAATTAAGGAACCCGTTACAGCCCTCCATCATGAAGTCATTGGAGCAAGGACTTTCCTGTCTGGAAAGTTACGTCTTTCCCTTTGATTGTTAAGTCCCAGAGACAGAACATTTCTCCATATCAACAATACATTTTTTTTTTAAAGAAATAATTTAATGTGGAGCATCCACCATGACCACCAGAGGACAACTGGGTGAAAGTGTTGTGGTCGGATGAGACCAAAATGGAGCTCTTTGGCGTCAACTCAACTCGCCGTGTTTGGAGGAGGAGGAATGCTGCCTATGACCCCAAGAACACCATCCCCACCGTCAAACATGGAGGTGGAAACATTATGCTTTGGGGGTGTTTTTCTGCTAAGGGGACAGGACAACTTCACCGCATCAAAGGGACGATGGACAGGCCCATGTACCGTCAAATCTTGTGTGAGAACCTCCTTCCCTCAGCCAGGGCATTGAAAATGAAAAGTAATTACTAAGTCATTACCAAGTACTAAGTCATGTTTTGCAGAGGGGGTCAAATACTTATTTTCCTCATTAAAACGCAAATCAATTTATAACATTTCTAATTAATTAATTAATCACTATGCTAATAAAATGAGCATAATAATTAAGATAATAATAGTATGTTAATATTATAAAGTTAATATTATAAAGGAAATCAACTTGTCCTTTGTTACAATACTTCTATAATTCTATTATTCAGGTGCTATTTATAAGTGTTAGTAGAATACTTACAAGTCCAAGTAACAGAATAATTGGACTCTTACCTAATTACACTTCCAAGAAAAATAAAAGTAATCGCATCAGTTTGTCATCTATGGTGATCATCTCATACTACACAATGTGGTTAGCGCTAATAGCCAGGGGGTCTCTTATTAATGGCCTATAAAGGTTAAGTAACCCCTATCTTTCAAAGATTGAAATGATTTCCATATTTAATTCAAGGTTTAATTTTTAGGCATCCATATTGTCTCATTTGCGGTTAACGAATGTTTTCAAGAGTATTTTGAATTATTATTATTATTTTAAAAAAAAAGAGTGCAATAGCACCACACGCGTTCATAAGAAAAACACACACTTATATGAAGGGTTAAATCTCACAAGCCAAACACTGTAGACTCATGCAGCTAATCTCTCACAGTCTTAACCCCCCAACCCCCAACCCCCCCCTTACATATGGGCTTAAAATGGGCTGCAATTTTTAGCCAGCTTCAGTGACGTTTCTGTAATACGCCATTAGCAGTCACATTACAGACTCAGTCATGGGTATAATTAACATACTTTCCCCCCTAAAATGCATTTGGAGCAGAAACTTGCAGCTGAAAGACACACTGTATAATCAAAGTTCACATGACAGAAGACAGAACTGTAAATATTGTAGGGTTTTGTTTTTTTTTTTAAATATTTTTTTATTTTGTTTGAACAAACGGATTTCAGCTTTTCTATTCACCATGCTAACTATTCAAACCAAACACCAATGGACTGCAGTGTTGAACTTGAGGCTGAACGCCCCTGACACTACCTCAGTAAAAGATTTCAACATGCTGGAGTAAACAAAATCTCATATAAAATCAGGCGTCTCCTTTTCCTCCCTAGAAGACATGAACTCTAATCTAATTTGAAAAAAAGCATGTTTGGAGACTCATTTTACTGAGGTTTATAGACAGAACATCAATTTTAACAGACAGTATTTAACTAATGTAATGACCCGGTTTTATTTGCTAATGGTAGGTTAGATTACCATCAGTTTGAGTAACTAATGTAATTGGCAAGGCAGCAAGTCAAATTCTAGCTAAAAGTTATTTAAAGGATATTTTACTTCTGATTAATCCATTAGCAAATTACATTGCATTTGTCATGTATATGACCAGCAAACCTACAGAGACAGTAGGAATGATGGTTTCGGGCAAAGCTGTGTTAAAATGAAAAGGATATTTGAACAGTTTCAGTAATAAAGGTTGCTTTTCACATTCATTCACACTCCCACTCATTTTAAATAACCGCTTCATCCTGGTGAGGGTCACAGTGGATACAGAGCCAGTCCTGGCAACACTAGGCCGGAGAACTCAGAGGACACCTGCACAAACACAAGGAGAACCTTCAAAGCTCCACACAGACAGCAACAGTACCATTGCCCCATTCTATTCACCATTTTGTTCACCGTTTTGTCATTTCCAGCTTGTGTACTGTACATTTTTGTATTTATTGTACGTCTAGGCGGTGCTAGCTATAAGAAGATTCTTGCTACAGTGATGCTTTCCTCTGTATTACAACCTGATTAGCCTTTTCATAGTGTCTGACATTACTGGGCGATTTTTTCCCCCTTGTAACGCACATTAAAATAGTCATAGTCAGTCCAGTGGCATTGAGCTAGATAAACACTGTCCTGCCTCATTTTGAGTCAGTAGCCATGATTCCGCCATCCATTATGCCAGATCACCAGTCAGTGTTTTGCGGTGTCTAGCATTAGCAAACTAAGGCTAAGAGAGGCATGGAGGTTCAATGACTTTATTGACCCAAGCCTGTCAAAGCCAGGGACAGATTACACACCATTACTCTGTGGATTGATTTCTCTATGCCCCGAACAGCAAATAGCTAGAGTGTGAAAAGTCCAGATGGATGAAAAGGAAGTGATGTTTACTGGTTAGCCATGGTCCAGTGAGAACTGTCTTTTAATGTATTACAACCTGAGTCAATAATATAGGACTTGGGTAAAGATACATATAGAATCCCGAGTTTGTATCTGTCAAAGCACTCATAGCAAGGGCATCCTTACAAGCGCTGATAGCATTCAGGTTCTTAATGTTTGAATAAGACAAAGGGCTTAACATCCTGCCACAAAAAATCCGTGTCTTATCGTTTTGAGTCGGTTTAATGAATCGACACCTTCACAAATAGAAGGTTTTTGCAGGTTAATTGAGACTTTGATGGACTCAGTTCCCCTTGGCTTGTGTTTTAGAACTGCACTGCACTGTATTATGGCTAAATCCGATGATTAAACCATATAGAACCGTCAAGGAACGAGGATCAAAGGCTCGGTATGGTTCTAGCGGATAAACTCAGACACACAATACTTTGCCCCGAACAAAGACACCCGAGGATTTAAAAATCCAAACTAATCAAAGAAGGATAACACAAAACAGCTGAGAGATCATTAAAGTACTATAACAGAACAAGGGCGGAGACAGGACAGAAACCAAAACTAACACCTGTGTAACAGTTGCAGTTTGTTATTTCACCTACTGAAAACTGATTTAGTTATTAGAGTGAGGAGTCTAGAGATTAAGGAGTTAACCTAGTAGCGTATCATTGACATTTGAACCCTTGTGTCACCCTTTTATTTATCGTTTTTAAAAAAACATCTGTTTTAATGAACATCTGTGGCCCTCTACACCCTTATAAGTTCCTTTGGCCAATTTAACCCAAAAGAAAAATGATTGAAAATAGTACTTTAAAACAGATGAGTCATGCACTGTAAAACCGGGTAAGTGAATATAACTCAAACAATTTTAAGGAAATAATGACCTCAGACTTTTGAAGTTGATAAATCAATTTCTTTCAGCCAAATACACTTAAATATAACAAAAATCGAACTCAAACGTGTTATATTTAAGTGTATTTGGCTGAAAGAAATTGATTTATCAACGTAAAAATTTTGAGGTGATTACTCTCCTCAAATTTTTTTGAGTTAAATGAACTTATTCGGTTTTACAGTGTAGTAAATATGAAACTAAAACATGAGTTCATGTCAAAGACACAAATAAAGGCACCTGTGAGGCCTCATATGCAGAATAGAGAACAAGTCCCAGGGTTCTGAGCATCTGCCGTCATGGCGAGAGGTGATCCTGTATGTCCCAGACAAGCACCACTTCCAGTGCTTAAAAAAATGTGACTTTTTTGTCGTTGTGTGGTGCACAGTATGCACACACGCTGTTCTGTTTTATCCGATGCTATTTTCGTATGATAACAAAAAAAGATGCTAATTTTATTTTGCGTAATTTCTATTCGCTCTTTATAGCTGCCATTTGTTTCGTTATAGCAAAATATTATGAGTATAACAAGAGTAAAAATGACACACATAGTTAGTGGTATTAATTAAAACCATACTTCACTTCAAGATTTACAAGAATTATTGATTCTACAGGTGTGTTTATGATGTCGATTCATTGTTATAGATCACACAAAAATGAATTAAAAGTGATCCAGCAGAGCTAAATTGAAAATATTGAAATGATTTGTTATCAATATTGTTTATTAGGTAGATACCAGCCACGTGTACCCTGGAATTATATCATTTCTTTTATGTCTGTTGTGTTTTAAACCCTAAGTTATGTCCCAGGTCAATTTGACCCAGCAATGACCCACATTGAAAGCAAAAAGTGAGGGCCAAACAAGGGTTAAAGAGCATTTAGTTGGTATTATACCTTTATTGGTCCTTTCAGTAACTGTAGCGTCAGTTGAATTTACTATAAGCAAGTTATTTTCACAGACTCGAGGCGAATGATAGCTGCAACATAGATAGATAGATGCAATTAGTAAATGTAAAAGTAAATGTATTCATGTAATGCAAATTCATCATCAATAAAATACATCAATAAAAAAGTCTTACCAAAGAGGTTCTTTTTTATTTATGTATGTATTTATTTCTCTATCTATTTATCTTTTTTTTTTTTTTTGAGCATTCATACACTCAGTTAAAATACAATTGAAATAATTCTGGTCACTTATGTTTTAAATTGATCCCTCTGGAAAAAAAAAATCTCTGAAAGGAGGAATTATGCATACCAGTGCTAATGCTTTTGATGTAATATCATGAAAAAGAGATATAAGAGAATTTCCATCATAAGTAAGTAATTTTTTCTAGGTCCAGGGAAACGTGTTAAATCCTTATTGATATTACCCACCCATACACTACACAAATCATGGGTAGAAATGAGGTTTTATCACACTGTGTATATATATATATATACAGTGGGGGAAAAAGTATTTGATCCCCTGCTGATTTTGTACGTTTGCCCACTGACAAAGAAATGATCAGTCTATAAATTTTTTTTTTAATGTTTCATTTTTATGGAACATTTCTGCTGAACTTCTGATGAACATTTCTACAGAACATTTCTGCATTTCTACTGAACAATTTTTGCTAAACCAGTTCTGCTAAACATTTCTGCTATACATTTCTGCATAACATTTCTACGTTTCTTTTTTATTAAACATTTCTGATGAACATTTCTGTTGAACTGCTAAGCCTATCTAAATCGCCTTTTCTGTTCCGTCCTCCCCACCGTTTCCCAAAAATACAAAATGAGCAACAGCAGTAAATATTCACAGATTTTTTTCTTTTTATACAAAGAAAAACAAAATTGAACCCACAACCCACCCCTCCGGCTCATCATGGCTACCCATTAACTGTCGCTGGTTATAGAGATATTATAAAATTCAACAACAGGCACCAACCTTTAAGTGGGTAGTGTCTGTAACTCCATAAAGTATGCAATAAAGGGATGCCATTCATGAAAAAACTTATCTGTACATCCATTCATCGTATATCGTATTTTCTCGAGTTTCTGAAAAAACATCACGTCCTTTATCCACTGAGAGATAGATGGGTATTTAGCAGACTTCCGATGTAACAGTAGGGAACGTCTTGCTATAAGGGATGTAAAAGCAATAACATCCTTTTGTATCGAACTCAAAGGAATTGAAGCTTGAGGAATCCCAAATATCGCAATCAGTGGACAAGGCTTTAGATCTGCCCTGAGAATAGTGGACATGATGGTAAAAAAGCCAGACCAGACCAGATCAGTCTATAATTTTAAGTGTAGGTTTATTTGAACAGTGAGAGACAGAATAACAAAAAAAAATAATCCTAGAAAAACGCATTGAAAATTAAAAGTAATTACTAAGTCATTACCAAGTACTAAGTCATGTTTTGCAGAGGGGGTCAAATACTTATTTCCCTCATTAAAGTGCAAATCGATTTATAACATTTTTGACATGCGTTTTTCTGGATTTTTTTGTTTTTATTCTGTCTCTCACTGTTCAAATAAATCTACCATTAAAATTATAGACTGATCATTTCTTTGTCAGTGGGCAAACGTACAAAATCAGCAGGGGATATATATATATATATATATATATATATTAGCTATATGATCCCATGTAGACTTCATGTCCTGCAGCTATGCATTGCAGTTCGAAACACCAGAGCTATAAACCTTAACAAAAAAAAGTCACTTTACAATTTTACGGTCTCTTTTTATTCATTTCTAGACGAGCTGAGCTTTTAATGTATTGATTGAACCACCTTTTTATGTGGGCCAATTTTAACAGAAGAACAACAACAACAAGGCAAGTAACACATGCCAGTCCTAACTTTTAATCCACAGCTACAAAAAAAAAAAAAAAGCCCATTGCTCAAAGTAGCTGCAAATGTCTTCTTTTTCACCTTGAATCAGAACCACCTGGGGGTTTAGTAAAGGTCAGAATTATTTATTTGCTACAATCTACAGTCCATGAGCCCAATCTTGCTGTCTGCTCAGTTTTTACAAGTGACTAAGGCAAAAAAAAAAACCCTTCAGTTGACTGTCAGGTGATTTTAGTTCTGAAGTCAAACTGTGACATCAAGAGCATTTAACCTCAGTTGGCATCATGTGGTATTTTCAGCATGCCGGTGTGGAAGGTCTTGCTTATTCATTTGCATGCATTTGGAGGAAGTACGCTGGAAGCTGGTGGATAAATTGCTGTGCCTGCACTAGATGATGAATGAGTTATCATGCAAAACGCTCCACTGAAGGCCTTTTTAAATACACACAATGTCAGAACTAAAATGGCTTTTTAATTAAGAGCTTGATGTGTGTCCAAAAACCCATCTAGGTGAAGGAGGCATATAGTGCCAGGATTGTGACAGGCTTGTGACTTATGTACACCATCCAGCTCATTACTAGTGAGGAAGATAAAAAAAAAAAAAAGGAGAAATAGCTGTGTCGCCGTGTTGTGGTTATTTATCGATATAAGAACTCTGGACAAAGCCACATTACTTTTGTGTTTGACAGCAGAAAATTTTCAGATATTGCAATATCAAGCGAGAAACTAATTTGTCCTTATGACATTGAATGTAGGAAAATCCATTTCTAATCCTGGAGACGTTCTTGAACACACATTTTGATCATGCCCCATAACTCTTAGGCCTTGGCATTCAGGCTGACTCACAGCAAATTCATCATTTAATTTGTCAACCCTTTACATCGCAAAAGGCATCACACTTATAAACATGTAGCTACATTCAGTACATACTCCTGCTGTCTTCAGACCCAGAAATGCATGTGTTTGATATTCAAGAACACCCCCCACCCCCCTTTATAATCATTCTGAGGACCTTCCGTTGACACAATTATTAATGCTGCTAATTAATGTTTACATTTATTTGGTACAACGACATTTATTTTTTTTTTTAAACAACTGAGCAGTTGAGGGGTAAGTGCCAAGGGTTAAGCAGTGGCAGCTTGTCAGTGCTGGGATTTGAACTCACAACCTTCGGATCAGTAGGTTCACTGAGGGTCTTATCCACTGAGGGCATTTGGTTCACATAAAGATATAAAAAAAAGTGTTCCAACACACTTAAAAGAAATGAATACAATGTGAGTGACAAAGAAGAGGCGATTATGGAGGTCTGACCATTAGTGCTTAACATATAAACGCTCAGCAGCTGAAGGCACCCATTAATTCATCCATTAATTTAGAGGAGAGATTTGAGCAACCGAGTCCTTCATAGCTGGAATTAGGAAAACTAATCAGATAGTTACAGGAAAAAGTGTTTGCCCCTTCCCCCTGTCCTTTGCATGTTTGTCACACTTAAGTGTTTGAACACACCATAACAATAGAACACACAAGTAACAAGATGTAAAGAGGTGTTATAAAAGGTGAAAAAAAATCAAACCATCATGGTGTGTGAAAAATACTAAATACTGTGCACCTTGCCACACTGCACCCTATACTTAAACTGAACTCATTTTAATTAATAATCTCCATATTTGCCCCCCTATGGTGTACTGTGTTTTTTTTGAACCATAAGAAACTGGTGACATTCTCCTTTGGTCCAATATGTTTAACGATCTTCATTGAACAGCAAACAGCCCCACCATCACACTACCACCACATAATGTTGGTATAATGTTTTTTATGAAATTTTCAGATTACTTGACACACACCTCCAAAGTTTTTTCTCTTCACAATGTTCCAATTGATCACAAGATGTGTTGTGGAGAAATTGACGAGCTGATTTTTTCTAGATGTTTTCCTTAACTCTCCATGCAGGCCATTTATGTGTGGAGGCAGAGTCCTTAATGCAAGTGGCCTGCAGTTTTGTTTTTGGGTTTTTATTGAATCTGTTGGGGTAATTTTGGGGCCCTCTGAAGGTTCACCACTGTTCATTCCATTTTGATAATGGCTCTCACTGTGGTTCGTGATTCCCAAAGCTTTGAAATTTATTTACTGATAATCTCAATTACTTCTCAATTTCTGAATTTCTTTGGGTCTCGCATGATGTGTAGTTTAAGATCTTTGGTACTTACTGTGAAGACCTATTTGTGATTTGATTGTGACAGGTGTGGCAATATAGTGGGTGTGGCTAAGAATTGACTAGGTGTGACAACCACAGTTATAGTATTTTAACAAGGGGCAATCACTTTTTACACAGGCATGTTTTACACCATTATTTTGTTTGTTTAAATTTATGTCAAACCTTATGTGACAACATGCAAAGGAACGGAAATGAGGAAGGGGGCAAGCACTTTTTCACACCACTGTAGATGAGGGTGTAAAATGAGGTTGTCTGTGTGATGATGAAATGACTCATTCAGGAACAGAGCTGTAATCTGAATCATAAAATACTTGTTTAATGCCTGTGATTTACCCAGGATGGAGGTACATTTCCCCTACTGGCCAAACTGTGCCCTGGATTTAACTGTAAATGGCAAATTTGCATGTGGCAGGTAAAGACAGCCATGCCCTTTTCTAACAATTTCAATCAAACATTCCTAAAGTAATGGAAATGAAACTAACACAGTATCTCACAAAGTGAGTACACCCCTCACATTTATGTAAATATTTGATGATATCTTTTCATGTGACAACACTGAAGAAATGACACGTTGCTACAATGTAAAGTAGCGAGTGTACAGCTTGTGTAACAGTGTACATTTGCTGTCCCCTCAAAATAACTCAACACACAGACATTAATGTCTAAACTGCTGGCAACAAAAGTGAGTACACCCCTAAGTGAAAATGTCCAAATTGAGCCCAAAGTGAGCCTTAGCACAGTGAGTGAGTATTTTGTGTGGTCAACATTATTTTTTCAGCACTGCCTTAACCCTCTTGGGCATGGAGTTCACCAGAGCTTCACAGGTTGCCACTGGAGTCCTTTTCTACTCCTCCATGATGAGCTGGTGGATGTTGGAGACCTTGTGCTCCTCCACCTTCTGTTTGAGGATGCCCCACAGATGATCAATAGGGTTTAGGTCTGGAGACATGATCGGCCAGTCCATCACCTTCACCCTCAGCTTCTTTAGCAAGGCAGTGGTCGTCTTGGAGGTGTGTTTGGGGTCGTTATCATGCTGGAATACTGCATACTGATCATGCTCTGCTTCAGTATGTCACAGTACATGTTGGCATTCATGGTTCCCTCAATGAACTGTAGCTTCCCAGTGCCCGCAGCACTCATCCAGCCCCAGACCATGACAATCCCACCATCATGCTTGACTGTAGGCAAGACACACTTGTCTTTGTACTCCTCACCTGGTTGCCGTCACACACGCTTGACACCGTCTGAACAATTAAGTTTATCTTGGACTCATCAGACCACAGGACATGGCTCCAGTAATCCATGTCCTTAGTCTGCTTGTCTTCAGCAAACTGTTTGTGGGCTTTCTTGTGCATCATCTTTAGAAGAGGCTTCCTTCTGGGACGACAGCCATGCAGACCAATTTGATGCAGTGTGCGTCATATGGTCTGAGCACTGACCGGCTGACCCCCGACTCCTTCAACCTCTGCAGCAATGCTGGCAGCACTCCTACGTCAATTTCCCAAACACAACCTCTGGATATGACACTGAGCACGTGCACTCAACTTCTTTGGTGGACCATGGCGAGGCCTGTTCTGAGTGGAACCTGTCCTGTTAAACCGCTGTATGGTCTTGGCCACCGTGCTGCAGCTCAGTGTCAGGGTCTTGGCAATCTTCTTATAGCCTAGGCCATCTTTATGTAGAGCAACGGTTGTTTTTTTCAGCTCCTCAGAGAGTTCTTTGCCATAAGGTGCCATGTTGAACTTCCAGTGACCAGTATGAGGGAGTGTGACAGCGATAACACCAAATTTAACACACCTGCTCCCCATTCACACCTGAGACCTTGTAACACTAACAAGTCACATGACACCGAGGAGGGAAAATGGCTAATTGGGCCCAAGTTGGACATTTTCGCTTAGGGGTGTACTCACTTTTGTTGCCAGCGGTTTAGACATTAATGTCTGTGTGTTGAGTTATTTTGAGGGGACAGCAAATTTACACTGTTACACAAGCTGTACACTCACTACTTTACATTGTAGCAACGTGTCATTTCTTCAGTGTCGTCACATGAAAAGATATCATCAAATATTTACACAAATGTGAGGGGTGTACTCACTTTTGTGAGATACTCTATATATACCTATATGTATGTATATATGCACATATCCATTGCACATATGCACACACTGGCAGCTACCCATAAAACACACCTAGCCAAACCATTGTGCAGCAAGTGGACAGTAATCATTCAATAGAGCTCTATTCCTTCTCTGTAAATCTGCAAGGTCCCAGACTAGAGGTCATCTGTGTGCAGCATCTTAATCGGGTTAGTTATAATGCAACAATGTTTCTCTATTCATTCTGGAAATATATTGTAAAATGCTCACAACTGATCATTAATTTCTCCTTACATCAAGAAGAATAAAGACTGTTACGAAAGATGAATAAAAGAGGGTTAGGAAAATTGCTGTGGAATAATTAGTAGTTCATTATTGCACAATGAGTACTGAATATATTATATTTTGTAAAAAGTTTCAATAACTAAAGCAACATAATTTGCAGTTCTGAGGAGAAAACTTTAGATCCCTGTAGATTTATTTTTCCCCCCACAATTGCTGACATACTGTTAATCCTCCCTGATGTATGATTCTCGAAATAAGAGTACGTTTGGGTTTTTTTTTTTGTTTTTTTTTGTCATTTGTCTTAGCAATTTGTCTTAGCATACAATCTCTCTGTAGTGTACTTTAATTTATGGGTCACATTCAGAGTTGATTTATGCGTGTCTAGTGAGGATTTAATATCGAAATTGAACATATTGCTATTGAGACCTCAGACATAACTTTGGACTTAAGAGATACTGGGGCTGATTTAGAGGCACGGTGGAGTATGATGTAGCAACAAGAGGCATGTCTCAGTTACATGTGATTCTGAACTTTTGAAGCAAGTCCAGAGGTATTTTCTGATAGTAGTACAATGTGTCATGCTGAAATTCATGTTTTGGGCTGTAAATATATTGAAGTGGCAGAATTCAGGCCAGAATTAATTACCTAAATATAGTACTTAAGTTTTATATATACAGTTAGAATCAACAGGATTCAACCCGCATTACGAATGAGGTTTAATGTCAAAATGTACAGACTTTCAGTTGTTTGCGATGAACAAATCAAACAAAAGCAGTTGAAATCAACACAACGAATGCTTCAAGTGGTTTCCCCAAATTCAACTGAAAATGCAACTTATAATGACCTCTCCAGTTTCAAAATTATTCACCCCCTGAACCATTCATTGTGTTGAACTGTTTCATTTGCTTTAGTTTGAATTGTTCATTGCAAGCAGCTGAACGTTTGGAAATGTTGACAATAAACCTGATTTGCAATGCGGGTTGAATCATTTTCATACTTTTTTGTTTAACCTTTTTATATTTTGATAGAACAATTCACAAAAAAATACTCTGCTCTCACAGATAGCAAACAATTTCAAACACCACACAGGTTTATTAAAAAAAATAAATAAAATATATACAGATACAGATAATATATATATATATATGATGTTAAATATAGGTGTGCAACAATTATTGGCACCCCTGTGAATTCGTATGGGAAAAAAATATATGTTTGTAGTATATTCCCATTGATATTTTAAAAAAATAAATAATAATTTCCAAAAAATTCCAAATGAACAAAAAATAACCATAGCAACTGCTGAATTGGACATTCCCAGTAAAGCAGGTACCACTAGTTAATAAATATCAGGTTCACTTCCGTAACTTTGGTTTACTCTGACACAAGTTATGATACTGCAAAATGTTTTTTTTATTGAATAAGATTAATATTAAGTACACATCCATACTGAGCTATTTGTGCAGAAATGTAGATAATTCCAAGGGGTTCACAAACTTTTCTACATGACTGTAATAGAACTTTGAATGTCATTGTATGTGACATTTACTTCAGTTTAAAGTGGTTGAACGTTTTCTGCTGGTGCCCACAGGCTTCTGTCTTGGTTTATTATTTATTAGTTTCATAAAAACGTAATGAATGCTGAAAGAAAAAAAATTTAAAAGACGAAGGAGGAAAGGTTTGATTTCAAGCCTGGCCCATTTCATAGAGCAGAGGAAAAGAAGCAAATGTGAATTGCAATTACAGCAGCTGCTCCAGGCTACAGACAGATTATTTATCAAGCCTCTCAGACAAGACGCTCCACAGATTTCATTTGCAGGATTTATATGGAAAAGCGGCCCAACTCCTTCAGGGTGGGGAAATCCAACTGTACGGAGGTTCTGTCATCATTCGCCTCTCTCTTTAGTTTTACACTTTACACATTTTGAGCGAGCAGCTTCTTTCCCACTGAACATTTGTAATCCCAAAGTAGAACAAGCATAAGGGGCTTCAGTAAATGTGTTTTCCTAAGCATTGCTCATCAGGCTTGACTTAAATTTTTGTTACATTTAAGTGTGTATGGCTTAAAGAAATTGATTAACCAACTTAAAAACTTTGAGGTGATTAGTTTCCTGCACAGTGCTGTGAAAACGTATTTGCCTGATTTCTTCTGTTTTGTGTATATCTCATACTAAATAGTTTCAGATCTTCAAACGAAGTACAACATACAACAAAGGCAACCTGAGTAAACACACAATCTAGCTTTTATTTTTTTTATTGAAGCAAAAAAAAAAGTTATTCAACACCTATCACCAATGTGAAAAACGTATTTTCCCCCTTAATACCTAGTTGTCCCTCCTTTAGGAGCAATAACTGCAACCAAACGTTTCTAATAACTGGAGAGCAGTCTTTCACTTGCTTCTAGGACTAAGATTTACTCCTATGGATCATTGTCTTACTGCATAATCCTTATCCAATATCGCTCGAGTTTCAAATCACCTTCTACCTCATCATTTCTGGAATTTCTTCCAACTTTGGCATAGTGTTTTACTGGGTAAGACCTTTTAACCAACTTCATGTTGTTCTATGTAAGTGATTGATGTGATTGAACAGGGTTTGCAGTAATCAGGCCTGGTCTCGTCTAGTCCACCTGAACTGCATTATGTATGCGGTTTCATAGACTTTGGGAATTAGTAACTGTGGGGGCAAATACATTTTCACACAGGCGCAGCTGGTATTGGATAACATTTTTTGCTTTAAAAATGACATTATCATTTAAAACTGTATTTACTCAGGTTGCCTTTGTGTCTTCTTACGATTTCTGAAACAATTTAGTATGAGATATGCACAGAAACAGTTTCTAAAATGCTAAAAGCATCCAAGCATCAGACCAATCTTTAAACCAGCTGCACATTTGGACTGGATGATACCCCATGGTGCTTAAAATGTAGGGGGAAATTGAACTAAAGGTAATTCAGCTTCGGGGAGTGATAAATTCCTTTTAAAAGGAGATCTGTGAGTCTCCGACCTGAATATATGAGTACCTGAGACCAACTCCATGTCAATTACAATGGAAATGATCTTTTCCTACCCAGATGCCAGTGCCAGGTGATCATTCAGATGTTGCCTCTCATTCATCCTTCACTCTATATATGTTTCTTCTTCTCCTGATGCATGTTTACCTGAAGTATTTGAGCTGCATTCCCCACCAGTCAAATGAGAAAAAAAGGGATGTGATCAGAGGTGGCTGGTATAAATAAGGGCTAAGGTTAACCTGGCTTTCAAAAATAAAATGCCATCAATATAAGGTATTATTGGCATCAACATCAGATTATGTGCTGTTTACAAATATCTTAAAGTGGGTTATCCTGCACTTTTCTGGAACCAAGCAGAGCCACAAATGGTTCATAAGAAAAAATAAACAGAACGGTATGAAGAAGCAAGGCTGCGGCTGATTTGTTTCTGCTCAAGACTATAGATTCATACTGCCCATCAGTGACAATTGTTTCAGGTAATTACACACAATGATACACCTGATAAACCCTAATCTTCATTTGTTGCACTGAAATGATTCAGCCTATATTATTGACACATCCATGAAATACAATTGCATTGTTATTTACTCTATCTCCCTTTTTTTTTTTTTTTCCTTCAATAGGCCTTTGGAGGAGAAACTAAAAGTAGACACAACTGTACCTTTTATTATTATGCATCGTGTATAATATGTGTATAATATATACAATAAATAATGCATTGCCCAACACTAATAGTTTCATTGTTGAACTATCGGCAGATGGTATATTTTATACCCCATCACTGGAGGTGGTATACTGTAAGGATGTAATGGTAGGTGAAGTAGTCATGCCTCTAGAGAGAAATAATTAAATGTAAAGGCAGCTCTGAGGTAAGTAATGAGCTGACCCTTTTAGTCCAGCTTGGGCTTAGACAGTCAATGGAATCAATGATTCAGGGAGACTGATACGAAAGAACAAAACCCTGCAATGAACCTACCTATAACCCAGTCACTTCATGAACTGAGAAATTCAGCCCTCCTCCACCTTCAGCAGTTTAGAGGAACCATAGCTTGAACATCATGTTCACAGCCATGGCTTCCTCTATATAGGTGACTGCCTTCTATGTAAGCCACTCCCATGAGAATGCATCATGTGTTACTCTATTTCCACATCTTGAATTCAGCGGGAACATATCCTTCAAATGCTCATGATTTGATCTAAATATGACATGCCTGTTTATATAGATTAACGACATTCTCTGGTGTTTATTGATTGAAGTGAGATTGCATTGTCTTGAAACAATCAAACTTACAGCTGTTGTAAAACGACGTAACAGAAAAACAGGGAACTGAAATCAGTGATGCTAGTTCCACTTCAGCTTTTATTTGGTTAAAATGCAGTGAACCGAGACGATGGACTCAGGACCAACGCCATGGTATACTGGAGGGTTTGTCCACAATGAGTCAAAGCTCATGTGCTCAATGACTCTACTAATGTCGCATGGAATTATATGGTGATCTAGCTAATTTTGGTTTTTAAAGTACACCTTTTCAACACATGTGAACATGACACACATGTATTTATGGTAAAGTTTCCAGGCAGAGATGGACCCTGGGTTCATGAAGCTGAAAAAGAGAGATAATGGTGTAAGATTTGAGCACATGATTCTGGGAAATATTTATGTCACGTTTGGTGACGATGGGTCTAGAGGTATTTGAGCAGTTTTGGAAAGATGTCTACGTAGCACTTTGATCGATTCGAACAAAGTGTATATGCTGAGTTGAAGCCATTTTATACTTGTAATCTCATCAGACGGCGCACACTTTGATTATACATCTCAGCACTCATTAGCTACTAACATTACTGTTTATGTATTAAAAATCTTATACGGTAGCACTACTTGCATTGTTCTCTGTTTGATACATCTCTTTGTTGTGTTTCCTCATTTGCAAGTGGCTTTGGATAAACCGTGTCTATTAAATGAATAACTGTACACGTCCTGTTTAACTTTTGACTTGCCTGAGAACTGGCCACAGAGTTCACACACACACCCCACACATGCACACCTTGCCTTGTTTTGTTTATTCATTTGATATTACAAAGGTCCAAAGTCCAATGTTAGAACTTCAGAAGTTGAATCATTATTTATTATTTCTCAGTTAAAATATGAGGGTTTTGATTATTCTGACTTATTTGATACACTCATTAAGAACAATCTTGATAAACCTGAATAAATGATATAAGGTGTATAAGTTATGAGATCGAATACCTAAGGAAACTGATTAAATACAGTACATTTACACTGCGGCACATTCATTGCCGTTCGGTGCCTTACATTTCTTGCGCTTCCTGTATAAATAGACGAAGTGTTTATTCATGTTAGTTCAACGTGATGTAATAAACACCATGGCAGACAACAATGGATTTGACCTCTGTGGGGAAGATACCACTCTGTACTCATGACATGTACTTAACTATCTCGGGTGTAATGAAAATGAACAAGGTAAATTACTTACTCTATCATCCTTATTCCCCCTCAAAATATCCTTGGAAAGAAACTAAGAGCACACGTAGTCACCCGCAAAGTACGAGTCACACAAAGGTCAGATGACAGAACCATCAGTTTGGAGATAACACAGGATGAACCCAGTAGAGCTCTGATGAATGCTATCATTGTTGAGCCAAAGATAGATATTCGATTTTATCCTCCCATCTAATATCACGACCATCGGTCAATGGGAAAGGAACTGAATATCTTCTGAACATCACCTTCACTGGCATTTCACTTTGGTAACTTATTTGTTTTGGAGACTATTTGCTTTGGATTTGACTGCTCGCATTCTGAATGCCCTAAAGTCAGAGAAAGGCCAGCGCAGATACAGATACAGATACAGATACAGATACAGATACAGATACAGGACATTACAGTGACCCACCACTCATACCATTTGGCCTGAGAGAAAACAGAGTTGCTACAGTAATTCCACTGAAAACAACCTCTACGAATATGAGCCTTCAAAATGAGGCATTAATTCCAAACACAGGGTGAGATTTAATATAATATGCACATCAGTGTTCTTCAGAATCTCATAAAAATGAAGTATTACCATTGATGCCCTTGAGTCGGAACTCCGCCTTGTCAGTTGCAATGTAGTCAGAAGAGAAACAGATGTTTTCACTCATTACAAGTCTACTCTTCTCACATTTTAGATCATCTACTACCTGTTTATCCACTTTATGAGGTGCTAGTAGAATGCCAGAGCTCATTCAGGAAACCAAGCAACCATCTATAGGATTTTTATTTTTATTTTTTTAAAATATCACTTCCATAACTTCATAACATTCATCATTGCTAAATCAATATCATGCGCTTTTAAGATTGGTCAGCATGGTCCTCAAGAGGTTAAATATGCAGATTAATTTGTTGATCCTAAGCTTGTCTCTGCTGTGAGACATTTTGTTAGCCGAAGTGAGTGAGAAAAATCACATCTATAATATGGGAATTGCCCTACTGCACTGATACCTTCCTTGACATTCTTGCTAATAAAGTCAGAAAAGTTTTAAATAAATAACACATTTGGAAATATGAATGGATTTAAGATTTATGAATAGATTTAAAAAACCTAAACCGCCCAAATCTCAAAGTCAATCATATGGAGTATTTACATGGAGTACCTTTTAAATTCCACAACATTAGGACAAAATAGTGCAACGTTTCATAAGCAGAAGTCAGTAATAATTAAATATTCACCAGTAAAAAGTTGAATGTAAAGTCGCATTAGGTACGATAGAAAAATAAATCTAAAAGCTGAAAAAATCGACTTTATGGATAATAAAGTCGATTTTTTCAGCTTTTAGTTTATTTCGTTTATTTGGCATTTCCTCTATTCTGAAAGGAGCAAGAAACAAGCTAGGATGGTTAATGGTGTAATTGAACTTTTGGATAGCGCCGTTATCCATATTTCCAGAGTAAGCAATATACACTGTAAAACCCAGATAAGTTCAATTAACTCAAAAAATGTGAGGAAACTTATTACCTCAAAATTTTTAAGTTGAAAAATCCATTTCTTTCAGCCAAATACACTTAAATATAACAAACATTGATCTCAAACTTATATGTTATATGTAAGTGTATTTGGCTTAAAGAAATGGATTTCTAAACATAAAAACTTTGAGGTAATTGCTTTCCTCATATTTTTGGAGTTAAATGAACTTATCTGGTTTTACAGTGTGCAGAAGCATAATTCTAACAGAAGAAAGTGTGAATGGGTGTAGAAAGCTCATCAATTTACCTGTATCTATTCAGAAAATTGAAGAACCATCTGGAGACAGAGACAAGTCATTAAATAAGTGGGTTCCTACACTTGAATGTCAATATAGTAAACGGTGCTGTTGGCCTAATTGGGCTGAATCTTAATAACAACTCCTACAGTTTCCTGACAAATAGTGCAACAAGAGTGGAAATTACTTTTCTGACTAATGCCAAAGGGGGTTTCAGTGACCATTCCACCAAGTTTGGATTATTCATCTCTACGTCTCTGCATCTCTTACTGTTCCTTTCCTCATTTCTAGAGATTCCTGCTCCTGCCTTGCTGCAAAGAAATTACCAAGAGCAAGCCCATGCTGTGCTGTCTTCCTCTGTCTGGCTTGCATGCACAAGCATAATGTGTGATTAATCTTTTATCTCAGCCAAGTGACCCAGCAGGAACTTCAGTACTTCACTCTAAATGCTGCGGGTCACTGGTGCACCTTTGTAACAGGCACCGTGGGCTGCGACAAGCTACACACTTCTCTGATGTTCACCAGGTCATTTTTTGTTTATCGTGCATTTAATTGAAGGCAGCTAGGCTAGAAGTCATTTATTCAGAAACGCTTCCAAACATTGTCTGAGTTTTATTATATGCCTGTGATCATTGCAGAGATCTGATTATGACGGAGGGCCTTCTTTTAGATTAAAAAAATGAAATAAATAATGTAAATCATTTTCACTGCCATGCAGAGATATGATTTTATATTAAACAAATAATTATGCATAGAAATGAAGGGGTAAGCATGAAAAACACTTAGATGATAAACGATTACAATTATGCTTATTAGCTCTGTGGCTGATTGCTACATTTCTAATTATGTTGATTATGCAGTTTTTAATGATGCCTTCCTTGATAAAGTTTCAATGTGTTACAAACAACAGCGCTTGATATATAATCATGATAAAGTCGTGAATGGTTAGAATAAACAGATATTTTATTATGACTTTTTCTTTTAGAAAAAGGAATTGTTCATGAATGACTGAAAAGATTCATCTACACGTCTTCTGCTGTGTATCAATGAAAGGTTTGATATTTATCATCAGCATCGGAGTTGCATTGCTTTCGGTCTCATCTCAAGGCCAAATGAGAAACTTCCATAAAATTCGCATAATTAGCTCCACTGACTGTCGTAGTAAGCTGTTGTGCCACCACAAACCACGAGAACAACTGTGTAATGCCTTGGAATAGATTCTACCATTCTTTATATCAGCTCTACTGGAGGCATGAACGCAATTCTTCCTATGGATAGTCCATCAGTTGGTGACTGTGACGGCCATAGCATATGATTTACATCATTTTCACACTCCATTCAGTGGGCCCTTGCGCCCTGTCTGTTTGATGGGGGTGTGATCATACTGGACAAGGCCACTCCCACCAGGACAAAAAAAAAGTTTTTAGTGAAATTAACTTTGTATCTATTTTTGTGGCACTTCCCTGTATGGCACTTCCCCGTATGTTCTCGGTTTTGCTGTGGGGGGCATAACCGAGAACTGTTTTTCCTTTCATTTGTCACCCACTTATACATGCAAAAAACATCCTAGTTCATCCTAGTAACAGGAACACACACACACTTACACACACACACACACACACAGAGCGACCAGTAAAAAGTGAGTGCTGTGTCAGCATACTTCAGAAAAGGCTGTGGGTGATTTTGCTTTACAACTGACTGCACTTCTCTTCTAACTCACTGGCTTCTTACAGTCCTCATCTCTCTCCATCTTGGCTCGGTCACACTCCAGCACACACAGAACGATCCCTCAGTCTCTCTTTCTTCTAGTGGATAAACAGAACAGCCTTAAAATATGAACTCCTTTTCCCTTTCTCCAGTCTTTAATATTCTTGGTACACTAGATTTCAGTTGCATCATCTGTAGCTTTGTCCGCTGTCACGCCACTGTTCATCTGCTCTCTCAGCCAAAACTCACTAACGCACACAGATGAACTTTAGGTGGACTGGCTTTGATAAATTTCCCCCCAGGTTTCCGTGATCATACGATTGACGTCCGTCCTGAGTGTATTCCTGCCTCACAGAAAGTTGTTTGAAATAAAGCTGTTACTCAAGATGAATGAACAAACGCATACCTGGGAAATTATTATGACGAGTACTATTAATGACAATTAACAACAATATGTTTAATATATAGTGTGACAATAGAAAAAAAAAGTTCGATGTTAAATTCCCAAATGTTCAATTTTACAAAAAAAGAAAGAAAGACAGAAAAAAAAGAAAGAAATGATATTACACAGAGAAATATTTGTGTATCCTTATCATTACTACTTTTCAGATAACAAAAAAAATATTCTGATTAAGTAGCTAGAAGAACTGTGGCAGGTTCTCAAAGAGAACGGCTGTGGTTTTATATCGATTTGCTGAAGTTTATTACCGTGTGTTCCTATTTATATGTCTTTTTTTTTTTTTGTATATGTAGAAACATTTCAGTTTTTTTTTTTTCAAATTTTGTTCCGACAGCCATTTCTGTGTTGATTAAGATGCAAATTTCGGGTCATTATCTTGTTGGATTATCCATCTATGGCTAAGTTTTAAATTCCTGGCAAAGGCAACTAGGTTGTAAAATAAAATATCATGGTACTTTTCATAACAGTGCCAAAGCACAGCGATCCACCACCAACTTTTGCATTGATTGTGGCGACTTTTTCTTTTCCTAGAATCACGTTTTTCACCAAACATGATGGTGTCCGCTCCCTGGGATAGGCTCCAGGTTCCCCCGCGACCCTGAAAAAGGAGAAAGCGGTAGAAGATGGATGGATGGATGGATGGATGGATGAAATGTGTCCATGGCCAAAAAGTTTTGAGTTGAATGTTAACTGAACACCATATATGATTTGAACTGTAGTTCCTGTATGTCTTGGTGAAATCTGGGTGCTGTAATTTGTGGTCTTCTTTCTTGCAACCTTTTTTTTTTTTTTTTTTTAACCATTTGTAGTTTTAAGTCTGCGTCTAATAATTGTCTTTGAAACTAAAACCACGACATGGTGGATGAGACTCTCAAAGTGCATGGGAGGGACTTTGAGCTGTTAGGATTAGAGTTGGATTAGAGCAACAGAGAGAGAGACGAGAGCGAGAGCGAGCGAGCTAATGAACAGCAGACCAGGGAGACGGTGTTTTCATTCAGGCTGAATGGGAAATTTGTAAGCGAGAGAGACCATGTTCTGTGTCTTTGGTAAGTTAATGAACCCAGAACTAAGCACCCAAGAGAGAGAGAATTCCACAGAGTGCTTAAGTGTGCCAGACAGCAAAAGATACCGTGCCTGAATTTCCAGCTCAGCAAAATGTATTTCAAACAAGATCTTACATGCTATCTCAGTGTGCTGACTTTAAAAACTGTGTTTTACTCTCACAAAAAGCATCGTTGTGCTGTCTGTTTTATATCTGTTCCAATGTTATTGTGGGGAGGTGTGAATTGTTTGCCCAGCAGGGAAAGAATACCCATGATTCATACACAAGAGTCATGATACTCTACACTCAGAAACCCAACAGTGTCCTGACTCACAGACTTGTGGTGATAAAGTAATTCATTTGTTTATACAAAAAAATTCCAATGAGTTAAATAAAACCTAGTATATATATATATATATATATATATATATTTATATTTATTTATTATTATTTTTTTGGGAGTATGTCACACAATGAAAAAATCGGAAAAAAAAAATAAAAAATGCAGTACGGGTGCTTTCATATGAAGCATTTTATCCTTCGACCACCAGTGCATTTTGCATGTAATCTTATGAAAAGTAAGCGCTGAGGGGTTGAATGAGGATACTTACAAAATCATGCTGACGGCAACATTCTTCATTACGGTGGACTGCTTCCAAAAGTTTACAGAAATTCAACTTTAAAAAAAAAAAAGAAAAAAAAAAGTGATGCAAATTGATGACAGTACCGACATTATCACTCCACCAATCAGCTCTCAGGCCAGGATCCAAGCAAGAATGGAAATAATATTAGATGTATTTTTATGCATATTCTTGTAAAAGTTAACGTTTGTTGTTAATAAATATTGGTAATAATAAGGTAATGAATTATCTGGTAAAGTCTGAAACAGGAGTGTTAACAGCATTGTTTATGGTTACAGTTTGTACATTGTGTGAGCCATCACTACAAAAACAAAAAACAACAACAACAACAACAACAAAAAACAAGCAGCCTAATACAGTACAATCAAAAAGAAGCGCAGGAGTAATCAACTAATCAAACAGTAATGATATCCACATGCCTTCAGTCTTAATGACAGTTTGATGAATTTTTAACTTGCTCTCAGGATAATTTATGTTCAACCAATGTGTGTGTGTGGAGAACTTTGGGGACTCTTTAGCATTTAAGGAAATATATAACCCAGTTGCTCATGTTACATAGTTAATTAAAGCCAACAGAGGCCAATTTGCATAATGCAAATTAGATCATGCTGACTAGTCATTGTGGGCTTTTATATCCACTTGAGCCATTCTACTAACACCACAATGAGATCAAGAATATCAGAATAAGAATTACAGAAGGGTAACAGAAGGACAACAGTGCGACGATAACAGATAACACCTATTCGATATTCAATATTAATCAGAATTTGGCAATATTCTAATTAGTATTGTGTCATGTAAATGCCACAACCGATTGCCTTATTCCGATTAAGACATTATTGTGACTCACCAAATTCTGACTCCCACCTCGGCCTGTTTTAATTGGAAATGTGTTGCATGGAAACCCCTTATTCAGAAAACCCACTGAAAGGAGATACATACTCAAACTGCAAGGAATTGTGGGTGCTACCAGATGCTTAGCCGTAGGCTAGGTTTTTAGGAATGGCAAGTAAGACATACTTACAACAATCGTGCATACAGGAATATCTTGATGCTTGCATGCATATAAACATTGTATTTGGAATATGGCTGCATCCTGAAAAGAGACCTGGAATGGAATCTGATGTGCATGTAAGAGCATGTGCATGTTACTTAAGAAGGTATTTAAATATTAAACCTCTCTAAGATTTATTTATTTTTTTCTTTTCTTTTTACTCCAGTCATATTTCACCTTCATTTTGCTTTTCTGAAGATTGAAGGTGACCGAAGAGGTGAGGGCGGTTTTACAGAAAGGATTTTAACTGGGTTTTAAGGTCCCCTTACACCTCTCTTGAAGTGGGCCCTGAATATAATGAATTATACAGAACTTTTAACAGAGACTATGCAAATTTTCATTTCTACTATTGCTACACTCAATACAAATGACAAATTATTCACTTTGATTCAACCAGTGACTGACAGCACAACTCCACGACTTGATTGGTGTTTTGAGAAAGACTAACGTATTCATTTTATTGTTTGTCTACGATGCCTGTCTCATGTTATCAGTAACCGATACCTACACCGTTATGAGCATTTTACGGATACACAACGACATGTTATTCGTTCATTGTATAATTCATGTATATTTACTGTTACTACTAACAGAAAAGATGTTATTCATAATACATTAATTAAAACGTTTTTAAAAACATTATTAGTATAACAGTTATAAGTTAGTTGAATAACATATGCAAGGTTATTTCAGTGTATTATAGCTTTATGTAACTGACTTGGATGAGATGAAATTTACCATTTTAAGAAAAAATAAATAAAAGAAGGTCATTGGCAGCAACACGTGTCAAAAAGTTGGGACGGGGGCAACAAAAGGCTGTAAAAGTGTTAGTAAAAAAACAGCTGGAGGAACATTTTGCAACTAATTAGATTAATTGGGAACAGGTCAGTAACAGGATTGGGTATAAAAAGAGTATCTTAGAGAGGCGGAGTCTCTCAGAAGTAAAGATGGGAGGGAATCTGATGGAAGCAAAACAGTATGTTGCTCTAAAATCTGTATATACCTTTCAGCATTGATGGTGCACTTCCAGACGTGCAAGCTGCCCATTCCATAGGCACTAATGCACTCCTATACCATCAGAGATGCAGACTTTTGAACTGAATGGTGATAAAAAATTTTTTTAAAAAGCCGGATGGTCCCTCTCATCTTTAGTCTTATTTAGTTTAGAGGACGCGGTGTCCATGGTTTCCAAAAATAATTTCAAATTTGGATTCGTCTGACCACAGAACAGTTTCCACTTTGCCTCAGTCCATTTTAACTGAGCTTTGGCTCAAAGAAGATGGCAGTGTTTCTGGATCATGTTCACATATGGCTTCTTCTTTGCGTGATAGAGCTTTAACCAGCATTTGTGAACGGCACAGCGAACTGTGTTCAGACAATGAGCTCTGGAGGTGTTTCTGAGCCCATGAAGTGATTCCAATACAGAATCATGCATGGTTTTAATGCAGTGCCGCCCAAGGGCCCGAAATTCAAGGGCATGCAATATTGATTTTCACCCTTGTCCCTTGTGTGCCGAGATTTCTCCTGATTCTTGGAATCTTTTGATGAAATTATGTACTGTAGATGATGAGATTTACATTGAGGAACATTATGCTGAAAGTGTTCCAAAATTTGTAGACGCAGTTCTTCACAGATTGGCGAACGTTTGCCCATCTTTACTTCGGAGAGACTCTGCCTCTCTAAAATACTCTTTTTTATACCCAATCATATTACTGAACTGTTACCAATGAACCTAATTAGTTGCAAAATGTTCCTCCAGCTGTTTCTTTTTATTTGCCATCAAATTCAAAATGACCTTATTTTTTTCCGTAAAATGGTACATTTCCTCAGCTCAAACATTTGATATGTTTTCTAGGTTCTATTCTGAATAACATGGGTTTATGAGATTTACACACTACATTTTACACAGTGTCCCAGCTTTTTTTTGGAACTGGGATTGTACATGGACTCTACATCATCATAACATAGCAACCATCTCAAACACCTGTCATGCCTCATTTCTATAGCTAAATTTATGTAAGCTGCTTTTTAAAAATCTTAACACATGATGACAGATACATGTTGGATGGTGCAATTGGAGGATACTGGCAGTGACTAACATATAAGCATAGGCAGCTCCATTTCATAGGTTCACTAGACTAGACTACAGGTTTGACAACTGTCTGAGGAGGCCCGTATAGAACCACGTCAATTCATGGGATCGTCATGATGGCACTGCCCCCCCCGAACAGTTTATCCTGAACAGTTTATCAGCCCAGGTTATTGTAGTGGAGTTTATTGTGTTTCAGTGACTCAAATCAAGTGGAAATGATCTTCTCTTGGGGTGCAACACAATGCCATTTTTCAGTTGCGTGTCTCTATGTTCTCGCTTCATTTCAAGTGACGACATACATGATAAGTGAGTTAAATGTGTGGGCTTTTGACATGTGGAAACCTGACTCAATGGCTTATCTGATTGCATACACTGTGATAATTTTAACATGAAAGTGCTTCACGCAAGGCCTACTTTCTTTTAGAGGAAGGAAAGCAGCTCGGCTTTCCCCTGTCGCTTGGGTTTTGCAGCTGCTGAGGCACCGCATGAGCCTGGGTCCTGGGGATCCAATGTTGAGCTTGAGGCTATTGAAAGGGAGCAGCCAGATTTTACTCTGGCTCTCTCACTCTCCCCAGACTGCATTGATTTCGCACATGCAGAACTATGCCCAAGCTTGAAAGCTGGTACTGTAAATAAGCTAAATTTGGAATGGAAGGATGCAGCTCGGCCATAAAAGTAGTCTAAATTGGATGATCGTTCTGCTCCCCGTTTTCCAAGATCTCCATCTTGAGATATTGAGATCTTGGAAGCAGTCATTTGTGTTAAAGGAAATGGATGAGGGCTCTGGTTTAACCGCTGAGGCGGTTAAGGAACTTCGACGGGCCACTGACTTAGTGCTTAGAGCTACTAACCATATGGCTTGTGCAAGCGGTCGCTCTATGGTAGGTCTGGTCACAGTTGAGAGATATCTGTGGTTGAATCTCAGTGACATCAGAGAAAGGGAGAACGCTTTTCTACTGGATGTGCCTGTTTCCCAGTCAGACCTGTTTGGGGAAGCGGTTAATTCTGTTGTTGAAAAGGTACTGTACCATACTGGGACGCAACAGCCAGTAGCGTTTCAGCAGATGATTCCTTGGTTGATTCCAGCAGTTGATCGACGTCTTCTAGCCATTACAACTCCAGTTCCCTCGAGAGGGGCCGAGGGGAAATGATGCAGCTCAGGCGCCCGGTCAGAAATACTGTTACCCTCGACCTTGCACAATGACATGCCAGTGCTTAGATTTAAAATCGGCAAATAAGGCCCCGTGGCCTTGACCTGACCACCTGGTCTTAAAGTGGAGGGCAGGTTCCACCACCGAGTTTTGTGTCAGACTGCTGAAGCATATCTACCTTTCTTTTTACTGAACTCAGGACTTTACACTGTCAGATCTGCCACATCTCATGCTTCAGACAACATCAGACCACCTTCTCTATGAAGTGGTGTAAGAAGGTTGCCCAGCCTATGGAGTTTGAAATGGCACTCAACTCACTTGACATATACAGTGACTGGAGATGTTGGTGGCTTTTCTGGCATTGAACCATTTCTTTCCAGACCTTCACAATTGCCATGTTGTCGTCTGGGCTGACAACATGTCTGTGCTCTCATACATCAATCAGCAAGGTGAATGTGTTCATGCCCCATGATGAAGTTAGCACGACACATTCTTCTCTGGGCAAAGAACAAGCGTCTGTCCATCTGAGCAGTGCACATTCCAGGATGATGTCTTAGAAGGTTTGACAAACCTTCATTTGAGCCACTAGAGTCAGCTTCAGAGACGCTTAAGATGGCCTTGACATCTCCTGAGAGAATTGGAGATTTACTGGCTTTGTTGCTGAGCCCATCCCGTACAGATTTTGCTCATGGTCTGTTGAAAGAGTTGTCGCAACCGAGGCTAGGCTATCTACCCAAGGTTGCTTCTGCTTTGTTTCGCTCTCAGGTTGTTGTGTTGCAGTCATTCTCTCCTCCGCCATTTGATTCGCAGGAGAGTTGGAGATTGCATAGACTTTGTCCTGTGAGAACATTGCAGATTTACCTTGACCACACAAACCAGTGGCGTAAATCTCATCGCTTGTTTGATTTATTATTATTTTTTTAGGTATTTATGCCACCAAACAGAGAATGTCGCATTGGGTAATGGATGCAATTTATTTTTCTTATGAGCTGCATGGATTTTCTTTGCCTCTTAGCATTCGAGCTCACTCTACGAGAGGTTCTGCTTTGTCTCAGGGATTATCTAAGGGTGTGTCTTCGGAGGATATTTGTAATTGCGGCAAGCTGGTCTTCTCCATACACTTTTAGTCCGAAAAAATATTATATTTATGAAATGAATTTAATTTAACTTGTTTGAGGTATGTTTCAGGAAACCAGAATGTTTAGCTAAAATATTGTTTTGTGTTATATGTGTGCTTTGTTTATTCGCTATGAAGTAAAAACCCCAGGTGAATATCTTCTAAGTGTGGTGATTCCATCATTTTTGCCAGTGGGTGTATAATAGCTTTATACCACTGATGAGATCCTGGTCTAAAAGAGTCAAACATTCAACTACTCAGGAAAAAGGGGAAAAAAAAAATAATGATGTGATGGGCATTAGGATTGGGATCAACCCTCTGAACAGCAGTCCATGAATTTCAATTAATATTAAATCAGATAGTGGTAACACATTAGTTTACTGTTTAATAAATCATAGATAACTATCCAGGAATTAATAAGTAGTTCTTTTTTTAACACCTATCTGATTTCTATAAAATACTAACACTGACTAGTTAATTACTCAGTAAGTATGTTGGTAGGAGTTTATTATTAACTGTGCAGTAATGAACTGATTCAAGCAGTAATTACTCATATATTTCTCTTGCCCAACTACTGGCTAACAATTTCTCTTTTAAAATAACTACGGAATAATTTCTGATCATACTGACAACAGCTAACCTTACCATCCTCCTGGAGATCTACCACCGAATATACCTCAACCTATTCCAATACCTCAGTATCTAAAACATAAATATTTATATGCTAGTTAGGTCACCTCAGAGGAGCACAGGGTTGGAGTATTTTTACTTGCCAGTCAAGGTCTAAAGAGAGAAATGAACAAACAACAACAACAACAACAACAACAACAACAACATCATCAATAACAACCTACAAAAGTACAAAGCTGTAATGTAGCAATGAGTAACAATTTCACCAATGATGTACTTTCAAATTTATTTGTATAAAAAAGATGAACTCCTACCCCCATACTTTTAAAAACATTTTTTAAATAGGAATAAGGTAGGTGTTAATGATGAACTACATATTCGCTCCTGCTTAGTAACTGCATAGTTACCTA
>CM022759.1:2762500-2917500 GCA_012411365.1 Ameiurus melas
AAGGCCCTGTAGAATCTTCTAGAAGTTCTTCTGTAACCAAGCCTTGGTGGAATTTGAGGTATGCTTGGGATCATTTTCCTGTTGGAAGGTCCGATGATGTCCAAGCCTCAGCTTTCTCACAGACGGCATGACGTTTTCTCCTAGGATTTCCCAATACTTCAATGAATCCATCTTGCCTTCCATACGCTGCAGGTTTCCAGTGCCAGAGGATGCAAAGCAGCCCCAGAGCATCACTGAGTCACCACCATGTTTGACTGTGGACAGAGTGCATTCTTTTTCCTCCAGACATACTGTTGATTCATCATGCCAAAAAGTTTTGTTTTATTTTGTTTTTGTTTTGTTTTGTTTAACCTGAAATCTCAGAAATCTGGTTGCTGCCATTGATAGCTTCCTTTTTCTGCCCCATCCAGGTATTTCAATATTTTTCTACCCCTAGCCAGTTCAGGTATTTCATGTGTTCCAACTCAAACACACCTGGTGCAGCCCTTGATTAGTTGCATCAGGTGTGCTTGATATATATATTTTTGATATATATGTTTTATTTGAACAGTGAGAGACAGAATAACAACAAAAAAAAATCGGGAAAAACGCATGTCAAAAATGTTATAAATTGATTTGCATTTTAATGAGGGAAATAAGTATTTTACCCCTCTGCAAAACATGACTTAGTACTTGGTGGCAAAACCCTTGTTGGCAATCACAGAGGTCAGATGTTTCTTGTAGTTGGCCACCAGGTTTGCACATACGGGGCGGCTGTGGCGCAGTTGGTAGAGCGGGTTGTCCACTAATCGTAGGGTTGGCGGTTTGATTCCCGGCCCGGGTGACTCCACATGCCGAAGTGTCCTTGGGCAAGACACTGAACCCCAAGTTTCTCCCGATGGCAAGCTAGCGCCTTGCATGGCAGCTGTGCTACCGTGAGTGTGTGCGTGAATGTGTGAATGGGTGAATGAGACACAGTGTAAAGTGCTTTGGATAAAAGCGCTATATAAGTGCATATTTACCATTTACATCTCAGGAGGGATTTTGTCCCACTCCTCTTTGCAGATCTTCTCCAAGTCATTAAGGTTTTGAGGCTGACGTTTGGCAACTCGAACCTTCAGCTCCCTCCACAGAATCTCTATGGGATTAAGGTCTGGAGACTGGCTAGACCACTCCAGGACATTAATGTGCTTCTTCTTGAGCCACTCCTTTGTTGCCTTGGCCGTGTGTTTTGGGTCATTATCATGCTGGAATACCCATCCACGACCCATTTTCAATGCCCTGGCTGAGGGAAGGAGGTTCTCACCCAAGATTTGACGGTACATGGCCCCGTCCATCGTCCCTTTGATGCAATGAAGTTGTCCTGTCCCCTTAGCAGAAAAACACCCCCAAACCATAATGTTTCCACCTCCATGTTTGACGGTGGGGATGGTGTTCTTGGGGTCATAGGCAGCATTCCTCCTCCTCCAAACACGGCGAGTTGAGTTGATGCCAAAGAGCTCCATTTTGGTCTCATCCGACCACAACACTTTCACCCAGTTGTCCTCTGAATCATTCAGATGTTCATTGGCAAACTTCAGACGTGCATGTATATGTGCTTTCTTGAGCAGGGGGACCTTGCGGGCACTGCAGGATTTCAGTCCTTCATGGCGTAGTGTGTTACCAATTTTTTTTCTTGGTGACTATGGTCCCAGATGCCTTGAGATCATTGACGAGATCCTCCCGTGTAGTTCTGGGCTGATTCCTCACTGTTCTCATGATCATTGCAACTCCACGAGGTGAGATCTTTCATGGAGCTCCAGGCCGAGGGAGATTGACAGCTCTTTTGTGTTTCTTCCATTTGCGAATAATCGCACCAACTGTTGTCACCTTCTCACCGAGCTGCTTGGCGATGGTCTTGTAGCCCATTCCAGACTTGTGTAGGTCTACAATCTTGTCCCTGACATCCTTGGAGATCTCTTTGTAATTGGCCATGGATCTGATTGATTGATTGCTTCTGTGGACAGGTGTCTTTTATACAGGTAACAAGCTGAGATTAGGAGCACTCCCTTTAAGAGTATGCTCCTAATCTCAGCTCGTTACCTGTATAAAAGACACCCGGGAGCCAGAAATCTTTCTGATTGAGAGGGGGGTCAAATACTTATTTCCCTCATTAAAATGCAAATCAATTTATAGCATTTTTGACATGCGTTTTTCTGGATTTTTTTGTTGTTGTTATTCTGTCTCTCACTGTTCAAATAAATCTACCATTAAAATTATAGACTGATCATTTCTTTATTAGTGGGCAAACGTACAAATTCAGCAGGGGATCAAATACTTTTTTCCCTCACTGTATATATATATATATATATATATATATATATATATATATATATATATATATATATATATATATATATATATATATATAGCTTATTGTTTAGCACTATGAAGTGGAACCTTGACACGAAAAAAAGAAGAATTCCATATTATATCTTGTTGTTCCTATGATTTATTTTATTAAGAATTCTATTTTATTACTATTATTACATGTTTTGCTGCATTCGTATCTGTACAGTATCCTTGTACAAAATTCTATTATAAATGTATTATATTATTCTTTAATAAAGCAGTAAAGTGGGGGGAAAAACAGTTTGGATTCAGCAGAACAAGACAAATTGCTTTTCCTAAGAATAGCATGGAACAGCCCAGCTTGGTCACTAATCAGAAATAGGGTATAAATGAGATGGTATATGAATTATGTGTACAAATTTCCAACCAATTTCTCCCCAACCAACATTAAGGTTAACATTAATATGTCAAAACGACTGTCTCTGGTTATCATACATGGCGTTGGTAGATGGTGAAGTATCGATTGAAAAAGAAAAAAACAAAGAAACTGGAGTAGCACAGTTGGTTAGAGGCCCATATACATACCTATACTAGAAGCACTGCCAACTGATTAATGTAGAGGATAGAATGTCCAGTGAGAGCATAGCTGGACTGCCATCTCAGCAACTTGCAAAAAAGTGCCTTGGTGCCTAAGGGAAGACAGACCAATCCTGTTTGTGCCCATGTTATGAATGATTTGGCGTATGAGAGCTGACAGGATGTGGCGTGTGCTCACAGAGTGAACGGAAGAAGCTGAGTAACCCTTCACCCGGTGTAAAGAGGCTCACTTTTAAGCATTTAGTCTGCTAATCAGGCAGTAAAAATGATCACCTGACAGCATATTTTACATTCGGTTAGCACCACTGAAGCACTGGATTTTCATAGGGCTTCACTCCTAAATTATTACATTGTAGGCGAAGAAAGTATACATGCCCTTTTATAATCGGGGATGTGACTGTGTTCAGAATAAAAACAATCACATTCAATCTCATGTTCAAAAGTAATCATCATACAGCTATCATCAATTAAATTACTCTCAATCCCCCCCCCCGCCCCCCTCCCCCCTCAAAAAAAAGGTCAGCTGTTCCTGTGGGATTTTCTATAGGATCTTTTCAGTTTCATCCGACTGTTGAAGGAATTGTCTGTAAAGAGCTGTATGGTATCTCAATTGAAAGATAACAACCAGGACAGGGGTATAAAAGAATTTCCAAACCATTAGATGCACCATGGCACATTGTGAAGGCCATAATCAACAAGTGGAGAAAATGTAGCACCAAAGTGGCATTACCGAGAACAGGAGATGCCTCCAAAATTTACAAAAAGACAAGACAAAAAAAGATCTATGGCAACATTTAAGGAGCTGCAGGACTATCCTAAAAGTACTGATTACTCTCTGCATGTGACAACAATCGCTTGTATTCTTCACATGTCTGGGATATGGGGTAGGATGACTAGATGGAAGCCCTTTCGCACAAAAACATCCAAGCCAAACTAAATCACCCTAAACCATGTGGCGGTTTGTGTTACAGTTCGATGAGAACAATTTCAAAAGGTATAATAATTCCATAATTCTAAAAGATATATCAGTATATCGGTATATCACCAAAAGAACACCATACCCAAGGTGAAGCATGTTGGGGGAAGCATCATGTTTTATTGCTGCTTTTCTTCAGCCAGAGCTGAGGCTGGAGGGAATCCATCCATCCATCCATCTTCTACCACTTACTCCTTTTCAGGGTCGCGGGGAACCTGGAGCCTATCCCAGGGAGCATCGGGCACAAGGCGGGGTACACCCTGGACAGGGTTCCACTGGAAAGAATCATGAATAATTAAAATTACTAGTCGATTTTAGTGGAAAACTTTCAGGCATCAGCTAGTAATTTCAAGACCGAAAATCTGTGAGGTGACCAGAAGTGGGCAGCGTACAGGAGATGCCCTCACAATTTGACAGCTCTAGAATGATTTTGGAAGACAGAATGGACTCTTATTCAAAATGACTGAGTGGTGTAATGAAATCAAATTTTGCTTCAACAAGGTATTAGTTTAGGGGTGTACACAATTATGCAACTTGGTTATTGTAAGCTTAAAAAAAATAAAAAATAAAAAAAGTCACTTTATTTGTATACTTTGTAATTTCACATTAAAGGTTGGAAAAAAATCTGACTTTTTTTTTTTTTTTTCTACTTCACAAAAACCTTTCATTTTAACAGGGGTGTGTACACTTTTTTATATCCATTGTATTTTGTGGTCATAAAATAAATGTTGAAAAACTTAACTCGTGGTCTTAATCTATTCATATATTCAATACATTCATAATGAGACATTAAAAAAAAAAAACAACAACAACAACAACAAAAAAACAACCACTGTGTCTCTTGCACAGCTCTGTACTGTACTTTTCAACACAAGTTGGCCCTGAAAGTAGCATAACACAAAGTTACACAAAATCAATTCTATAACAGCATAAGATCAAAATGAACAAGAGCATCAGGATCAATACATGAAATTGGAGGCTGTGTTTTGCTCTGATTGTCGATAGAACACTCTCTCCATGGACAAAACATCTGTGGCATCACAGCACTACTCATTTGCTATCACGGAAACGTCAACTTTTTTGTCTTATTCATAAATTATCCAGAAATCCCTTATAGAAATCTGTGAGACTTAATGCAGACTTAAAACGTTCTACAACCACCTATGCCTGGATGCCTAAGGTGAGCTATAGTCGACGAGAGACATAGCATCACAAAGCAATAGATTTCCTCCACTGCACCTCAGTTACAGAGAAAGAACACATAATGTAGTGTTTATTATGCTAATTAGCAGCGATAGTGAATTTTTTATTCAATTGTTCAGTTTTCCACACATTTATGAGAATTACCACGAGCCCTATCATGCCATAAAAATTAGGTTTTTTTCTTGTTTGTTAAGCTTGGCAGATGAGTTCTCAGGGCATCCGTTTGAGAGTATATAGTATATATATGTAGAGAGTACATATATATAAGAATTGGGACATAAACAGTTCATGCCACTGTGAAATATCATATACTGTATGAATCTCATGGTACAAACAAAGATTGACTAATGAAGGAGTGTGGTGCTATGCAATAGCATTTACAAACTACATGCTAACTCATCAGTGTCACAGTGGTTTAAATTAGGCTACTGTATTTATACAATGCACTAAATTTGGGAAATAGAGCGAGAAAGTTTCCAAAGGTGTAGTTCCAAAGAACTACGTGTGGTTAAAAATCAATCAATCAATCAATCAATCAATCAATCAATCAAAGTCTCACTTCAAATTCAACCTGACACAGTGGTCACATTTTTGTGCATTCAGTATATGTGTAGCCAACTTTTAGACAGATGATATTGATCCAGAATTATGGTTTACCTTCTAAACCACTTTTATCGGGTTACTGAATGGCAAATGTGTCAGGCATGCACATAGGAGAAGACACAGATTTATCTACTCTAAGTTAAAATAAAATCTATGTACACATATTTTAGCTTAGAAGTATGCATGTTAAACCGGCTTTGTAAAAATTTAAATTCTGGGTACTGGTAAACTGGTGACTTAACATTGGCCCAACATTGGCAGAGGTGAACATTTCTTAATAACCCTGGCCCATTGTCGACAAAAAAAAAAAAACGGTTTTCACCTCAATCCTGACACCAGTGCAAGGCTCTTTTGGCAAGATCGGCCCACCATTTGCAAGGGCACACTTTTCATAACAACCCAGATATTGTTGGCCGAAGACAAGACATGACAAGAGTCTTTAATTGCCATTGCACAGGCAACAAAATGCTGTTTAGCAGCAATGGCCCAACATTGGCAAGGGTGCACATTTTATAACAACCCTGGCTCAGCTTGGGTTCATTGTTGGCAACTACGCACTTTTCGAGTTTTCGCACTTTTTTCGAGTTTCCAGTAAACTGCACTTATTTTTTTTCTAGCTATGAGAAAGAGAGCAATTCACCTCTACTCCAAGAAAACCGTATTCGCCACCACCTCCGATGTCAAGTATTGCATATACAAATAAGCCACGAGACAAATAAACCACTGCGGCTTCACAAACAATCCCAAAACAAAACTCACTTGACCAAGCTAAGGTAGCATGTCTCACATTCGCAATTAAGGGATAATAACAACATCAAATCCTACATGGCCTCAATGTAAATGAGTCTGAAACATATTAAAGTGAAACCACTCACAGTTTAAAAAACAGAATTTATTTAGTAAAAAAAATCATCTAAGGGCAACAAAGCTTATAGGGAGGACAGGCATTGATCAGCAGCTGGGGTCCACTTTAAATTCCTTGACCCCTTTTTCAGCAAGGAAATGAGTGGTGCTGCAATGCATTGCATGAAGAAATCCACAAAGCCGATGAATCTCTGAAGGTATTTTACTGTCCTTAGTAAGGTAAGGAATTGTAGTATGGATCATTCATATGTCTAGGCTGAGGTGCAGCATGGGAAATGGAACTATGCTTTTTATATAGTGTGGTTACATTAAATGGGTATCATTTAGAATAAGAGATATCCCAAAAAAATCTGAACGCACTCCAAGCATTTGTGTAGTTTTCTCAGGTGTATTGTGATTAAATACAAGCCACGGATCTCTGTACTGTTTTTTGGGGGGGGGGTTTTTTAGCCACTTTTCAACCTTCAAACAATGTTTAAAACAGGTTGCACTCCAGGACAATAGCTCACCTCTCTTCAAAAAGATGATGGGGTCATGGACAGATAACTATGGGGAGCCAAGGACACCAGGCTTGTGTAAGGATTTGGTGATCATGAATAAAAGGGTCTCTTCATGGAATAGGACTGTGTGCATCTGGAGAGGGGTGGTATGTTTAGTTACTTTCTGTCCTCTTATTAGGGTGCCGACAAGAGCTTTTACACCCATTGGGCCGTTCGGGGAATGAGAGTAATATTCAGCTACAGTTTTGTACAGAATGTTTCCAGCTGCACCAGAATTCTTGTTTGAATCTACCATAGGTTTACTTCAGCAGCATAGGGTTAAATTTAGTAGTCTACCCTATACCCTACCCAGTTAGCCTGACAGATTTTGTCTTTGTGTTTGGTAAGTAACTCAATTGGAGTTAACCTGTTGCAGTTTAAATTGATAGGACATAACTTGGAAAGGCACACACCAGGGTCTATAAGGGCTCACAATTTACACTGCATTGTCAGGACATCTGAGGAATTGTCTATGGATCTCTACAATCAAATTGTGTCAAGGCATAGATCAGGGCAAGGATATAAACAATTTTCTGCTCCCAGGACTACAGTGGCCTCAATAATTTTGAAGGGGAAGACACTTGACACAACCTTGAACCACTCTAGAGTTGGCAATCCAGCCAAATTGGGCATCCTGGAAAGAAGGGCCACGGTCTGAGAGGTAAGAAAGAACCTAACAGTGTTCCGATATATGACTCTGAGATCCATCCAAGGTTTATTTGGACAAAGCACAGTCAAAACAGGCAGGGTTGTAACCAGAAAAATGACAAACATTTTTCCAAATCAAATTTATTCATGGTCTAACAGAATCTGTGTGCAAAAAATATGGCACAGAACTCACAAGCTTGACAGGTAAACTGTACGGAAGTTCACGTTCATATACTTCACATACTGTAGAAGTCCAACAGGAAATTGGACATATATAATTGGACACATAAAAGTGGGGTTGATTTTCAGGTGATGGTGCCCTCTGGCAGTCTGGAGTGGAAAATGTCACGTGTCATAAAGTTGGCTATGTGCAGTCCAGTCAAGTTCTTCTACACCAAACTCTGCAAACGAGCACTATGTGAAACAAGACCAGCCTTCCCCAAACTACTGCAATAAAGTTAGAAGCACATGCTTAATTAATATGTCACTGTATCATAAATTGAAAGAAATGTTGACTTACTGTACCCTATATAACATAGCTCTCTGGCCACTCTAAGAGAAAATATATAACTGTCCATTAACACAAATAGCCAAAAGTTCATTCATTTTTCTAAATGTTTTGACCTTTGGAATCAATCAGTATCACCTGGTTTCCACCATTAATTACTCATAAAATGTGAACGGATCTTCATTCAAGATCGGGTCATAAACTCTAAACTAACAAGACAATGAGCTCTTGATTGAAGTCTTTGAATAATAATTCACAGCCCTAGCCATCACACGTAAGATTAGTAGAACTAGTACAACCACTTTTAGCTATTATAATCTCCACCGTTGGCCATGATGCGGTTGATAGGACTAAGAGGATGTTCCTGCAGCACTAGGGTGAGACTCATTTGCATGAACAGTCCTTTTCAGGTCAGCATCTAAAATAGGTTAAGACTGGACTCTGACTTGGTCATTATAAAACATAAACATTCTTCTCTCAAACCATTCTGTTGTTCATCTCCTTGTATGATCTTGGTCATTGTCTTGTTCCATCAACCGACATTCATTAAGGTGATGGAGCACTATACTATCCTCAAATTCGACTCTAAACTTTCTTGATCCAATTTTGAATTATCATTACCTTAATTATCGGAAGCCCTTACGTATCTATGAGGGCACAAATGGCTCGAGATTGAACTTCGTAAGTGGTGGACCCTTGATGTTCAAAAATATCAATGATGAGATTCTTCTACAATCAAGCTAGTATTATCCATGCTAGTCATGGAAATGGTCGCCAAACTGTTTCATCAGTGAACTGCTGCCGCTCACTCTCTCAGACTATTTCATGCCTATTTCATTGTCGGTTTCATTGTTAGTTTTGTGTTCTTAAGAAATACTGTTAATGACAACTGATTTCTTTTTGTCTTTAACTTATTTATTCATTTTCATATGATTCATTTACATGTGATTCATTTGCATGTGATTCATTTACATGTGATTCATGTTCATATGATTCATTTACATGTGATTCATTTGCATGTGATTCATGTACATGTGATTCATTTGCATGTGATTCATTTACATGTGATTCATGTTCATATGATTCATTTACATGTGATTCATTTGCATGTGATTCATGTACATGTGATTCATTTGCATGTGATTCATTTACGTGCGATTCATTTTCATGTGATTCATTTACATGTGATTCATTTTCATGTGATTCATTTAACTGATTTCTTTTTGACCATGAGACAGCAATGCATGCTACACGACTGTAGGCTTCACTTCTTGACAACTAATTCAGGTGAACTTTGAATATGAAATTATTACGTTGTGTGAAAGAGGCACTTGATTTTATATTACCAGGGCTATTAGCAATATTTCAGCCCTGGTAATATAAGATTTATATTTTTGTTGCAGTTTTTTTGTTACTTTGTTATACTTTTTGTGAATCAGTTTATAACAAATCGTTATAAAACTAGATAGGTTTACATTAGTTGACTAGCATGCTTCAGTTTATTGACACATGAAATTACATCATTTAATATTTTTTGGTATATGTTAAATATTAAACATTAAATATTTGATACAATGTTTAAAATTGATTTATATCCTTTCTACCTAGCTTCCTGCTACCTAGCTCCTAACCACCATTAATTGGATGTCGTTAAAACCTGTTGCAACATTAAAACTTATATATGCATAAAAACATGAGTGGGTGGCCTCCACAGCCCAGCTCCAGCAAGAGGCCGATTGCTCACACTAGATGGCACGGCATCCCAAGTCCTAGTCCAGCATGAGGCCGATGGTGTGGCCTGCCCAAGGCCGACGCCGTGACATCCTAAGTCCTGCTCATGCCGTGCTCATGCCTGAGGCCAACAACAAGGCCTCCCGCCTAAGGCTGTTGGCGCAGCTTCCCAAGACTTGTTCAACCCTCACGACCTTGGTGAGCATGCCTCAGCCTTATGTCTGCTTCTCTAACTATCTACTATATGGACAATGCCTGCCGTGGGACCTTGGGGGCTTTGTGGTCAATTTGCCCAGAAGGCCATCAACACCTGGAGTGGGAGATTTGGTAGGCACCCTTTTTTTTTGGTGGGGGTTTGGTGTCTGAGCAACACAGAACTGATGCGTGTGTGCACCCCTGAGTGCTGCACACCACACATAAGCAGCTTCCACATTCTTATGATTTGTTTACGTTAACCAGCGTTTTGTTTTCATTCATGTCCTGTCTCGTTCCAAGTCATGTCATTGGTTGTATACATCACATGTCATGTTTGTCTCACCCGTTCCTAGTTTCCTGCTTGATTATACAGTGCATTTAATTCCCCTGTGTGTCTTCGTGCTTCGCGCATTATTATTTCAATGTTTTGCCACCTGAGCATTAGACAGCCTTTTTTTTTTTGTTGTTGGTGGTTTTTTTTTTTTTTTGGTTTTTTTTTTTTTTTTTTTTTTTTTTTTTTTTTTTTTTTTTTTTTTTTTTTTTTTTTTTTTTTTTTTTTTTTTTTTTCTTTTGTTGTTGCGTCTTTGTTTTTTGGTTGGTTTTTTTTTTTTTTTTTTTTTTTTTTTTTTTTTTTTTTTTTTTTTTTTTTTTTTTTTTTTTTTTTCTTCTTTCCTAGTTCTGTTTACGTTTTGAACTCGTGGAACGTTTGAACGTGTTGGATTTGTCGTGGGTCGCTCTTGTTATGTTCTTCAGTCTATGTACCTTTTTGTCTCGTTACCTTAGTTCATGTCTTTGTATTACCATGCTGCATATTTTGTAAACTTCAATCTGCACCTGCATCTGCTTCACCCTGCATTACGTGACATTCAGGCAGGGTGAGGCAGAGAAAGAGCAGATTACATTTACTCAGAAAAGAGAAATCATATTAAAGGGTTGACTGATTAAATGCATTATGATGTTGACTTTCAGATTCTATGTAGCTATTGGCTCTAATAACACCATGAGTTCACCTGGACATTTTGAGCATAATGGTTTTCTTTCATAAAACATGAAATGAGATGTTAGGCAGAATGTTAGTCTCAAGTCAGCAGGGTGACCTGAGGTTAACATTCTGCCTTACAACTTTTTTTGGGTTTCACGGAAGGAGGTCATACAGGCAGTGTTAGGGTGAGTAAATGATCTCTTTATTTACAGACAAGTACAATTAATTATTGATGGTGTGGACACCTAAAATAGCCATTTTTTGTTTGTATAATGGCATTTCTGTGTCAACCGAGAGTGACTGCTTTCCGACCCCTGCGAAAAAAAAAAATCCTGGCTCCACCATTGTTCCTGGAGAAGATCAACAGATGCTAGCAAACTCCTCTGTAATTAGCCAATTCCGGCCTTCACAATAGATCTTATTCATCATTCATCGCTTAGTCACTGTCATTTATTTGTAAATACACAGTATTTTGATGCTAATTACAGGTTGATGCTAATTATCTTGACATAATTTATCTCTGGGATCCTGCACGAGCTGATTTTTTATGAACATTCACGTCGGGTATTCATCCTGAATGTAGAAAAGAAGGGTTTATGAAGCTGTTTCTTTGTCTCGCTGTGTCCAGAAGGCACAGACAGTGGAAGACTGAATGAGACTTTCAAGCTGCCAGATGCTAGAAAATACCATTAACTCTTCTGTGTGCCTCAATTAACCTGGATTACACCTCGGCGCCCCAAGAAAACTACAGAGCTCAAATTACACCTTCAGTTCCAAGTAATTACGAAATGTATTCTCTATTATCCTGCCATACCTTCAACTCAATCCATTTTTTTTTGGTGAATGGTCTGAGGGCAGTTAACTTCAGTTTCAGTCACGTAGCTCGTTTTTGTTTCCTTGTTTTAAAATCAATATCATCCATCCACCATATAGACATACAAACCGAATACCATGTTGAACTGATACCTATGGTGTTGGATAAGGCGTTATTGTGATAGCCTGGATTTGATATGAACGCTGTCTTTTTTAACAAACAGAACAAACCAAGTTAGTTATAAAATAATGCAGGCAGGTGCAAACAGTAATTACTGTGGAAGTGGGTGGGATTGGTCAAGTCCATTGTAGGAGCAAGTGGGACTGGTCAACCTTTAAGTGGGAATGGGCAGGACTGGTCAAGAGTGTCTGCATGAGCAGGAGGGGTTGGTCAGAATGTCTGTAAGAGCAGGTGGGGTTGGGGTTAAAAAAACAGCCTCGAGCACACCTGTAGTGCCTGTTACAATGCAGTCATTCAAAAGCAACATTTAACAATGTTTATTCTTGTTTATTTATATGTTTATTTCTACTTAATGTGTGTAATGCCTGACGTGGTTAAATCAAATCAAATGTTAAATGCAATTGAAAGATTGCAGTAAAGATCTAGATTTCAGAGAAGCGATGTATTTTGCTCGCCTAGATTCCTTTGATTTACTACACAAAGTAAAGACCTACACCTGTGGGGGATTTTGCTAGTGAGCGGTGGCAAGGACAAAAGGAGGAGAGACAAGAGCCACGAGAGAGAGAGAGAGAGAGAGAGAGCTGAGCATCACAGAACTGGTGTGCATGTGTGTGTGTGGTGTGTGTCACATTCCTAGACAGAAAATCACTGAAAAGCAACAGAAAATGAGGGGGGAAAAAATAAAGAACCACCTTTTGAGTTGCTTGAAACCTGCCTTCCGCCTCCTCATATTCAGTCAAATCCAAAAGAGTGTTACAGACATGTAGGACACCATACAAGCATAATAAAAAAAGAATGAGAGAAAGACTTTATATTCTCCTAAACAAGTGCAGCATTATGGAATGCTTCTCTCCACATACCTGAGCTTGATTAGAAGCTGGGGTCAAAGGGCAGAGTCAGCTATAATGCTGCATCTCTGGAGCAGGTGACAGTTAAAGGCCTTTCTCTAAGGACCAACAGTACCTACGTTTCAATCCAAAGCTGTGAATTTAACTTATGTGCAAAATCGAAATATCGCATAAAACGTTTGCGAATAGAGCACCGTTTCCATCCGATGAGTTGAAGAGAACAAGTGCGTTACTTCCTGATAAACTGGCACCAAATATCAAAAAGAAAAATGAACTTGCTGCAGTGGGAGAAGCCACTGTGGGCCTTTTTTGTTTGTAATAAATTGCGTCTCAGCGCGTGCAGACAAAATGCAATAAACGCGGTCATGTCATCTTGCGTTCGGAGACGGGCGCCTGCTCTTTGGGAATGCAGTCGTGCGAGAAATTTCTGGGAGGTAAGGGCATCTTCTTGGTGTCAGCAAAACTACAGTTCACCGTTGTGTGTATTCTGTGTGTCGGGCCATTCATGCACACGTGATGGTAAATGGTCTGCACTTATTTGGCGCTTTTTCTTAACCTTAGGAGTTCCAAACTGCTTTACACTGTGTCTCATTCACACACTCACACACCAATGGTAGCAGAGCTGCCATGCAAGGCGCTAACTGGCCATCGGGAGAAACTCGGGGTTCAGTATCTTGCCCAAGTGTGGTCATGTTGGCCGGGAATCGAACCGCCAACCCTATAATTAGTGGACAGCCCGCCTTACCACCTGAGCCACGATGAGCAACTACCTAAAATGACCTGACCTGGCTGAGGCACGTGTGATAGCTGTACGCAACTACACCACCCATCATGTACCACAAGTATATGGAGCTCTGGATAGAACCCATATCCCTGTTTTGGCTCCCGCTGAAGGTTACAGGGATTATGTGAACAGAAACGATTGGCCCTAAATCATACTACAGGCACTCGTCGATGAGTATTTCTAGATCGAGGAAATGTATTCGGTAATTGCGTTTCCATGGTAATTTATCTCAATTGAGTGCGTACGTTTTTTATGCGTGTTTTTAGAATTTATATGCACCTAGGTGTTTCCGTCCTGCGTTGTTTTTTTTGTTTTGTTTTTTTACACCATATTCCAAAATGCGCATAAAAATAGGTGGATAAAAACATGGCTAGGGACAGCATGGCAAAGCTGGAATTTGAAATCATGACCTTTTTCTCATTACACAAGCACAAGCAGAACAAAACTGATCTGTTGCGGTAAAACAACAAAACACGTATATATGTCCAAATGTCAGTCAATGGATAAACTAGCTGTAAAATCGTAATGTTCGGTGCATACAACAAACCGAATTACATTTACATTACACATTAATTAATCGAATAGTGTTTTAATGAAAGCAAATGAAGGATTCCTACATTACTAAGGGACTGTAAAGTGAGGGAAACACTTTGTATGTAGTTTGTACGTAGCAGAACATTGACTAACGTGGTTTTGGCATTATATCCCACAACACTTGATTTCAAATCTAACCATGACTATGTAGCAAAAAGAGTTCAAGTGCAATATGTTAGCTTGAAAGTATATCAATATTTATTCTGAACTGCTCTGGAATCAAACCACCACCAAAGCAGGGTGTAGCATGTGGCAGACCAGAAGAGATCCTAAGCACAGCCAGAAACCAACTGATCTGGCACTTAATCATGACATTACGTTACTTCTGGTTACATCTCTTCCTCCTGAGGATCTTGCTCATTTGAAGATGTGACAGCAGGCATGAATTCATTACCCAGATGATTTGCCAGACAAACTTGATCTGCATAACTCAGTGACTGACCCAAGAAACACTTCCAACAGTGTCTCAGTCCTTTATCACAGTAAGAATCAGAAGTATAAGACTCGATTGATCCCGAGGGGAAATTAGAGCATTCCAGCAGCATACATAAAAAACATGCACATAAGAAATAAAGAAAGAATAAACGAAAGATAAAATAAGTTCAAGTATAATAAATATTGAGAATACTGAAAAATAAAATAAAATGTAAAGGTTTATATATATATATATATATATATATATATATATATATATATATATATATATATATATATATATATATATATATGTATAGCATAAATATAAATAGTAAACTATAGAGTATGTATCTATAGCTATGCTAAGTTGCACAAATTACAGTATATTGTGTTGCAGTTCTATACAGGAGAATAATACAGTATTATCCACGAATGAGAGAGTTATCCACCGATGAGGTAGTTACGGTTGCCAGATTGTGTCCAGTGCATTGATAAATGCATTGATAAAAAGACATTAGAGTGCGGAGTTGTACAATCTGATGGCTTCTGGGAGAATTGACCTGCAGAAGCGCTCTTTCCTGCAGCGTATCAGGAGCAATCTGTTGGTCAGTGTACTCCTCTGTCCCTGTGGTGTTTTATGGAGTGGGTGGGAGAGGTGACACCTTTAGTATCCTCCTTTCTACCACCATCTCCACTGTGTCCAGTTAGAACATTTAATTCAGTATAGAACATATCATTTATCGAAGCATCATCGAGCAGAAGTGCAGGGTTAGTTCACAGTTATAAAAGGCGTTCTAGACGTGGTCTGATACAAAGCTACCAAGCTTCTTCATCCAGCAAATGGGATAGAACTGCTTGAAATATTTGGAATATTCATGAGAATTTTTATTACACATGTATGTATGTTGAGTTTAGATTTACTCATTCAACATACTCAAAATATGTATGTTGAGTTTAGATTTATTCATGTTAAAAGCAGACATGGAGCAGTGGTGGCTTAAACGTTTAAGGCTCTGGGTTACTGCTCAGAAGGTTGGGGTTCAAGCCCCGGCGCTGCCAAGCTGCCACTGTTGGGCCCATGAGCAAGGCCCGTAACCCTCTCTGCTCCAATATCATGACTGTATCATGGCGCGAACGGCTGTATCATGGTCGACCCTGCTCTCTGACCACATGTATAATGTATACGTGACCAATAAAGACTCATTATCATTATGGTAATAAAACCAGATGCTAAAATAATGTCAAAGAAGAGACGGCTAACAAGGACACAATGAAGTAGCAGATTAAGGAACTTTTGAAGGACGAAAACAATGCTGCAAATCTCCCATTCTAGTACATGCCAAATGGTGCTCTGATGGATTCAAACGTGGTGAGACTGAACTTATTGTCATGTTCCTGCAACCAATTTAAGATAAACTGTGCTTTTTGACATGGTACATTATCGATTTGGAAGTAGCCATTATAAGAAGGGGAAGCTGTGGACATTAAGAAATGCACATGGTCAACAACAATACTCAGATGTGTCATTCAAACGATGCTTGATTGCCATTAATGGGCCCAATGGATGCCACCACCATCAGGCTGACCTGTTGACACAAGACAGAACTGCTGATCACTGGACATTATTATATTTTTTTTTTTTGCACCATTCTGTGAAAACTATATAGACTATTGAGACCAGCAGTTTCTGAAAATCTCAAACCAGCCTGTCAGGCATCAAAACCAACGTCACTAAGGCCACATTTTGCCCCATTCCAATATTTCATGTGGATATTTACTGAAGCTCTTGACCTGTATGATTCGATGCATTATGCTACTGCAACATGATTGGCTGATTAGATACATGAATTAATGAGCAGGGGAACAGGTGTTCCTATTAAAATTTATACTGCCGTACTGAAATATACATGACATTGATTGGATGCATGCTGCATGATACTGCTGTTTCTGAACGACTCGAAACAACTGCAAAACAGCTGCTGTGAGGCGATAAACACCGATTTGCCATTTACGAATGGCTCTGTAATGAACCTGGGAAAATAATATTACTTGGCCATGCTCTTTTCTTCTCAGTTCATTTATATATGTCTTCAACACTCATTCAGAGTAGGGCACATCTTCAGCTCTGAATTATTTTGGCCATTGGCAAGCTCTTGAGATTTATAGTGCATTGATTTTCAGCTACTGTTGAATCTGGACCCACATTTGATCTCTAAGTTGTTACCCAAAGGCAGTTTATAAAAGTATAACCCTTTTCATTTCTTATATTAACCGAATATTGCAATAAGGTGTCAAAACATTAAGCAAATGAGACTACAACAAGGTCTAAAAACATTACATTTTGACCTTCCAAAATCAAGAAAAGCTTCCCTAAGCTTTATTAGAGACGGGATTAATATTCCTATCTTATACATCATTCAATGTTTAAGCATTAAATAATAGGAATAATACTATTAATAACAATATATCATCAGTAATCTGTTGAGATGAACAATATAAATGGTGTTATCCTTTTTGCAAAATCCTAGAAGGTGTGTTTAGGCAATATTCTGGTATGGGAAAATAATTCTCTACAAGGTTTTCTTAATTGGAGTTGCTCTAAATCTCCAATCAGAAGTGAAATGTTCAAACAACCAGTGTAGAGAGTAAATGAGTTTGAGCTATTTTATGAACTTCGACAGCTGCTCACCTCATTAAAGATCCTATAAAGATCCTAAGATAGATAGATTTTTGGAATAAAAGGGTTACACAAATTCAGATTTTTGATCGAGAAAAACAATACACTCCCAAACCATTGTCTTACGAGTAATTCTTAAAGGAACTGTTCTATTCTAATATTATACATTTGTAATTATTATTATTATTATTATTATTATTTTGTTTTAGGATAATTCATGCATGACGCCAGTCAGAAAACAAAGAGAGACAAGTCCAGAATAATTAAGACGGCAGAGAGCCTCAAACTGGTAAACAGGAATACTGTTCTCTGCTTGTAAATTCACAGAAAATAAATGACAATTCCACCAAGAGTGGTGCTGCCATCCGCCTGGGAGCAGAGTTTCTCAGCCTGGTCTTTAATTGCCTTCTTCCACTTTGATAACTGTGTCTGAGAGAAACACACAGTTTCTACTAAAAGCCTGCTGCAATGAGACTGCGGGGCTGTGCTGTCTGCTCAAGCTCCTATTTGCCCTGTGGCAGTTAATCCCAGAGCTGCTACACTCCTCCTTAGCTGAGGATATCATGGGTTTGCACAGTCCAAATAAGTGTTTGTAATTGTCTCATGCCAAGCATTTATGGTTGCCCTCTTAATACTGTAGTATGGGAACTGATAAGTTTCAGGCATGATCTCCGTGTCTTAATTCTGAAGGTCTCTAGTGAATTCTTCCCGAGACAGTGCAGGGTCCGAATTCTGGTTCTGTGACTGGTGTCGGACAAAGAACTTAACGGTTTCCTTGTGTCAGAAGTGGGATATATGGACGGAGGTAAGTGAATGATTTTAATTCTTTATACCTCCGTGTAGATATCTGGATATATTTTGAAGTGTACACTCAAGAGCACCAAAGAGCTCTTTTTATCAAGTCTCTAAGAGCATCTCTAGCAACCTATATTTTTGTTATCAAACCTCCCTTAGTTAGACCTAAGTTCATTTGAATACCCTGGATACTACATCTTCATTTCGGAATTACAGCCATTTTTTACACAGGCTCGGAAGTAATTGGACAACCGACTGGTAAGCAGTTTCATGACTGCGCATTAGCCGTCGCGTCGTGCTTATTTTACAGCAGTTATTGTTATCAATAAAATTATTCTGATTAACTCAAAATAAAGACCTGTTGTTGCTGTAGAATTTTATTGACATCTTCTTTGGTTTCAACGGACTGCTGAAGCCATAGTGTGCAAAGAGCTTATAAAGCCTGTACAAGGGTCTCACTGTTGAAAAGAATCGATCAGGAGAAGAGTATAAAAGAATTTCCACAACATTAGATGGAACATTGTGAAGACAATCATCAACAAGTGGAGAAAATGTAGCACAGCAATGACATCACCAAGAAGAGGAGATCCCTCCAAAGACATGGGAGACCAGAGATGCTTCCAAGACACCTACAGCAACATTAAAAAAGCTGCAGGAACATCTGACAAGCTCTGATTACTCTCTGCATGTGACAACAATCTCTCATATTCTTCACATAGCTGGGCTGTGATATAGGGACTAGACGAAAGCCCTTTCTCACATAAAACATCCAAGCCCAACTAAATCACCCCGAACCATGTGACAAGATGTGCTATGGTCTCATGAGAACAATTCAAAAACGTATAATAATTCCATAATTCCAAAAGATATGTTCGGTACAAAAAAAGCACATCAACAGAAGAACACCATCACCACGTTGAAGCATGGTGGAGGCAGCGTCATGCTTTAGGGCTGCTTTTCTTCACCCAGAACTGGGGATTTTATCAAGTTGGAGGAAATCATGAATATGAAGATGAAAAGGAATTTTAACTTAATTATTTTAAATATTGTTTGATGGTGATGAACCGCATCATCCGTTACTATTCAATGAAATTACAAAATTGCTATCACTGGAACATTAACACTATAATAAAACAGTGCTCAAATATCAGAGCCTTAGCTTTTAAATAACATACAGTCAATGAAGATGAGGTCATTCATTTAACAGTTCAATGTAATGTAATGTCATGTTCGTGACACCTTTAGAAATCAGTTTTCTCGCTCAAAGAATGTGACATGACTGCCACCTAACGGTCTTGTCTCGCCAGCGCTGACTGAGTGACGCACCGCAGCGGACTGCAGGATCACGTTCTCTTTCTCGTGCATTTTGAATGGTCACATCTGTACATCCAAACCAAAGAACTGTTTTTGATTGTCCTAGCCAAAGCCAGACCTGAATCCTGAAGCGGGCTGTACACAAGAGATGCCCTCACAATTTTACAGGTCTAGAATGTTTCTGCAAGATATAGTGGGAAAATATTTACAATTCAAGATGTGCCACACTGATCAATTCAAACCAAAAAAAAAACGATGTAAAAAAAAAAAAATATTACTTCATCAAAATATTAATGTAATGGTTGTTTTTATTAATCAAATAATTTTTTTTTTCCCCTAAAATTTTTTTTTTTTTTTTTTTTTTTTTTTTTTTTTTTTTTTTTAATAAAAAAAAAAAAAAAAATATAAAAATTTATTTATCTCTTTTTTTTTTTTTTTTTTTTAAAAAAACAAAAAAATAAAATAAATTTTTGGAAATTTTTTTATTACTTTTTTTAAATTATTGTATTATTTATTAATAAAAAAAAATAAAAAAAAAAATAAAATAAAAATTTCTTTTTTTTCTCATCTCTTTTCTTCCACCCTTTTGATAGTTGTTATTTTTTTTTGTGTTTTTTATATTTTTTTAATTTGACATATATAGCCTTGCACAAAAAATTTTTTTATTTTTTTTTTTTTTTTTTTTTTTTTTTTTTTTTTGACTTTTTTTTTTTTATACTTTTAAAAATTTATAATAAAAAATTAATTTATTTTTTTTATTTTTTTTTTTTTTTTTACCATTTTTTTTTCTTTTTATTACTATATTTTTTTTTTTTTAAACAACAAAAACATTTTTCCAAATACAAAGCACCCAAATATCAATGTGCAGTGAGCAATTTCATTGGCTTTAATGTGAATGAAGAAAAGTTATGAACACGTTCCTTCACCCTAACTGTTTCATGTAAATTCTTACAAATTAAGAACAAGAAGATTTGGCACGGTGGCTTAGTGGTTAGCACGTTCGCTTCACACCTCCAGGGTCGGGGGTTCGATTCCCACCGTAGCCCTGTGTGTGCGGAGTTTGCATGTTCTCTCCATGCTGCGGGGGTTTCCTCCGGGTACTCCAGTTTCCTCCCCCAGTCCAAAGACATGCACGGTAGGCTGATTGGCGTGTCCAAAGTGTCCGTAGTGTATGAGTGGGTGTGTGAATGTGTATGTGATTGTGCCCTGTGATGGATTGGCACCCTGTCCAGGATGTACCCTTGTGCCCGATGGTCCCTGGGATAGGCTCCAGGTTCCCCGTGACCCTCAAAAGGATAAAACGGTATAGAAGATGGATGGAAGATGGATGGAACAAACAGACCTTCTTGTTATGCAATGACTAGCCCAAGTCTAACCTGTGTCTTTTCCAAATACATGAAGGGGTGATGACGTGTACCAAAAAAACCTCAGAACTTCAAAACAGGCAACCTGCACCCCAGGTAACCAAACTAGTAATGGTCATTATATGGCTGTAATATGCAGGGAAATAATCATGCACATGCCACACATAGTAGGAAACGTGCTACTGCCAAGCCCATGACAATAATAATAATAATAATAATAATAAAATAATAATACAGCCTATCCATCTAAAATGTCAACCAGTCCCAACACAACAGATTGATTGTCTGGGAAATTAACCAGCATTGTGAGGAGCTGTGAATTCCAGCTGCTGTATGAAGACCAACATGCTAACACAGCTGTTGCAGATATTCACAGGCTGTAACCCATGAAAAGGATTCAAAGCAGAAGAACTGTCTCATTTGCTTCTACCTGTAGCTTTCTGTTTACATCCCGGTTGTGGAGCTTTTGGTTTCTACACCATGGCATTCGTACTAACAAGAAATGTTTGCTTAACTTCTGACCCTGTATGTGTGCCTATGAAAATAATGGGAGCTGGTGGATGCTAGAGAGTGCTCTCTGACTTCACATCTGGCATTCTAATGTGTGTATGTATGAGTCTGTGAGAGAATTAGTGACTGACTAAGCAAATAGGCCAAGTAGGACAAGGGAAGTCAAAATGGCTGTAGGGCCTTTATAACCTTCACAGAACATCAGTCAGCAAAATGTCAAGAGTGCAATTTCACTCAGCCAGTAATTTTAAATGACTCGTGGGTTTTGCATGCAAAAATGGTTTGTGTTTTACAACATGGTCTCAGCAGAAAATTTGTAATTATTTGCTGTTTTCATACAAACTCAATTGGTATGATTACCATACAAACCGTTAAGTTTATGCATCGTGTTAAGGGCAGTGTTTGCATTTGTAACTTTTCTTATGACTTCTATAAGAAAAAAATCAAGAAGAACTGCAACTGTCCTCACTGGTTCAAATTTGTACAAAATTCTCATGAAGGCAGTTTGGTACAGTGCTGTAGTTGAAGCAGCGAAACATCCTCACAACATCACACTTCCACCACCATAGTAGGTATGGTGTTCTTTTTGAGGAATTCAGTGTTTGGTTTACGCTAGATGTAAACGGGGGCCCTGTCTTGATGTAACGGGTTGCCTCCAAGGCAAGGTAAGGCATGGAACCTGCTGAAATCTGTAAGTAATTATACCCCCTATCTGTGCAAATTAATATCAGCTGGGTTAGTAAATTGATAGTCTATTAAAAAGGCATTTCGTTACCATGGTGTCACACAAGAAACATATCATGATGGGTAAAAGCAAAGAGCTCTCCCAAGACCTTCACAAAATTATTGTTGCAAAACATATTGTTGGAATCAGATACAGACGTATGTCAAAACTTCTGAATTTTCCATTAAGCACCATTGGGGCAATTATCCACAAGTGGAAGCAACATCACTCTGTCATCACTCTGGCCATGCACAGGAACTCTTCGCAAGATTTCTGACCAGGAAGGCAGAAGAACAGTCAGAAGAGTAGCCCAAGAGCCAAGGAAAAAATAGGCAACGCACTCCACTGACTCCATTACTAAAGAAATGGCATATTGAGGCTCGTTTAAAGTTTGCTACAACTCATTTGGACAAGACTATGAAATACTGGGAGAGTGTACTCTGGTCAGACAAGAGCAAAATTTTACTTTTTGACTGTCATACTATACACCATGTTTGGAGAAGAAATGGCATTGCACATCACCCCCTTACCCCTTAGTTCCCACAGTATTATGTCCCACAACCCTATATTCCCCATAGAAACAGCACGCCAACCCTGAGTTCCCAGGCCAAAATTGCCCCTAAATCAACATTTTAATTTGAACATTTTTAAGCCTTGGTACTTCTTGGTACTTCTAAATGAGTATAAGCATTTTAGCGAGCATTTTTTGTAATTTCTCTAGTTAAGAATTGTGCTCTAAAAGTGGACTAAAAACATTGAACTGCTTCATTTTCAAAGTAAGATTGCACAAATACATTATTATAAGCTGTTTCAAGGTCTAAAAATGTTCAAATTAAAATGTTGATTTTGGGGCCAATTTGGGCCGGGAACCCAGGGTTGGCGTGCTGTTTCTATGGGGAATGTAGGGTTGTGGGACATAATACTGTGGGAACTAAGGGGTAAGAGGGGTAAAGATACTGTGTTTAGAAGAACGGGCCAAAATCACACCTGAATACTGCGGCCCATTAATTTCTTCATACAGGAAGCATCTTGAAGCTGTCATTACAAACAAAGGCTTCTCCATTAACTATTAAATACATTTAAGTTAGCGTGTTCAATACTTTTTTCCTGTGTCATTCCGTGTCATTCCGTGTATTTATGGACTTTAATGTTGTGAATTCTTTATATTTCCTGATTTCTTGACTCTGGTGAAGATATCATGTGAATAGCCTTAAAAAATGTTGAAGCATCCGATACTGATTTCCCCCACTGTACACACAAAAACAGAAAACTACTTTTTTTCACAGCACTGTATTTACAGATTTGTCTTTTAGCCTTACTGGTATTTTCTACAGGTTGCACCTTGAATTGTTATGGATTTTCAACTCAAACTCAACTCATGATTTGTGTCTGGCACGATCTAGCTGTATTTGTGTAGGGGTGTGTGGCTGTGGATGTTTGTGTCTGGGATAGAGAGAGAGAGAGAGAGAGAGAGAGAGAGAGAGAGAGAGAGAGAGAGAGAGAGAGAGAAATTAGAATCGACTAAACTATTGAAATCGACCTGAAATTCATTTTTATGGAAGGCACAGATCCAGTCTCTGCACTGACTGTGAAATCTCATACAGTGAATAGCTCAAGCAGAAGCTCAACCACTGCACAACTAAACCCAAATGGATGACATCCATTGCTTTATAAAGTATTAGAGGGTGATGTATATTGGCATTTTTGTTTAGGGATTGCCAAGAAGCACTGCAGGCTGAAATTGAACCAAATTTCTCTGACACCCCTGAGCACTCCAAATGGATGAGAGGTACAGCTCATAGTGCTGATCACTGCCTGAATGCAACACAAAAGCTCCAAACAATCATGAAAAGAACAATTAGCTTCCATTATTCAGGAGTGACTGCTGATATAAAAGCCTGCATACAGTATAGTATGCCAGATAACTGAAAGGATTGACTTAGGGATTAACCAAGAAGCCTGCCAAAATCTAGTTAAAAAGATACTTCAACAAACAAAGTAGATTTGCTAAATATTCTGAGCTGCATTCGACGAATGAATCACTAAGTAACACTGAGATTAATGATGATTGTAAAAGCAAGTCAGAGAACTCAACATTTAATGGGCGTGCTACACTGAAGATGAAAATTGATTGCAATTAGCAGGATATCCAACTATGGTTGCGCTCTAATATTTTTATCGAGGACTTGATATCAATGCTGCTTCATGACTTGCAAGGGTGTATCATGTACACAGTGAGTAAAAAACAGCCCAAACCGAACGTGTATTGGGCAGACATGTTCACAAGTACATGAGGTCCAAGTCCAAGTGAAGCCTCGAGTCTTTTAGTGTTCTATTTTTAGCAATTGTTCTTTCTGCCAGTTATTGTAACTAAAAAGCTATGAGGCTAAATCAATTTTGAAATATTACAACTGATTACTTCTACAGAATGTCTGTCACGTTACAAAGAAGGATACGGAAGCAAGCGCAGATCTTCAAACATTTAAGAAACAAACAACAAAACAAAGACACAGTGCGTTTACATGGACAACAATGACTACGTTTACATGGGCAGCAGTAATCTAATTATTGACCTTACTCTGATTAAGATAATAATGTGATTAAGGTGTTTACATGAGTCGCTTTTAGAATACTCCTGTCATGACATGTCATTTTACATGTTTTATAACATAATTAGATTAACAGCCCACGTCGTTACGTCACCGCACCACGCCGTCCGACGTCCCTCCTGAATTTCAGGTATCGGCATACAGTTCGTCTTCGTTATGATATGTATACATTTTTGGATGTTTTTATTTTAAAAAATTTCGAACGTACTAATAGATAACTGCTTGAAGCCGTGGGCTGTGTCTCAAACTGCGTACTTATTGTCTATATAGTAGTCGAGATACATGTATTTTTCCCCACTACAGGCCTATAGTAGTCAAGTATAGTTTGGGCTGCAGCCGAACTCTCTTCTTTACCGTAAAACGTAAAAGTGCCGTGTGTGTACGTGTCCTGTCGCAAAATGCGGTGAAAACTCTCACACGTCGTTCATAATGTGATTAAGGTGTTTACATGTCTGTAATACTCGTCCATAATGCGACAAAAACAGGAATACTCCACCTGTCTTAATTCGATTAGAGCTTAATTCGAGTATGACCTTAATCAGATTAAGGTAAGTAAAAATGGCAGTTTACTTGGTAGTTTGTTAATCAAAGTATGGTCTTAATCAGTGTTAAGAGTGGATTATTGTTGTCCATGTAAATGCAGCTATTAATCCACTCTTAACCCGATTAAGACCATATTTCGTGTCCAAGTCGCAGACTCAAGTTTCTGTCTCTGGTGTTGGGGAGAAGATTTTGACGTGATAATTAAGTTGCTAGGTTGTTAACTAGCTGGTAACCAGCTAGCAGAGTACACTAAATCAAAATCAGCAATAATTACTAAAGAATAAATACATAAATAAATAAAACAATAATAATAAGACCAACCCAAATAAATAAGACCAACTACACTACTTGGGAACTTAACTTACATTTACACAAATAATTTACTGTGATAATAAATAAGTAGACTTGTATTATTACATCTACAACTAAAATTACAGTTGAAATATAAAATAGTTATTCTAGGAACCTAGTGCATTTTTTCCCCCAAGTAACTATACAGGTGTTAGCATGAAAATGTACCCTAGGGCTTGCAGGGGCCACCATATATTTCAGCCATTCAAGAGATTTTCACACATCTTCATAAAGTCCTCACTCACAACTCCATAAATTTTTAATTCTGATGAAATACTAAATATTTATTTTGAGTGAGCAAAGATTTATAATTTTTATTTATTTTTTTAGATGCTATTTGACAGATATAAGCTGATGTCCCATTGATTTGGTCGCCTTTCTAGATGTTCTAGATCAGTGATCACAAAGTGATCCAGTGATCATAGAGATATACCTTCCTGAAGACTAGCTTCAATGATAATCGTGCCCACCTGACCATCTACAGTGCCCTCCAATAATATTGGCCCCCTTGGTAAATATGAGCAAAGAAAGCTGTGAAAATTTTTTTTTTAATGTTTTTGGGGGCTTGGGGGTCCCCCATGTATAATGGCTCCTATGCTCATGGAATATAGCACAGGCATTGAAAATGCCCATTTCCACCATCAGGGCAATAATTAAGAAGTTCCAGTCAACTGGAAATGTTATGAATCAACCTGGAATTGGACGTGTGTCTACATCGTCTCAACGCACTGTGAAGAGGATGGGTCGAGAGGCCAAAAAATCTCCAAGGATCACAGCTGGAGAATTTCAGAAGTTAGTTGTGTCTTGGGGTCAGAAAGTCTCCAAAACTACAATCCGAAGTCACCGACGTCACCACAAGCTGTTTGGAAGAGTTTCAAGAAAAAAGCCTCTACTCTCATCCAAAAACAAACTCGAGCGTGTTCAGTTCACCAGACACTACTTGAACTTCAAATGGGATCGGGTTCGATGGTCAGATGAAACCAAAATAGAGCTTTTTGGTAATAAACACCAGAGGTGGTTTTGGTACACAGAGAGGTAGCCATATGGAAAAGTACTTCATGTCCACGGTTAAATATGGTGGTGGATCTGTTTTGGGGCTGGTTTTCTGCAAGAAGACCTGGACATTTTATTAGGATACATGGCATCATGGATTCTATAAAATATCAACAGATATTAAATGAAACCTGACTGCCTCTGCCAGAAAGCTTCAAATGTGCCGTGGTTGTTCTTCCAGCAGGACAATGATCCAAAACCTACATCAAAATAAACACAAAAATGATTTACTGACCACAAAATCAAGGTCCTGCCATAACCATCCCAGTCCCCTGACCTGAACCCCATAGAAAATCTGTGTGGTGAACTGAAGAGGAGAGTCCACCAGTGTGGACCTCGAAATGTGAAGGATCTGGAGAGATTCTGTATGGAGGAACGGTCTCAGATCCCTCGCCATGTATTCTCCAACCTCATCAGGCATTATAGGAGAAGACTCTGAAGAGCTGAGGAGAAGAGCTGTTATCTTGGCAAAGGGAGGTAGCACAAAGTACTGACTAAAAGGGTGCCAATAATTGTTGCACACCTATATTTAACAAATATATATTTATCCCAAAATTTTTTTTGTGTTTTGGATAAAACTCACGTTTGCAATTGTTTGATATCTGTGAGAGCAGAGTATTTTTGTTTTGTTTTTTTTAAACAAAAGATAGACAATTTTCACAGCCTTCTTTGCTCATATTTACCAAGGGTGCCATATTAGTGATGGGCGCTGTAATTATTGCCTTAAGAAGCTCTTGATCAGCTGAAAATGGTGTTAGATTTTGGTTGGAGATGATTCCTGCAGGAAGGTAGATCTCAAGGAAGAAGGTTGGTGATTCTAGATTTTGTGCAAACATAGCTCCATACAGTTATTATTGCACCTAGTGGTCAAAAATGGGACTGACATCATACAATAATTGACCTGTTTCTGTCATGTATACATGTATACAGCCACCATATTTGTAACCATAATTTATGACCATTAGCAAGAAAGTATAGGCAGAATAAATCCATCTGATGCAACGAACTTTAAACCTAAAACCTCTACACATCCGTCACTGACAAATGCTTGGATAATTTGTTTGTCTTAGCACATGTAGCTATAGCCACATCATTAACATTATCATACATAGCCAATGTAACTCTCCAGCTAAATTACCCAATATAAAGTGCTCATTACAGAGAATGGAGTGTGCTGACGATATGCAGTTATATTACTTGCACGGCCATATATATATATATATAATAAAATAAACAACAACAACAATGTGTCATGATTTTATTGCATCTCTACAAAAAATATATTAGCATGCTTGTCATTTGCTTTGTAGAATATTTGAATTAACTCGACACATGATTAACGTGGCTGATCTGAGGCCAGTGTGTGAGATCTCTACTGAAACCCAAGAGGAGATATGAGATCTCAGGGGTCTTTTGTCTCATGAGAAAAAAGTGCAGAGATTCCAAAATCCTCCACATTTCCAATTGATCTTACTGCTGTCTAGGACAATCTTAGTGATAATAATAGAAGATATCTTTTTAGATCCCCCCCCCCCGCCCCTATGGTGTTATGCTCTGTATTTAAATGGCCCTTTAGATGGAGGAGGATTTTCCCTAAAAAGAAATGGAGAGGAGAATTCATCAAAGGTATTTTTAAAAACTCTAATGAAATATATGGTCTACCTAGGACCAATTCACTTTCTGATGAAAGAGATATTCGAAATGAATTTATTATATCCTAGTTGCCTCCAAATGTAACCGAATCAGTAGTTCACAACACAGCTGTCTGTTCTACAGCATGCTAATTAGCGTGTTAAATACAGGAGTGTATACTTCAGTGTATGCTTTAATCTCAAGCATTGCTGATGAAAAGCTCTTGTCCACGAGCTCAGGATTCACTCAGCTAGAACTGAGCTCTGCCTCTCAATCAGCTTCCCATCGCCCGAGGGCTCAGAGAAAAAAAAAATAAATAAAAATAATGAAAAAGGCAGCTTTTCAGTGATTAATACACATTCCTCCAAGTTTCCGTGTAACTGACATCTGTATTCAATCAAGGGCTAAGTCTATTAAAAGTTATTGATTGAGGAGCCTGGGTAAAGAAGCTAAAGTCAGGGCAGGTTTGCACATGAGGCAAAATGCACTACAGTACATGGCTGATGCTGCAGGTGAAACGGGTGATGAGGTGATTTTGGAGGTGACCTTTAAAAAGTTTCTCAAAATTTTTTTAAAGCTAATATAGGGATTAATATAAGTAGAAATGGTCTTCAAGAAATCCTAATTATTACATTTCTATCTGTAAATGTTTTGATAATAACGTCTAAACTTGTGAAACAACACGTAGTTTAGGGGCCAAAACATCCAAAAATTAAACATTTGTTTTATTTAAAATCCAAGTAATCCATGAAGTGGTTTTCAAATTGGTTTGAAATGGAAGTTTCTACATAACATTCGCCTCCATGGTTCACTGTAGCACATGACCTTTTTCAGTTAATGAATTTCCATCCCTAATTCATCAAAATGCAAGTGATGATGTTATTATGAATGCCGCAAGTACCAAAACCACATGAGGAAGAATAACCATATACTGTAGGCTCAAATATTAATGTTATAAAAATGAAATTGTAAATAACATACGTGAGTAGACCCTTTGGAATTCTTCCAGTGTAGGGAAATATATAACACCGAAGCTCACACTTTTTTATTTTTTTTTTTATCAAACTTTCCATATATCAGTATGATATGATCATTTCGGCATCCTGACTCGCTGAGTAAATGCGTGCAGCTTGGCAGATTAATGATAGGAACGTAGTCTATAAATAGGCTAAAGCGTTGTAGCAAAGATAATGTATGATGAGATTGTTAATAAGATAAGTGCAATAATAAAAGGGAAAGTAATGACTATATGATCATGTAGCACATGAAGCACACCCCTTCAGCATAAAAGCCAGGAAGTTGTTAGCCAACATCTATGCTATGAGCTGTGGTGTTTTCTCTCTGTGCATCAGATGTAAAAAATATATATATATATATATACAGTGGTGTGAAAAAGTGTTTGCCCCCTTCCTCATTTCCTGTTCCTTTGCATGTTTGTCACACTTAAGTGTTTCGGAACATCAAACCAATTTAAACAATAGTCAAGGACAACACAAGTAAACACAAAGTGCAATTTGTAAATGAAGGTGTTTATTATTAAAGGTGAAAAAAAATCCAAACCATCATGGCCCTGTGTGAAAAAGTGATTGCCCCCTAAACCTAATAACTGGTTGGGCCACCCTTAGCAGCAACAACTGCAACCAAGCGTTTGCGATAACGTGCAATGAGGCTTTTACAGCGTCCTGGAGGAATTTTGGCCCACTCATCTTTGCAGAATTGTCCTAATTCAGTCACATTAGAGGGTTTTCGAGCATGAACGGCCTTTTTAAGGTCATACCACAACATCTCAATAGGATTCAGGTCAGGACTTTGGCTAGGCCACTCCAAAGTCTTCATTTTGTTTTTTCTTCAGCCATTCGGTGGTGGACTTGCTGGTGTGTTTAGGATCATTGTCCTGCTGCAGAACCCAAGTTCGTTTCAGCTTGAGTACACGAACAGATGGTCGGACATTCTCCTTCAGGATCTCTTGGTAGACAGCAGAATTCATAGTTCCTTTTATCACGGCAAGTCTTCCAGGTCCTGAAGCAGCAAAACAGCCCCAGACCATCACACTACCACCACCATATTTTACTGTTGGTATAATGTTCTTTTTATGAAATGCAGTGTTCCTTCTACGCCAGATATACTTGGACACACACCTTCCAAAGAGTTCCACTTTTTGTCTCATCGGCCCCACAGAATGTTGTCCCAAATGTCTTGGGGCATCACGATGTGTTGTGGAGAAATTGAGACGAGCTTTGATGTTCTTTTGCTCAGCAGTGGTTTTCTCCTTGGAACTCTGCCATGCAGGCCATTTTTGCCCAGTCTTTACCGATGGTGGAGGCATGAACGCTGACCTTAACTGAGGCAAGTGAGGCCTGCAGTTCTTTGGACGTTGTTGTGGGGTCTTTTGTGACCTCTTGGATGAGTCGTCGCTGCGCTCTTTGGGGTAATTTTGGGCCGGCCGGCACTCCTGGGAAGGTTCACCACTGTTCCATGTCTTCGCCATTTGTGGATAATGGCTCTCACTGTGGTTCGCTGGATTTCCAAAGCTTTGGAAATGGCTTTATAACCCTTTCCAGACTGATAGATCTCAATTACTTTCTTTCTCAATTGTTCCTGAATTTCTTTGGGTCTCGGCATGATGTGTAGCTTTTAAGGATCTTCTGGTGGACCTTACTGTGTCAAGCAGCTCCTATTTAAGTGATGCCTTGATTGTGAACAGGTGTGGCAATAATCAGGCCTGGGTGTGGCTAGAGAAATTGAACTCAGGTGTGGACAACCACAGTTATAGTATGTTTTAACAAGGGGGGCAATCACTTTTTCACACAGGGCCATGATGGTTTGGATTTTTTTTCACCTTTAATGATAAACACCTTCATTTACAAATTGCATTTTGTGTTTACTTGTGTTGTCCTTGACTATTGTTTAAATTGGTTTGATGTTCCGAAACACTTAAGTGTGACAAACATGCAAAGGAACAGGAAATGAGAAAGGAATGCAAAGGAACAGGAAAACACTTTTTCACACCACTGTATATACATACATATATATATATATATTCTGACTTGTGTCAATGTTTGTAGTGGGTGCTATTCACCCTCCCCAAAAACAGATTTAAGAAATTCCAGAAAGTAAGTGTCAATTAAAAATAAATAAATAAATGAATTAATTAAATTACCCTGCGGGAGTAACAACATATTTACAGTTATACAGTACAAGATTGAATATACATCAATAAAATCAACCCACATAACAAATAAAAACTTTTGTTTTTGCCAAGTAGGAATAGTTTGTTGTTTGTTGTTTTTGAGACATAAAGCGGCCAGGAACTCTACTGTCCAAACCTGTGCAGAAAACTTCCCCAGTAAAACTTAAATGAAATCCAGACCCCCAAAAAAATCATCTCTGGCAAGCTATCACTGAGATTATGGTAAATGTGGGAAATGAATTCAAATCAATTTGATTTGTATTGCGCTTCTTACAATGGACATTGTCTCAACGCAGCTTTAAAAAAATATATAAACACGGTATACAGGTATTAAAAGTGTGAATTTATCCCTATTGAGCGAGCCGGGGGGCAACGGGGGCAAGAAAAAACTCCCTAAGATGAGGAACCTGAGAGGAACCAGACTCAGAAGGGAACCAGTCCTCATCTGTGTAACAACAGATAGTGTGATAAAAGTTTATTATGGTTTATATGAAGCCTGTTTGGCCGTAGAAGCAGCCGTAGGTTCAGCAATCTGGAATTATGGAGTAGATGAGAGCTCCATCCAGAGGTAGGACATCTGAAACGGATCAGGCAGGTCCGGAGAACAGAAAGGATCAGGATCTCTAGTATCTCCATAAAATTGTGTGTGGCTCGACAGAAGGAGAGCGGGAGAGAAGAGATTGTTAGGACTGAAGGAGGCTGCTCTATGTGTTAGAGATCATTAAACATTCATAAATGGAAGGAGAGACAGTCTTCATTGTAATTCAGTCTACAGTTTCGCTGGGTCCTGTTGTGCTCGGTACTGTCTGCATCACACAACTGAACACATTTATCTGGGTCTGAGATTGTCACTACATATTCCTTTCTTTTAAAAAAAAATAGTCCAGTCTGTTCTTTTGGAGGGAGTTATAGACAGTTATATGTCTATAACTATAGACAAATAGACATTTTAAGTAGTTATGGACATCCATCCATCTTCTATAACGCTTATCCTTCCTTCAGGGTCACGGGGAACCTGGAGCCTATCCCAGGGAGCATCGGGCACAAGGCGGGGTACACCCTGGACAGGGTCCCAATCCATCGCAGGGCACAATCACACACACACTCACACACACATTCATACACTACGGACACTTTGGACACTCCAATCATACCGTGCATGTCTTTGGACCGAGGGAGGAAACCGGAGTACCCGGAGGAAACCCCCACAGCAGTGTAGGTCACACCCTGGAGGTGTGAGACGAACATGCTAACCAGCACGTAGCGCTTGTTTTTTTTTTTCAGCCCAAGGCTATTGTTTATTTGAAAAAAAAAAAAAATTGTAAAATGCAATCGCAAGTTTTTTCTTTATGGTTCAGGAAAGATGAAAAATGTGGCTTTGTGAGTCAACACTCCACTGAATCCTACACAAACACAATCGGTGTAAAATCCCTTTTGCACTGTTTGCGTAAGCATGGTGAGAAGAACGAGACAGATTACAGTAATCCACTTTTGATCCAGAGGATTTTGCCAGTGTTTGTGAGAAAGTAACCTCCAAGATCACGTCCCACTGTGATATATCTGCATGAGGTTCATGCGCTGCTGTTTGCTGAAGCTGTGATTTAAATGGACTTTAATAGCATGGCTGTAGAGCACTCGATCATGATGTACAGTAACCTCCCACGCTACCGTGCCTCATAAAATCTCTCTCTCCTGCTCTGTTCGACTTCTCTTTACTCACATACCCACTGTGGTCCTCATGGGTCTTGTTCCTAACTGTTTCCTGTAGAGCAATGCCAGAAGCAGACCTAGAGCAGCAGAGTCAGGTCTTTTACTCTGTTTAGCCCCCAGTATGTATGACCTTTCACAAGTCATTTCCCCTAAAGCCAGACCACCTGAGCCCTGGGCGCTAGACATGAACATCAGTCCATCTTACATAGTTATTGAGATATGCAGATGTCAGTTAGACACAGGTCCTTCTGAAACTATCGATATAGCAAGTCCAATTCAATTCTTTGTGCCACACCAAAGATATTTGGGTTTGAGTTTAAAAGATGGATATGATATGAGAGTTTAGGATTTCAGCTTTTATTCCCTGGTATTTCGAACATAACGCATAGAACTTTTTGTATCAGACTGCCTAATTTTTAAGCAAGCAAAAGAATAGGAACAGATAGTATTGAAGTAAATTAAAGTAAACAACGCTTAATATTTGGTTGCATATTACTTGCTTGCAATAACTTGCTGTCAATCAAGCCTGTCACTCAGCAAACTGTTGGTTTCTTCTTTTGTGGTGAATTCCCAGGCTTTTACTGTAGCCTCTTTCAGTCGTTGTTTGTTTATCAGTTGATATCAGTTGTTGTTTGAGCCTCTGAAGGGCAACATATGCATGGTGTCAGATGGCTGTGGCCCATCCGCATACTTTCCTGGGACCTTTCTGTGGTCTTAGAATGGCACACCATTTGAGCCATTCGTGTCATCCTCAGAGAAGCTTCTGACTCTAAAGGCAGCTCTTTTGCAGGCCCTGACTTTTGCAAGCTCTCTCTATTTTCTCTTCCTGTCTCGACTTTGCCCCTGGATTAGCCAAGGCCTTCCTATATCCTAGGCCAGATTATATTCTTAAAGTCTCTATGTCTGCTACCAGAAAATAAGAGGGCATTTTCCCTGTGCTGTCAAATCTATAATGCCCACTTTGGAAAATACTCTTAATGAATTCATAGTGTAATATTTATGTATTGAATATTGGCCTCGAATGGTATTCCATATTTTTTTTTTCCCGGAGTGTTCATATCGTGTTATCATCACACTGTCAGACAACGGTGTTAGATTTGATAGATACTACTCAGTTCAGAGTCAGGATCATCTTTAACTGAGCCACGCCTCTTTTTCAGACACACTCACATAACTCTCAACTCTTAAGTCAGTTGTAGTTCTGTAATTCTGGAATGAAATCTTCACTATTAATTAACTCAACTCTGTATATGGCCCCAAGTTTGTTATCACAATGTAAACAACACCGCTGTGCTGAGAATGACCCACCAACCAAATAAGAACTTGGTTTCCTTTTTTTCTTTTCACCCGACAAGCTTTTAAGTTTTAAGTAAGAAGTGACATTCATGAAAAATCTATTGTTTGCCAGGTCGGCCAATGATGTCGCTAACTTTGCTGTTAGTAATGATTTCAGCGGGACTCCAATCCGATCAAATAAACGGCCCAGAACTTGATGAAAGAAACATTCTCAGATTGACTTCCTTTCGATTAATATCGTTTTTAAAAGGGATAATAACATGTTTAAGGGGTCTGGCGCAAACATGGGTTCTCCCAGAGTGACAAATTGAAGTTTGAACCATTTCTGTAAGAGTGCATTGTTGTGTAAAATCAAGTGCTACCCAATTTTACCTCAGCAGTTGGCCTTCTACTTCTGTTCCACTACCTCATTCATAAACTGCTTGCAAAATGTCAAACACTGTATGTCTATAAATCAGAAAGTGTCAAGCCATCTAAACCAGTGCTTGGCAAAGTCCTATCACCGAAGGCACCATTCTCCACTTCCTCCACAGTCCATTAACCTTGGAGTTATACTCAATCCAACACTCTGCCTTAAATCACATATAAACTCCATCAATGAAACAGTCTTCTTCCGTCTTCATAATATCGGTCAAACCCTTCCTCAACCACCTCCTGCTGCTCAAATTGTTGTGGGTGCCTTCATTGCTTCTTGATTACTGCAGTTCACGGTCTATTGGCCCTCTTTCTACATGTCCAACAGCTAGTTTATACAGTACTGCCTCATATTAAATACATATTTGATACACGTGATATATTGGATGGATATTTCTGCATGTCTTTATACTGTACATGTCTGTTGTTTTTATTTATTTTGGAACTATTTTATTACTAGCCATGAGCTGAGCTATACAAATGACATTTTTATTGATGGTATTCTTGTTAACTTAATCTATCCTTATTAGGATACTGAAGTCCTTTAAATCCTTTAATCCTGTATTTAAAAAAAAAATTGAATAAAAATCTGGTCTAAACGTCTGTTAAAATAAAATGGTCATTTCTTGGTGGACCATCTGCATCAGGAAATTCGTACACTTTTTGTTTTCACTCACGCAATAAAAATGGACAGAAGCCACCTCTTAAAGGATGAGACTCCTAAAGTGAAGCCCTGCTGTTCTCCGCCCCCAGGAAAAACGAGCATTCCAGCTGGTCCCATGTGAATGTGGACAAGTCCGACAATTACATCTTGAGATCCCTGGTGAAATACTATTGATCTTGTTACACAAATCTATGACTCTTCCAGTGTTTGTCTACAGTTTGGAACCATCTTGGTGACATATGTTTTCATGTGAGCAGATGTCTTTTCCATGTTTGGACAAAAGTCAAAAGATTTCGACTCACCGAGAAACGAAACCAAATATTAACATACTGTATGTGCTGAGCATAATATTAAACCGAGAAGAGCCGACGTCTACGAATCGAACTGAATGTCACAGATCCGACATTATTCGTTTCCACTTTTAGATCATGCAGGCCAACGTGAACTCTTCGACGTGATTCCAGTTGTCTAAAAATGCCTAAAATGCACGAAGAAGCGTGATAACGCGTATAATAAGCGCACTCTTTTTTTTTTTTTTTTTTTTTTTTTTTTTTTTTTGGACTTTTTCAGAGCTGAGGTGGTGTCGTTAATGCAGTTCAGGGCCTGAAGGTACTCCCGCTGTGTAAATACTGCAATGGTGATTAATTGGGAAAGGCGACACATGTCGTGCCTCTATCATGTCATCAATCAAAACAGCTTGTGAGACGCTGATGATGGATGAATGCTAACAAGATGAATGAGCACATCTCCATTTGGCCTTTATGCGTCCCTCTTGCTTTAGCTTCCGTGTGCAGATGTTAATTTGCTCCGGTTCCTGCATAAGCTACAGATTGCATTTTGAATGTCAACCACCTTAGAGAAAGTAAGGTAAGGGAATTTGAGCAAATGGTTTAGTGCAGAGAAAATGTAGTGCTAATGTGTAGTTCAGAAAACGTGTTATTTTTTTGACGACGCCCATTTTAATGCAGTCATTGAAAGATGGGTTATAAAGTGTATATAAAAGATGTAGATTTTGATTAAATCGCATTAGATTAGATTTAGTGGGGGATGGTGGCTTAGTGGTTAGTTGGGCATTTGCTTCGCCTCTGCCTTGTGTGCTTCGGGGGGTTTTCTCCGGGTACTCCAGTTTCCTCCCCCTGTCCAAAGACATGCATTGTAGGCTGATTGGCAATTCCAAATTGTCCATTGCATGTGAATGAGTGTGTGAGTGTGTGTGTGTGTGTGTGTGTGTGTGTGTGCTTGGGCCCTGCGATGGGTTGGCATTCCATCCAGGGTATCTCCTGCCTTGTGCCCCAAATCCCCTGGGATAGGTTCCAGGCCTCCGGTGATCCTGTGTAGGATACAGAAATGGATGGTTGATTGGATGGATAGATCAGATTCGACTTCATTCTCGTTGCACAGATATGAACGAAATAGAAGTTCTATTTTTGTTTTTAAGTACATGCTACCATGATTACCAGACGAGTAGTACAATAAAATTCTTTTATTTCATAACTATTTTGCAACAAAAATTAAATAATTATTTTACCATGTTTAAGTAGGTTTCTTCTCTGGATAACTTGAAGAAGGAGGTGCCTCAGCGCTACCTATTAAGCACACGTCTTTATTTTTTGAAGATGTATTGAAGATTAGTTGAAGATTTCACGTCTGGCTGCGGGATGACTTCCACCGAGTGATTGTGATATTCAGAATTGGCTAGCAACACGCTACATTTACTTCATTACATTCACTTGAATACATTTTTTAAGTACTGTCAAGTAAATTTTTAATCACAGAAATTGTGATTAAAACTTTTACTTCGCTACATCCAGTAGCGTTCCTCTGTTACTCTTAAATATTAATGAATATATGAAGTTTTAATAATTATTTTATATCACTTATAACGAGGTTGTGAGTCTTGCGGTAAGTTCCTCTTCTGTTCTGGTCCATAGTGTGTACTTTTGTTCTCTGTTGTCTTGTTTAAACGCAGATGCTGACAAGTTTGTGTTGTTAACATGTTGTGAAAATAAAGGCTGTTGGGAAAATGTTGTTTTTTTGGGATGTACACTGAGGGGAAAAAAGTATTTGATCCCCTGCTGATTTTGTACGTTTGCCCACTGAGAAAGAAACGATCAGTCTATAATTTTAATGGTAGGTTTATTTGAACAGTGAGAGACAGAATAACAACAAGAACATCCAGAAAAACGCATGTCAAAAATGTTATAAATTGATTTACATTTTAATGAGGGAAATAAGTATTTGACCCCCTCTGCAAAACACGACTTAGTACTTGGTAATGACTTAGTAATTACTTTTCATTTTCAATGCCCTGGCTGAGTGAAGGAGGTTCTCACCCAAGATTTGACGGTACATGGCCCCGCCCACTGTCCCTTTGATGCGGTGAAGTTGTCCTGTCCCCTTAGCAGAAAAACACCCCCAAAGCATAATGTTTCCATTGATGCCAAAGCGCTCCATTTTGGTCTCATCTGACCACCAGAGGACAACTGGGTGAAAGTGTTGTAGTCAGATGAGACCAAAATGGAGCTCTTTGGCATTTTTTTTTGTTGTTGTTATTCTGTCTCTCACTGTTCAGATAAATCTACTATTAAAATTATAGACTGATCATTTCTTTGTCAGTGGGCAAACGTACAAAATCAGCAGGGGATCAAATACTTCTTTGCCTCACTGTATGTGAGGTTTTGTGTTGAAAATTTACCTGTTTTGACAGGTAAACAGAACAGACAGACGTACAGTTCTCCATGTAGTCTGAGATTCAGGATTTTCCCTTCATTTTAATCGGATCCGACGTAACTACTAAGTTGCTAGTTGAGTAGTCTTCTCCTTGGATACTTTATTACTCTTACTCAAGTAACTATTGCAACCCCAATTCCAAAAAAGTTTTGACGCTGTGGTTAAATGTAAATAGAAACAGAATGCAATGATTTGCAAATCTCATAAAGCCATATGTTATTCACAATAGAGAATAGAAAACACATCAAATGTTTAAACTGAGGAATGGTTAATCAGAGGACTAAAGAGGAGCGGGACTATCCGGGTTTTTATCAGCACTCAGTTCAAAAGCCTGTATCTCTGATGGTATGGGAGTGCATTAGTGCCTATGGATTGGGCAGCTTGCACATCTGGAAAGGCACCATCAATACTGATAGGTATATACAGGTTTTAGAGCAACATCTGCTTCCATCCAGATTCCATCCCATCTTTACTTCTGAGAGACTCTGCCTTTTCGAAGATACTCCTTTTACACCTAATCACGTTACTGACCTGTTTCCAATTAACCTAATTAGTTGCAACAGAAACTGGCACGTCACTTTCTCGCAACCTTAACTCCATTTAAGTTCAAAGTTTAACTTTATGCTACATGTGCATGTGTGTTGCATACTCTGCCAGCTTCCTCTGTCTTGCTCTTTCTCTCTGTGGTTGGTTACTATAGTTACTGAAAGCACAAAGAAACGTACACAAGCAGACTGGCTGTAATAACACTGCTACCAAAACAATAGAACCTATCACAAAAATTCTACTGGTTTCCACTACAAATATCAGTACAAACCATCAGCTAGCAATAAAAAAAATTACCATTATTGGTCCTTAATGGTATCCACTAGGCAAAACATGCCACCAACAGAAGGCGACAAATTACCAGTACAGACCCACAAAACCAATACAATTCTTATTACAAACATTAAAACCATTACAAATTCTATGAGGGTTTCTATAATTTTTTTTGTTCGTTTTTTTTTCTCCAGCAGGGAAGACACAGCTGAGAATCATCATGTGTTACCTGCTGATTGGTCCCACGTCCTCTCTGTCCACAGCAGATGCTTGGCCACTCCCCCACTGCCACAAATATGTACATTATAAATATGAACAACTTTAAAATGTCTAATATTTTTATATATATATATATATATATATATATATATATATATATATATTATATATATATATATATATATATATATATATATATATAAATGTGTGCAAAAAGATCCTATAGAGGAAAATGTGCAAAGATGAATACAGTATGTGCAAAAAAAAAGAGTATATCGGAAAAACATTGTGTCCAACATGGTAAGTAAGTTCTGTATAAAACAGTATAATAGGGGAAATGTATAATAGGGAACTGCTGAAGGAAAGAAAGGGAGAAAGATTGAAAGAAAGAAACTCTTACCAAGCAAGTCAGACGTTCTTCAAGGAATAAAATATCTGAAATTTAATTTGTCAAGCTTACTGCACATACAGATGTGTGAGGAGTCAGTGGACATTTCCAGCTGTTGCAAGTCTCTCCCTGCGTTAAGCATGCTTCTACACCTAACTGAAATATTTCCCCTGACGTGGAACCAACTTGGGCTGCAGACAGTGCTTGCTATGTACAGGCCTATCCAGGTCATTAACCAAAACCAATCGTACTCTGGTTGAAGTACATTCACTGGCTATAAAAATAACAAATAAGAACAGCATGAATTAGAAGAATAAAAATAATGGAGTAAAGTAACCTGCTATAACTTTTAATAAAATGAGACTCATAAACATTTGCAATGCGAAACCTCCTGGATATGTATCTGTTCACAAAATCACTTGAGGCTTTATTTGCATGCATGTATACTTTTTTTTGTTTTGTTTTGGTTTTAGTACAAATGTTACGTGCACTGATCTCGATTTACAAATTCAAAACAAGTAGTTTGGAGAATTTGTTGTGCTTCAACCTAAATGAGGTTTCTGACATCATCGAGACACTTCCACCCGTCCCTGTTGCAAAACATAATAGAAAATGCTCCGTAATAAAATCAAATGCTGTTATTGGGACTGTCTCACGCTGATGGAAGCTATTTCTCCAAGAGTGCATTTTAGAGTATTTGAGGCAGACGTCTCGAGGCTGCATGCATACTTAATGTTGGCCTGTCAGAGAGATAGAATGAAAGGCATAGATCTTGTAAGAATTGTGGAAGGAAATATACAGTACATGTTCTGTGGTGAGAACAACAAGGTAAACCCAGATGACCAAATAAAGGTTTAATTTTGGAGAAATGAGAAGGGGAGCATAACCCCCGGATTGATTGGTTCTACTGGTTACATTTCTGTAGTGGGGGCTCAGTGGGGGCTAAGACAAGCCCCCAGGCTTGTCTTAGGGGTGCATCGAACCCTTTCTGAATCAGTAACGAACCAACAGACCTATCTGGGCTGCCGAAGGACTATTGGGACCGTCGGCCCAAATCCTACCTCCACATAGGCTGTTCTATATTGCCATTAACCTGACCCCAGGGGCAGCCCCCCCAGGGGCAGCCCCCCCAGGGGCTGGCTATTTTCTCTTTCTCCCCCAGAGCACAAAGCCATCAAACACCATTCAGGGTGGGTATGACAGCATTCAAAGTAGAGTCAAAGCTGTTCTGATGGCAAAAGGTGACTCTTTTGATCCACGCTGGCGGCGAGGCAGAAGCACGCAGCGGCCTCTCCGTATCCAAAATGGTGCTATTTTAATTTCGTAGCCTGATTTTTTACAGCACATGGACATCAGAGCAACTGGTGTTTATGTTTACCATCACCACACACAGAAATACAGAAAATCATAAAATGCAGAAATCATGCAACAACCAACCTGCATGATGATCTGCTGAAGAAGCTACATAATCTCAGCTTGCTGCGGAGAGCAGGCCTGGGAGAGGGGACTTCGCAAGCAATGTGTGAGGGCAGGGGTCCATGCTAAGCTAAAATCAAACCCTACCCCAAGGTGGGGTTTTGCACCCTGTGGGTGGGGGGGTTGTTGCAAGTTAGGGGTTAGTTAAGTGTTGATGGAAAAGATGGGTCTTTTCAGATTCTGCTGACCGGATTGAGGTTGGAAGTTCATTCCACCACTGAGGGTCAGTCAGTTTGAAAGGAGACTCAAGGAAACTCTTGCCTTGCTGAGTAGGCACTACCAGGCGTTTCCTGAGAATGAGAGTGCCGTGGTAGGGAGATGATTTGGGCAGCTACAGGAAGCCAGTGTAGGGAGATGGTAAATGGTAAACGTGCACTTATATAGCGCTTTTATCCAAAGCGCTTTACACTGTGTCTCATTCACCCATTCACACAGACACTCTCACACCAATGGTAGCAGAGCTGCCATGCAAGGCGCTAGCTTGCCATCAGGAGCAACTTGGGATTCAGTGTCTTGCCCAAGGACACTTCGGCATGTGGACTCGAACCGCCAACCCTACGATTAGTGGAAAACCCGCTCAACCAACTGCGCCACAGCCGCCCCATGATAAAAGGTGTGACCTGGGTTCTTTTCCGAACCATCTGAAGGGTTTTGATGGAGTTGGCTGGGAGGCGCGGAAGTAGAGATAACAACAGCCTGGACTAGTAGCTCACAGCAAGTTCAGTGAGAGAGGGAGATTTTACATTGCTCAGAGTCTGGTTATGTTCATCATGCAGCAATGCATCGAGCTGGATTAGCTGTTGTTGATGTTCTCCCGCTACATTCTGCTGCTTTGCTGGTGCTGATGCACTACTCTTCTGACGCTTTGCTGCTTTCCTCCATGCACGACATTAGACCTGAGGTCCAGTCAGTCTCCAGTGTTAGTCCTTGCATCTAGTGTATAATGTGTTTATTTAGTTAATGTCTATCTAGTCTGTCTAGAAATATATTGCCATGAATGCCCTTTTTTTTTTCGTAGTGCTACTACCTTCTGAAATCTGGACTGAGCTGACGGTATGGATGGTCTAATGTATTGATGAAATTAGGCAGACAAACACAGGTAGAGTCTCACATGATTACCCAAGATTGACGGTGTACTCTGGGAAACTCAGTGTGTGGGCTGCGATAAACAACTCATGTGACTTCTCTGAGCCTTAATGCTGTTTTAATATACCTAATTTCTGCCTCTAATGCATCGAGACCCTCCACTGAAGCTATTCCAATTATAAATCACATGGCCAGTCACTTCACACTAAAACAAATTAACTGGACCAGCGTTTTATTACAACATAGTCTGGGTCTCAGTCACTTACCCATGCAGGACGCTGACCTGTAAGGTCTTCCTGCAAATCATGTCTGAAGATGTGATATGACAGGAATACAATATACTGATCTTGATGGAATCATGTGGTCAGATTTTTCTATGCTGTAAGACAAAGTGGGAGACCTTAAACTGGTGTTTTCATGCATTTCTAGACAAGATTTAAATTCCCTGCTCACTTTATTAGGATCACCTGTGCGCCTTAACATTTATGTAATTACCCAATTGCAGCACAATGCTGCAGATAAATAAAATCATGCAGATACAGGTCAAAAGCAGTTCTTATTCACATTGAACACCAGAATGGGAAAATAATATGATCTCAGCGACTTTGACCGTGGCATGGTAGTTGGTGCCAGAGTGGTTTGAGTATTTCAGAAACTGCAGAATCTCCTGGGATTTTCATACACAACAGTCTATAGAGTTTATACAGCATGTAATGGTGTGAAAAAAACAATGCAGTTCAGGTCAAAGGAGAATGGCCAGATCGATTCCGGCTGACAGGAATGCAACAGTAACTCGGAAAACCAGTCTTTAGGCCAGTGTTGAGCATAAAAGAATCACTGAATGCACAACATTTGGAACCTTGAGGTGGATTGTCTACAACAGGAGAATGCTACATCAGGTTCCATTCCTATCAGTCAAAAACATCAATCTGAAGCTATAGTAGATACATGCTGATTGAAACAGGCAAGTGAAGATTGGAAAAAAAAGACTAGGCAATGGTTTTATTCCGTGTCTGTGCACACTGTAGCCTCGGATTCATGTTCTTGGCTGACAGGGGTAGAACCTGATCTGGTTTTCTGCTGATTTTCACAATGTTGATCACTGTCTGACTCAATTTGAAAAAAAAAAAAACACCTGAAAGACCTGATTGAGTTTGCAAGAACAGTGAATGGTGTGACTGATCAGGAGCCATCTGTTACGAAAATGGAATATGGCTAATGGTTTAAGATACCATTCTGTTTTAGCACAGAACTTGCAGGCAATCTGTTACACAGCTGAAGAAAATTTTCCCCTTCCAGGAAGATAATGATCCAAACAGCAAATCCAAGTCAATAAAATAATGGCTTCAGATGAAAGAGCTCAAAGTTTTGAACTGACCCAGTTAGAGCCGCGGTCTAAATCCTTTTGGAAACCCGTGGAATGACTTGAAGATATATGTATCTGTGAGATCCAGTCGCATTTTGGAAGATCTAGAGAATTTTTTTAAGGAAGTGTGGAATAAGATTTCCGAATTTAAGTTGACCTACCCAAAAAGAGTGCTGTATAACAAGTAAAAAGTCCTTTAAGAAAGTATTAGTTAAGGGGTGTGCACACATGTGCAACCAGGTCATTGTAGATTTTTCAGCGCAGTCTCAACTAGCAACAGATAATCTGTTCAAACACTGCCAATCGGGTTTCCGTCCCCAAAACAGCACTGGGACCACTCTCTTAATGGTTGCTAATGACCTTCTTGTTGCATTTGACTCTAGGGCACTTTCTATTCTTCTTTTCCTTGATGCATTTTATACCGATCTCATGATGAATGTATTGTCCTCCTCTCTGCTATTGGCATTACTGCTAGCACCCTCTCTTGGTTTACACTTCATGGCTATTTGACAGAGCAAACCCCCCACTACACTAATCACTCCAGGTGTCCCCCAGAGATCTGTTCTTTGGCCTTTCATCTTCATAATTTCCATGTTGGCCCTCAGTTTTCACTGTTATGCTAATGACAGCCTCTGCTTACTAACAAATCTGCGATATTAAGAACTGGATAAGCTTCAATTTCAATTTCCTTCAACACAATGTTGATTTTTTTTTAAAAAGAGAGAGAGAGAAGTCCTATTAATTGGTATCAAAACTCTTGCTAGTGCCAATTCTGACTTACAGTATGTATTGACATTTGTAGAATCCTGGTTAAAACCCTATCAAACTACCTGTAATTGACTGGTTACTCAATTTTGAGTACCATCTACATCTTCGCAATATTACTAGACACTAAAATAGTCAACGGCAATACTAAAGAAAGAATAGTTCATTCCTTTATCAGTTCCTGCCTTCACATGTGTAACTAAATTACACTCTATTTCTACCAGTAGAATTGCTACAAATCTAATCTGTGCTGCACTGAGCACACACTGATTTGATTGCTTTGTGCTACAGTACCATCTATGTCAAGGATTCCCAAATTAGCGGTCATGGTCCCGCATAGGGTGACTTTATTTACAAACTCGCAAGTTTTTTATTTTATTTTTTTCTTCTTTTACAAATGAGAAATATTGAAGTGGGTTTTGTGTGCTAATATTTTAAACTATTATTAGGAGTCACATTTAAGCAAGCCACAATTAAATTAATTGTGCATGCTATTTTAGTCCTTTTCCTGCTCCCCATCGTTATGAGTGTATGTTTGTGTGTATGTATTTGTGTGTGTACTTTTCTAGACAGTTATTGAGTACTGACACTAACTGCTTTTCCTATAACTTTACAAAAATAGAATTTTACAAACCTCTCATGTAGCCTTCAAAGCTACCTTCAAGCCTAAAAGATCTGTTTCGTCTACTAGTCTTTTAGATTTTCACGATTAGTAAACACTTTCGAGTGTAAAGTCAGAGTTTTTGATTTGAACCTCAGCTCATGACTTAAAAAAAAGAAAGAAAGAAAGAAAAAAAAATATGAGTCAAGTATAAACCAGGATCCTCTGCTTCATGTTGGGGTGTACCACACTACATCTACTTCTCACTAGACTGATAATCCAGTACAAAGAAAATGCATTTGGGTTTTAGTCACTTACCTAAGTTACAGATATGTACAGTCTGTTAGTAACATAATAAAATAGATCAAGCCTTGGGGGAGAAGAAATTTCATAATGTTCATTTACGGTTGTTTGCCTGAAAAGCCTGGGAACCCTTGTCCTATGCTGGTTATCACAAAAATACAAAAAATAAATAAATAAATAAATAATAAATAAATATATATATGCATATACGTATACGTATGTGTATATATATATATATATCATATATATATATATATATATATATATATATATATATATATATATATATATATATATATATATATATATATATATATATATATATATATATATATATATATATATATATATATATATATATATATATATATACATATATATACAGATTTCACTCATTCCCAGCAGAATCTCTTGAGAATGCAGCTTCCTCTGCTTAATTTCTCAGCAGGCGTCCATCACGTCAGACAATGAACGTGCGCTGGCCAAATGAGATTGTACACACATGAGATTGTACCATCTGGGCTAAACCGATATTTGGTTTTGGAAGTAAAGGGACCTGTTAAATTGGGTGGAGTAGTGCAACTGGGGGTGTAAAATATGAAAGCCCATTTGTGACTCTTTACTTCTTAGCATAGGGACAACACTACTATTATATAGTCGTAATATTATATAGCATCAATTCAGTCCTGTCTGTTTTCTTACAGCCTGGTTTTGTGAATGTTCAATAATCACGTTCCTCTACTTAAACATAAATAAGCCACTTCACCCAAATATTAACTGAATGCAACAGACTTTATTATTCTTTTCCGTAAAAATCAGAACAACGTATTTAAAGTTCATTTCCATACACAATCGCCATGAGACAGGAGATCAGGGTTCCGGTGGATCGGGAGCCAATCCTGGGAACCCTTGTGTCACGGTTCTCCCGGGGTAACAGCGCGAGCTGCGTGCTGTTGCGCACGCACGGACTTCTTCCGGGGTGACGTCATGTTTTCGCCCGCTCGCGTCATGTTTGATGGAGGCGGAAGTACCCGCAGCTGGTAGCGATTGCGGGCTAATGACTGTGTGGATATATACCGTGAGCCGTGCTTCACGCGGCAAGGTTGAATGCTTGAACTGATGTATGCGTCTATATACGCCCGCCATTTATAGCGCGAGTGCGACTTTAGCGAGTAATTGTTTCATGTCCTGTTTATGCCATAGCCATAGCCTTTGCATTAGCGTTTGCGTTAGCCACAGTCTTCGTTTAGTTTAGCTTAGCTTAGTTGTAGAGAGAGCCTTGTTTCTATTTCTGTTTGTTTTCACCACATTGTAAATAAACCTCACCGTTTGAGATGCGAGTCCATCCTATATCCTTGTCAGCAGTCACGCCACGTGAAACCATGTTTGTAAAGATGCAACAATCCCATTTTTCTTTTAAAGATCTTTTGCTATTCAAATATTTGTTGTTGTAAATATTTATATTCACTTTGACCGGAAAACCTTTATAACTTTAATGTAATGTGTCATTGTTAAATCAATAACATGATCAGGTAATCTAAGGCAATTTATATGCCAAACTCAGGAAGTTGATTAGGATCCATGTGCAGAAAGGCTTTATTTATCATTCGCAAAAATATCCAAGACAGAAGAGCAGCGAAGGTTAAAACCCTGATCAGGCATGAAAAAAACTAAATTAAAGGATAAGCGAAAAGAGTCGTGAGGTGCAGAGGCAAATGAACATCAACATGGATAAACAAGGCTGAAAAACAGATGATTCACAATGATTTGCTAAACTTGTGATATATGTTATACTTGTTATATTTTTTGAAACTGAGGTCATGAGAACTCAACCTCTGTTAGCGAGAAAGTGTAATGTCCTGAGCTGTTGTTACAGCTAGTTCTTATCCAGAAAATACGATTATCAATGTCTCACTTTCACCATTCAATTAGGTATCTCTCTATCAGTATGCTCCAGTGACTACGTTTACATGGACAGCAGTAATCGAATTATTGAGCTTAATGTGAATAAGACAATATTCTGATTAAGGTGTTTACATGAGTCGCTTTTCGAATACTCCTTTCATGTACACGTTTTACATGTTATAAAACACAGATCGATTAACAGCACGTCATTACGTCCCCGCGCCATGCCGTCCGACGTCCCTCCAGAATTTCACGTATCGACATACAGTCGGTCTTCGTTATGGGACTGTATACAGTTCTGGGTGTTTCAATGCTTAAATGGGGTTAATTATTTGTCACGCTGTACGTGCAAAAAGATGACCGCTTGAAGCCGTAGGCTGGGTCCAAAACCGTGTACTTACCGTCTATATAGTAGCCGAGATACATGTATTTCTCCTACTATATAGTATATAGAGATACATGTATTTCTCCTACTATATAGTATATAGAGATACACGTATTTCTCCTACTATATAATATATAGAGATACATGTATTTCTCCTACTATATAGTATATAGAGATACATGTATTTCTCCTACTATATAGTATATAGAGATACACGTATTTCTCCTACTATATAATATATAGAGATACATGTATTTCTCCTACTATATAGTATATAGAGATACATGTATTTCTCCTACTATATAATATATAGAGATACATGTATTTCTCCTACTATATAGTATATAGAGATACATGTATTTCTCCTACTATATAATATATAGAGATACATGTATTTCTCCTACTATATAGTATATAGAGATACACGTATTTCTCCTACTATATAATATATAGAGATACATGTATTTCTCCTACTATATAGTATATAGAGATACATGTATTTCTCCTACTATATAATATATAGAGATACATGTATTTCTCCTACTATATAGTATATAGAGATACATGTATTTCTCCTACTATATAGTATATAGAGATACATGTATTTCTCCTACTATATAGTATATAGAGATACATGTATTTCTCCTACTATATAGTATATAGAGATACATGTATTTCTCCTACTATATAGTATATAGAGATACATGTATTTCTCCTACTATATAATATATAGAGATACATGTATTTCTCCTACTATATAATATATAGAGATACATGTATTTCTCCTACTATATAATATATAGAGATACATGTATTTCTCCTACTATATAGTATATAGAGATACATGTATTTCTCCTACTATATAGTATATAGAGATACATGTATTTCTCCTACCATATAATATATAGAGATACATGTATTTCTCCTACTATATAGTATATAGAGATACATGTATTTCTCCTACCATATAATATATAGAGATACATGTATTTCTCCTACTATATAGTATATAGAGATACATGTATTTCTCCTACTATATAATATATAGAGATACATGTATTTCTCCTACTATATAATATATAGAGATACATGTATTTCTCCTACTATATAATATATAGAGATACATGTATTTCTCCTACTATATAGTATATAGAGATACATGTATTTCTCCTACCATATAATATATAGAGATACATGATTTCTCCTACTATATAGTATATAGAGATACATGTATTTCTCCTACCATATATATATAGAGATACATGTATTTCTCCTACTATATAGTATATAGAGATACATGTATTTCTCCTACTATATAATATATAGAGATACATGTATTTCTCCTACTATATAATATATAGAGATACATGTATTTCTCCTACTATATAGTATATAGAGATACATGTATTTCTCCTACTATATAGTATATAGAGATACATGTATTTCTCCTACTATATAATATATAGAGATACATGTATTTCTCCTACTATATAGTATATAGAGATACATGTATTTCTCCTACTATATAGTATATAGAGATACATGTATTTCTCCTACCATATAATATATAGAGATACATGTATTTCTCCTACTATATAGTATATAGAGATACATGTATTTCTCCTACTATATAATATATAGAGATACATGTATTTCTCCTACTATATAATATATAGAGATACATGTATTTCTCCTACTATATAATATATAGAGATACATGTATTTCTCCTACTATATAATATATAGAGATACATGTATTTCTCCTACTATATAGTATATAGAGATACATGTATTTCTCCTACTATATAGCAGGTAAGTACTATATAACAGGTACTATATAACTTGTTTGCCGTCAAACGGTTGTTTCACAGGTTGTGTCCTGTCGCACAATGCGGTGAAAGCACTCACACGACGTTAATAGTGTGATTAAGGTGTGTATATGTCTGTAACACACATCAATAATGAGACTAAATCAGGAATACTCCACACGTCTTAATTCCATCAGTGTTTACTTCGAGTACGACTTTAATCGGATTAAGGTCATCAATAATCGCTGTTTACATGCTAGTTTCTTAATCAGAGTATCGTCTTAATCGGATTCATATCGGATTATTGTTGTCCATGTAAACGCACTGACTGACAGACCTTTTGTCTTTATGTCTTTATACTGTGGTTTTCAAATATTTGTTCATTTGGCCCAGACAATCATTATAACTTTCATGTTGTTCATAACACTGTGTTTAGAAATAGATTCTGATTTGAATTAATAAGCACGTTAACTAATGATAGATCGATAATTTAAATTGTCCTTCACTTAATTTATGATGATTTTTTATTATTCTCATGAATTAGCCTACATTTGACATTGTACAGTTATGGTCCATAGGCATTTGACATTTACAGTTCTCAGGCACATAAAAATGAACATGCAATTACAGGGTAAATGTCCAATCCACGCATATCCAAAATCTGATACAACCTTCAGTCAGCTAGTAAATATTTTCGCAAACTATACATTTTGAGTAATTACTCATCGAATTTAGGTTTTATGGTTTATATAATATTCGTGTATTATGTTTACTCCATAAAAACGAATGAAGCAGAAGCAATAAAACGACCTAATATAGCTGAGGATGCACTGCTAACAGTGCTCAGATATCGTTTAAAATAGCCTGGGTGTGTAATGCTTAAAGGAGTGTCCAAATCACCATAGCTCAGGCATGTTAGCCCAGCGTGTCTGTGAAGTGTTTGTCGGGGAGTTTGAATGCCCATGCCAGGTGTTGTCTCTGATAATCCAGAGCAGTGAACATCAGCCAGTGCAGATGCTTCTGATGTTCCTATTTAGAGCAGTTTTTTTTTTTCTTCCTTTAGGACCAGGAATAAATGTGGACTGCAGTTTAGGGAGTAAACATTTTGCTTGTGAGACACTCACAGTCATCGGGTGAACAGGCAATCTACAGTATTTGCGAAAGATAGATAGTGTTTTGCAGCCAAATACTCAAGAGTTTAAAACATTTTGGACAAAGACAATGATAGTTTATTAAAAGAAATAAGAGGGTTCAAGATTTTAACAGTTGGCCAATTATTTGCTAAGGAAACTTTGAGTAAATATGGTACGCACTTCTCCAAGACAGACAAAACAAACCAGACCTTTGAAGAAAATAATAATAATAATTATGAGGCTTGCCTTGACTGCACTTGACAAACTAGAAAACAAGGGCTGGTAGAAAAAAGGCAAGTCAGATTTTGAGAGGATGTGTTAAAAGCCTTTTTTTTATGAGTAAGGAAAGCTCGGTAAGGTAAGCCTAAGGCGAGATACAGCAACCATCTGTGTTTATGTCTCAGAAGTCTTGATCAGATTACAGAGGAAATATGATCATCTGCTTGCCTGTCATCCTGAAAGTAACATTGAGATAAAATGCTCAAGTCGTATTTGTAAGTATGGGAACATACTTGCTGTATGTTTCAGTAATTGCTAACATTGCTGGTCTGGGGATGGTGGTGATGATGGTGTTTAGGATACAGATTGGTGGGTTGTGAGCTCAAAACCCAGCACCGCCAAGGTGTCACTCTTGAGCACGCCCTTTAAAACTTCAACAGATCAGTTGTATTCTGTGCCAATGGATGGATAAATAACTATAACGTGTAAATCATTTGTAAATTACAAACCCAATACCGAAAAAAGTTGGGACAGTATGGAAAATGCAAATAAAAACAAAGAGGAGTGATTTGCAAATGTACTTTAGCTTGTATTTGAACAGAAAACGTATAAAGACAAGGTGTTTGGTGTTTTATTTAATCAACTGCATAGTTTTTTGAAGGTAAACATTTATTTTGAAATTGATACATGCAATACGTTGCAAAAAATGTTGGGGCGGAGGCAATTTAGGACTAATAGTGAGGTGAGAAGTTGAAATAAGAAGGTGACGTGAAACAGGTGAGGCGATCGTCTGATCATAGTGTATAATAGTATCATAGTGTACCCAAAAAAGGCCTAGTCCTTCAAGAGCAAGGATAGGTTGAGTCTCACCAATCTGCCAAAAGATGCACCAGTGAATAGTCCAAGGCTTTGAAAACAACATTCCCCAAAGACAAATCGGGAGGATTTTAGGTGTTTCACCTTCTACTGTGCACAATATAATTCAGGGAATCCGGTCAAATCTTGGTGCGTAAAGGGCGAGGCCAAAATCCACTTCTGAACGCGCGTGATCTCCGATCCCTCAAACGTCACTGTCTTAAAAACCATCATGAGCCTGTAATGGAGATCCTGATGTGGGCTCGGGAATACTTTGGTAAACATTTGTCACTCGACACCATTCGCCGCTGCATCCACGGATGCAAGTTAAATCTGTACTATGCAAAGCAGAAGCCGTACATCAACACTGTCCAGAAGCTCCGCCCACTTCTCTTATCTGAGATAGACAGTAGCACAGTGGAATCGTGCTTTGTGGTTCGATGAGTCGACATTTCAAATAGTTTTTGGACAAAACAATACCATCCGAGCTGTTTTCAGTGTCAGGTCCAAAAGCCAGCGTCTGTCATGGTATGGGGGTGTGTCAGTGCACATGGCATTTGTATATCAAACATCTGTGAGGGCACCGTTAATGCAGAAAGATATGTACACATTTTGTGAGCAACATAATCTACCATCCAGGCGTCGTCTTTTCCAGGGACATCCCTGAATTTCTCAGCAGGACAACGCCAAACCACATTCTGCCCTCATGGTCGCCTAAGCAGAGAGTGCAGGTGCCAGTCTCCCATTGAGAACATATGGCGCGTTATGAAGCGCAAAATAAGGCAACAAAGGTCCCGTACACTTGCGAAGCTGCCCAAAGGGTGGAGGTTATAGAAAAAAACAACAACTTATTAACAGACTTGTGTAGCAGATAGAATGTAACTGAAGTGATGTTTAAAATTAAATCACCTTCTGATCAGTTAAAAGTCATCATTCAATACTGCTGTGGCATACATTTCTATAACAGCACCTATAACAGCACCTCTGACCCCAGTGCCAACTGCAATAAATCACAGGGTTATAATAATGCACTCTTTGTAATACTGTTATTGTTCCGATAATAACATCTAATTCACACAGACTTGTATTATATAGTGGATACACACACATTTAAGTCTAACCATAAACGACCGGGACGTTAGTGATTGTGGGATAGAAAAACTTTTGCAGCATACCCCATCACCTTATAGTCCTTACATGGCATGAATAGAATAAATCATGCAATTAATGTAACAATTACGATATTGTGACAATTTGACAGTGGGTTTGCCATCAATTAAACCATTTTAACCTATGACTTATCATTTGGATGGATGTTTTTTTTTTTCGTTGGCTGAATCCCATCACCTACAGCACATGCGTTTCATTTTCATTATGTCCTGTTTGAATGTGTTTTGAATATTTTGTTAGCCACGATTGTAATTCTGTGCTGTGTCTTCAACATGGATTGTTGATTGCAAATCATTACCTTGCTTCTTCTCAGGTAATGGCTTGAAATGATTTGATTTCTGCTAGCTTCTTGACCTGTTCGAATGCCATTTTCAAGAATGCAGTTTGTGTACCAAACACAAGATATTACTTGATTGCAAGTGCTCAAAAATCCTCTAACTTCATCCATCCAGTTTGTGCAACCAAATCCTGAGTGAGGACATCTTAGTTATTTCTGTTGAAATTGGCCTTCTTTTGCAATGAAATATACATGCTAAGGTACACTGTGTAGTCAAAAGTATGTGGACAGCCGACCATCACAGCCATGTGAGCGTTCCCCAAACTACTGCCACAAATTTGGAACCGCATCATTCCCCAGAATGTCTTTATATGCTGTCGCATTAAGATTTCCTTTCACTGGAAATAAGGGGCCCAAATAGGTTCCAGCATGACAATACCCCTGTGTGCAAAGTGAGTTCCATATGGACATGGTTTGCCAAGAAGAAATTGAGTGACCTGTACAAAGCCCTGACCTCACTGAACACCTTTGGGATGAACTGGAACACCGGCTTCCTCACCCCAAATCACTGCCCAACCTCACTAATGCTCTTGCGGATTAAAAGGCAAAACCCCAAAAGCCAAAATCTACTGGAAATCCTTCCCAGAAGAGTGAAGATTATTATTATTACAGCAAAGTAGGAAATAAATCTGGAATGCAATGTTCAACATGCACATTGATGTGATTGGTGTCCACATCATTTTGGCCATATGTGCCGTTTACTGTTGGATTTAAATGTAAACAAATAGAACATGTTGTGAACTGATAAAGCCAGGTGCAACTTCTTCCAGATCGTAGCACACGTCCAGTTCTCTTGATTTTATACAGACAGTTAAAATGACCTTGATGACAGAAAACATCGTATACGTTCCATACATCATTTGCGAATCTTTACAATACCAAAAACCACAAAGAACAGAGTGGAATATGACATAGAACTGAAGAAGTTCAGGAATGAAATTTACAGATGCCCATTTTGATGTGACTGAAAAATTTGTGAGCTGGTTTGAATTATATAAGAGAGAGAGAGAGAGAGAGAGAGAGAGAGAGAGATTAGTCAGCTTGGGTGACAAATTACCTACAAGTCTCTACCCTTGTGAAAAATGTAATTCTGTAGCCTAAGGTTCATCTCAGCCATATCAACTAATTTCAGTTAGCTTGGCAGAAATAACAATAACACGAACTCACTTCTTTCTGAAAAACAAAGTCAAGTCAGTCTCAAGTTTCCTCAGGGACCTGCAAACCACCTCAATCCTAACCCTGTCTGCATTTCTTCCCACAATTTCCTATGAAATAATAAAAAGCTCTCCTTTTAATAAATGAATAGATAAGAGCTGTTTGACAGTGTTGACTTATTCATGATTAACTTCCCAGCTTTCAGAAGGTGAAATGTACCCTAGCTGTGGTTGCACCCACTAGTCAAATGCACAAATCATATGAAAAATATATAAATGCACTGCACTTCATGTCTTTTTGTTCTAGATGTGCAAGTTCTCTTCTAAACCAACGTGGCTCTTTCGTAAACATCATAAGAACCTACGTCGACATACTGCATAGCTCGGTACCTTTTTCATAGTGCTAACTGTGGTGTCCATAAGTAATTGGACAGTAGAGCTGCCTTGGTGTTATATTTTTATAATTATCCTGCAGGAACACCAACCAAAGTTTGGAGTATGGAAGCAATTCGTACACTTCAGAAATAATCCTGATGATCATGGTGATATGTGATCAGTCACATAGTCAGTTATGACGGGTAAACTAGTTTCATTACAGTCATACATCTCTATGTCAACATGTTTCACAGATGAGGCTTTGGATCATAAACAGTTTCAATTTTATTTATTTTTTATTTTTTTTGCTCCATCGCTAAAGAAGTCTTTGTGGTTTTGAATAATTTCTCTTGTCTCTGTCGGCCCTTTTATGTAGTTTTTAGCAAACTGTCACCTGGCTTTTATTTCCTTGAGGCTTAGTGTTCATCTCTCCGCTCGTGCCAACCAAGTCAAAGGCAATATGTGTCCAGGGACATGGAATGGGATGTGGGAGTACCTTTGGTAAAGTTCCAGGGCACTTTCACATGCATGGGTGTTTCTAGTGATTGTATCTTAAGCAGGACTGAATGGCTGAGTCAGTGAGGGATTGCAATGAGGAATGACTCTCTCTGTAGGCCAGCTTTGTGAGTCCCAGCTAAAGCTATGCCTGTCAGCTGTGAAGTCATCTGGGCAATCTTGGAATTGTCGCATGTCAGACCTTGCAAGTGGAAAAAAAAAAAAAAAAACCAACAACAAGCATTGCAATAGAAAACCTCGGCACTTGGCTGGGTCTTCATCATACTTGAGTGAGTACAGCGTGTTTTCATGAGATCAGTGTGTGTGGAGCTGTTGGAGGTTGAACTAGCTGCTAAACAGGACAACTTGTGCAATGTGTAGTGGATGGTGAGAACGGCGCTTGTTGCTTTTGTTCACCCTTGAAATCCGTAGCTCATTTCACTATAACCCTCCCAATCCATCTTTTAGATGAGGTCATCTGTAATGGAATTACACAGGTTTGGATACAAAACACAATCAAAAGGGAGGACTGTACAACAATCAGACAGGAAAACAGACAAAGGGTCAAGTGATGTGCAAAAGAATTTAAACTGGGTTATAAATACAAGATCGAAACCAGATAGTCAAAGGCGGCAATGCAACAATGAAGCTGATGTAATTATGCTACACGCCTTAAAGGCGATGTCATTTTGGAAACTTATACAAAACAAAAATAAATCCACAGTAAAACTACAGCAGATTTGAGAAGAGAAAAGATTTGATTTGATCAGATTTCATAAGAATGACAGGTAATAATGATAATGAGTCTTTAATGATCTCAAATACATTACAGTGCAGTGAACGTCTCCTCTTCGCTTACACCAGCATGTCAGGAAGTTGAGGTCAGAGTGCAGAGTCAGATATGATACAGCACCCCTGGAGCAGAGAGGGTTAAGAGCCTTGCTCAAGGGCCCAACAGTGACAGCTTGGCAGTGCTGGGGCTTGAACTTCCGACCTTCTGATCAGTCACCCAGACCTGCCTATGAAATAACTATAGCTAAATAAATATAGCTAATTATTGCTATGTCCAAATCAAACTATAACACGTTTTTATTATTTTGTTTTTTCTTAATGGTGAAGCTTTCGCAAAGAAAACATAACAAAAAAATGCATCGATGACAGCAGGCAAATGTCTGCATGAGACCAAACTGTCTTATAAGCATGTCCTTCTGATTTCACAACGCTACAAGGCCCAAAAGCTAGATGTAGGGATGGAGGCCACACTAAGGTCAGGCCTTTTTTTCTTTTTTACACAAGATAAATAATAATCTCTTCCCATGCACATCTGGTACATTCTAGGATTCAGAGCTCCTGCTGGTGCTGCTGTCATATTGTCAGAGGGTTCAGACTGGCTCTGAATCTTCCATGACATTCGCAATAGCTGGCTGCAATCTGAGAAGACTCTATCTGACACTTCACAAGCACTTAACCAAACTACTTTTACACAAATGGCTCGAATTCTTCCGATTCATTTTTTGCTACCGTTCCAATAAGTATTGAATTTACACTAAATGTCAAAAACATTTGACGTCTACAGCACCTACCAGTCTAATTGTCCAAGCAACAAATTCAGCACTGCTGTCAAAAGGGACATTTTCACTCTGGAAGCAACGTGACATTCATTACTAGTTATGTATGAGCATGGTTTGTAGAAAAGAGGTAAAAAAAAATAGCTAAAACCATCCATCCCCATTATATTACAGGTAATATATTTTATGGGAATTAGTGCCCTATCAGCATCAGAATTTCATCGTTGCTTCAGCCTATATAGCAGCCCAATATAGTCTGGCAGGATGGTCGCAGCTATATATTTCCTTTTTTTCCCCCTCCATACACCTGGCACCCAATAGAATTATATTTTCTGTTGGAGCTCTGGTGTATAAACTGAAGAGCTGATTCAATTACTGTGATATGGCTGGCAGTATATGTGGTCAGCATACCTGATCAAGAATTCCATGTAAAGTCTGACACATGGTTTCATGGCACTTGTATGACTGTCAATGTGTACCTGGGATCATTTTTTACCATTACTTAGGGCATCGTTTATAGTGGTGCAAGCAGAATTTAATCTTTACTGCAGAATTTCAGCCGAGGCCATGAGAAAGAACAAGCAAAAGTTGGACAACTTCCTTTAACAGTGGCTTATTAAGGCACGAAGAGAAAGAATAAGGACCTGGCTCAAAGATGAAGGAATTAATGAGCTGCTTTACAAGGTCCTGGCCTGGGTGATGCAAGTTATGTCATGAAAATGGGTCATGAAAATCAGCATTCTAAACACAAGAAGAAAGTTCAGCATCTGTTCCACTCTCAAGCCGGTGGAAGAACAAGAAAGGCATTATGAAGGGTAAACAAAGGCTGAGGTGACAGTGAGCTGGCTACAGATGGATAGATAATGGCTTAGTCAGGACAACTATAGATGGCTCTGTCCATTCTTTCCTCCAGAGCCTATGTACATCAGACAATAAATAAAGAAAAATTCAACATCCACGTCACGTCTACTGATGAGAACAAGGTTGGACGAAACAGAGTGAGGCACTAAAAATCCTTCTGGGAGAAAGGCCTGAGCCATAGCATTGTAAAAAAAAAAAAAAAAAAAAAAAAAGGCACTGAACAGAACTGACCACAGGAGAGTAACACAACACACAGACAAGAATAAAGCAAATGTCAGCACGGTGAATGTCATCAAAGCAAGACTTGTGAAATTCTTTTAGAAGCCTGATATTGGTCGACATAATGGCCGTTTAAAAACAAAAAAAAAATATATATATATATATCGAGCACATGTATGCCTGCTGTGGCATGGATATGAGACAGAAAGTGTAAAATCATTCAACTACAAGAGTGTCAAAATACATGTGCGATCTCCCGACTATAAAAACAGACATTAGTTGGCCAAAAATGGGCTCTCACATATTATGTTTTTCTAAGCAAGCTGAGTTTAATCTGTATCATTTTCAGTCTCATTTTGCTTTTGTGAAAAGATGGTTATTATAAACGGTCTGCACTTATATAGCCCTTTTTTTTTTTTTTTTTTTTTTTTTTTTTAAACCTTAGCGGTTCTACAAAGCAGATGATAAAATTCTGCAAAAGTCAGAATGTTGTTTAATATGTCAGATTGTTCTAACTGCTCCAAGAGTCAGTGGGCAGTTGTAGCTCATTGGTTAAGATCACCATGACCAAGGCCCTTAACCCTCAACTGCTCACTTGTATAAATGAGATCAACGTAAGTCGCTCTGGATACAGTAAGGGCGTCTACCAAATGCCATGTAATTTAAATGTACATGTAAATCTAAAAGCCACCAATTAGAGAATGGTATCGGATGACACAAAACTCAAGGAACAATACTAAAGTCAAAATGTCAACAAAACATGCTAATGGACTGAAAATATATCCTAATTCCATTAATCTTAGTTTGAAGAATGTTTCTGTTTATATTTTGAACATAAGCGCAGATCTCATTGATGGATGACATAAGCAGAACTTTTTGAATCGTTTTTAAATCGCAGGTCTATCGTTTCATCACCGGTCGATCTCCATCATGGCGTTTGTCAATGACAACACATTGCACATTCGGTTATAGGATTCAGATTCAGAGAGTGTGCGTGCAGTAACAGTGAGACAATCTTAATGATCTTGAACAGGGTTTGCAGGTCTGCTTGTGTCTAGTCCAGCTGAACCCCATTATGAATGTAGTTTCATAGATTTGGAGAATTACGAACTATGGGTGCGGATACATTTTCACACAGGCCCAACTGGAATCGGATAACTATTTTGCTTCAGGAAATAACATTATCGATTAAAAACTGTATTTTGTGTTTACTCGGGTTGCCTTTGTTTTAGCTTTTCATTCTGAAAGCATTTATTATGAGATATACACAAAAACATATATTTTTTTAAAATATCTTTTTCACAGCACTGTGCATACATTCGTGATGTAGCCTGGCGTAACACCAGCTCATGGCATTACACCTCCGCATCAGCAGACAGCAGGACACACTCCCCTGAGCACTAACTGCCACTTCCTGTTTGTGTATCACTTCCTGTCTATAAACTATAGGACAATTCATTTCACAGATACTTTATGGTACGTTTTTCTCGTCTATTCTGTTGTGTAAGTTCTGAGCTATTGCTCTAGCTTAATATTCCTGTATGTCTTTTGTTATGATTTCTGACTTCACTAGATATACCCTTGGCCTTGACTGTTTCGCAGATGACCAGGTTTTAACCCCATGCCTGTAGATCTATATTGCCTCTAGGATTTTAAATAAAACTACACCACATGGAGCTCATGAAACCATCTCCTGAGTCTCCGTTGTTATACCTGTTTCTAGAAGCATAGAGGAGAGCCACAAGTTGTGTGTTTAATTAACATCCTTTCGTTGACACTCAGCTCCAAATGAGTTCTTTTTTTTTTTTTGCTCCGAGATGGCAGCCATGGCAGCCATTTGCTGCTCTTTTGCCCTGCAAATAATGTCATGGAAACTGCTCCAGTCTTTAATTCATTCAGTATAATTTAACTCCAGAAACTTTGGATTTTTCTGAAGACGTTGGCCATTTAAAAACATATTGAAATAAGACACAGCATCGTTCTCTTTCTGAAAAAAGAACCGACATAGCAGACAGCTAAACCTTTCTACACTGTACACCAGTCACATTTAAGTATTTCTTAATGGAATATATTTTAACCTTATTTGCATTCATGACCACATCGTTCTTGCTTTCATCGAAAGAGTATTCAGTTCTCACATAGTAGTCACACGGGCATGTAATTATGACCAGCGTGGAGCCCTATCTAGATGCCTAGAACGCATAGCGAGTCAATGTGTCCTCAAATTACATATGATGAAATGATATTTGCAACTTTACAGATCTTGGAGATGTTAATAAAATAATGTTATTTTGTTCTATTGTCTGTTTAGACCAGAGATGTCCACCAGGTGTGGGTGAGGTGTTCATTCCAACCGAGCAGAAGCCACACCTGAGTCTAGTTCATTGTTTGGAATGAAAACTTGTATCCACACCGGCCCTTTCCGGATCAGATTGGACACCCTTGGTTTAGATAATGACATCCAGTGTACATCATATTTATAAACCTTATACTGCTCGCCCAGTGTAATGAATACTTCTTTATCTTTAAAGGTATTTCTTTATTTATGGACCGTTTATTTTGATGACATTTCAGTGCAATAGACGTCTAGACAGGCAGTTCACTCACACGTGCAGGGTGAGTGAGGAGGAAAAAGGCAGAGAAAAAGAGTGTATTTTAGTGACTAGCACTGTCAGACAAAAGTAAGAACACTTATCTGGCTAGTGAGTCCTGACAATTGTTTAAAAAATTAAAACGCCTGGGAGAAAAGATATGTTTTCAGCCTTTTAAAAAAAAAAAAAAAAAAAAAAAGGTAATTGATTGTGCTAGGCGGATGTCCAGTGGCAATTGATTCCATAAACGAGGGGCAGCAACTGAAAAAGCTCTACCCCCCCTTAGTTTTTAAACGGGATCGAGGGACATCCAAAAGGAACCTAAATAACCCAAGTAAATAGTTGGAGGTAGTACCATCTGCAAAATTTAAGGTGTTTGGGATCTCGAACAAGACCAGAGCCTAAGTGTGCCATTTAAAGGCATATAGGAACAGTTTATGGAGTTCAGAGTGCAGTGTGAACAAAGGCTAAACCCAAAGCAAAAAGGACACGACAGTATTCGCAAAGAAGATATAGTACTGTCCATGGTACTGACCATTTCACCTGGAATACTGACAACGCAGTGGCTCATGCCTGACCTGCACTGAATATTGCATGAGTGCTTTTGAAACAGAATTCTCTGTAAATTGAGCTTAGTGAAACTCACTATTTATTAGGGTGTGACCTTTAAGTCAGTCCATTAACAAGCACGCTGACACTCATAGAGCTCTCTCCTCATAACAAGGAGCTGTTTTGCATGTCTAATTTATAAATATACACAATTATAGAGTGATTAGAAGTGTCCAGTGTGTCTAAAGTGCGGAAGGTTTAAAAGTGACGCTGCGAAGAGTCAAAGGCTGTGAGGTATTACTGCAATGGCATTGTGGGAAAGAATGTGAACATGAAACGAAACAAAGGCAAGAGGACCAGTAACACAGTGACAACAGAGCAAAGTTAATAAATACAATAAAAACAACTTGGCAAACAATATATACAGTAAACACTGAATACTATAGAAAGCTAAAATATTTTGCAGAGTCGTATTCTCGGTCATGGAGATTTCTAGATTATAAATTGATTTCTATACCTCTGCGGCAGTGTGAATATGTAACGTGACGGGTGCATTTAGTAATATGTCTTCTTTAAAGTGACTGAGTGCAGTGAGTAGAGTAGACAGAGTGGAGCGTAATGAATGTGGTAATGAAATGAGGTGAGGTGGACATCAGACCAATCTGTTGAAGAGTCTAATTGCCTGTGGGAGATAACTGTTCATGAATCTGCTAGACTTGGCCTGTAGCCTTCTTCCAGATGGAAAGAGTGTAAACAGTCCATGGGAGGTGTGCTGCAGGTCTTCTTAATACACTGCTCGGCGTAGATATTCTCAGAAATGTGCCCCAGTAACGAACGGGGAAGACTTCACCACCCGCTGCGGTGCTTTCCTGTCTGTGACACGCTGTCTGTGTCTTAACAGCACGATGGTGTGATCTGTCCAAGGTGGGAGTAGGGGATGGCCTCGTGCAGTATGTGTCCTTAGTGTATATCTAGACACAAATCTAGTCTGTTTTCTTCCCTAGTTGGAGTGTAAACATGCTCATGAAATTTAGGGAGAATTGTCTTTAGGTTCACATGGTTGAAAATCCCTCAGGGTGTTTTAAAGTATACTGACCATGCCATATAGCACCCCCAGAGTGTCCATAGTGCTTGTGCTCAGTGGTATATAAATAGCATCAATGATGACGGTGTTAAATTCCTTTGGCAGGTAGTGTGGCCGGCACTTTATAGTTAGGTGCTCTATTGTCACAGAGAAGTGGCTAGTAACTAGAGAAGCTTTCATACACCTATACAGCTTTTGTTCACATATACACAGCTCTCCTCTCCTGGTGTTCCTAGACAATGAGGTTCAGTCTTCATGGAAGCATGAGAGCCTTTCCAAGTGAACCGCTGAGTCGGGGATGATGCAACAGAACCATGTTTAATTTAAACTGGAAACACAGCAATCCCTCATCTCACAGTTAGCAGTCAGGTTGAGTCGGACCGAGTCCATTTTAGGATCCATTTTAGGATCCAATGTTTGCCAGAAATAACGATGGGACTGCTCGAGAGTTTAAGGGGGTAGGGACCGTCATAAATGTACATGTTAGTCTTTAGCCTATGCCTAGCTTGGGGTTCTGATTTGCTTACTGCATTTGTGGGGTTCAGTTACGGTGCATCTCGCTGCCCCACAAGCTGTTCAGTCAAGCCTGCACACCCTTTGCATGATGCTCGTAAAGCTTGTGACTTCATAACTGCTCCTCCAACTCACTTGTTAGTGGAGATATTTGTAACCTTTTGCAGTTTTCTCCAGTTCCAAACAATGTTGCAATGGTGTATGTCTGATGGGATGTTATGGTCATCCAGAACGGAATTTAGTACACAAATAACACATCTGTTGTGATCTGTAAAGGCAGCTGCATCTATGCATGCGGCCATCTGTCACGTAATGAGGTTGGAGACGGATGCATGTGTAGCTTAAGCTTTTTATTAAAGAGAGAGAGACAAATCCAAATCGTAAGGCATGTACAAGGTCAAAAAGAGGCGAGGGGTCAGGCGATCAGCAAACATGGTAAACTAGGCAGAACAAGAATCAGAAACGCGAGGCAAAAACAAGATCAAAAACATGACACGTGGAACAAAGATTAAAGGTTTGGTATGGGTCTGGCGGAAAACACAGAAACACACAATACTTCGCGCCAAACATAGACACACGAGGGGTTTGAATACTAAACGTAACTAAATGTAAGGGTAACACACAAACAGCTGAGACACATTAGGAGACAACCAATAACATAACAGTGCTGGAGACAGGACACCCCCCCAAAAAAAAAAAAAAAAACACGTGCAACAGTAAGACTGAGACACAATTTTTTTTTTAATTGTTATGAAATGGTTCCTCCGTCTTGTTGGTTTGTTAGTTATAATATCAGTACAATGAGCTGGCTTCATCAAAATGAGCAACATACCAGAGAAACCGCAAAGAACTCCACTCTAAGGTTCTAGAAGAGACATGGCTTCAACTGAACTTTTAAAAAATGACAGAATACTATTCCTGAAAATAATTTGTGGAGATAAAATGTAAGTTTGGGTCTTTTCCCATTCACTAGGGCGGCTGTGGATCAGGTGGTAGAGCGGGGTGTCCACTAATCGTAGGGTTGCTGGATCGATTCCCGGCCCACGTGACTCCACATACCGAAACGTCCTTGGGCAAGACACGGAACCCCAAGTTGCTCCCGATGGCAAGTTAGCACCTTGTATGGCAGCTCTGCTACCCTTGGTGTGTGAGTGTGTGTGTGTGTGTGAATGGGTGAATGAGAACCAGTGTAAAGCGCTTTGAAGAAAAGCGCTATATAAGTGCAGACCATTTACCACTAACATGAGAATGGGTGAGGTTAAAATTTATACTGCGGCCAGACACTAGAGGGCCTCAAAGACATTTTGGTTTCACTTTTGAGTACCTGTTAGTATGTCCACTCAAATATACAATCATTGGTCATTAGCTAGCATAGGCAGTTTGTAGCTTGACTCAATAACATCAATATTCATAACATAACCTTTAACTCCATAGAGCATCTGTGATTCAGTGGGACACGGCAACAGAAAACATCATGGCCCTCTGCCTACCCGTGTCCAACAACTACTTCAGGCCCTTCTGCATGAATGGAATAAAAATCTTTAAATGCAGATTGAGAAGCTGATGGAGTCAGTCTGTTCCAGGCGTGACTGCAAGAATGATGACTGTTGTTCACATTTCTTATTGGTTTCCTCTGAGATCAACAGTGGTGGATCGCTTGTATACTTTTCTAATACTGTTATGAAAATGGCTTGCATCAGTATATTTATGAAAAAATCAATAAAATAAATCAGACAAAATTCATTGATTAGTCATGATGCAAGCCATAATGCTACACAGACATTCTGTTCTGGAGACATCAAACATGAATTACAACATGCTCGTTAAACTGATTCCTCATATTATCTTGCTGTGGTTAAATCCTCTACAGATTTAAACAGCTGTCTGGTTTATTCTGCTCTCTGTATTTGTTTTTTCTCTCTATCTACTTTTTAATGAAAAAAGACTAAGTCAAGTTCATTACGTTTGAATAGGGTAGGGGGACAGGCTAATAGTAAAGCCATTTTTTCTTGTGTTGTTACACCACTGAGATCGAGGGTTTCAGTAAACATTCATCGAACACGGGCGCAGGTTCAGCGAAACTCTACAGTTGAAAGTCTTTTTCTTGTCTTCAACTGCCTAGTTATTGTGAGTCTGTGCCCACTATAACCTCAGATTCCTGTTCTTGGCTAACAGGAGTGGAACCCGATGTGGTCGTCTGCTGGTTATTTACCTTTGTACATTTATGGCATCTGGCTGGCGCCCTTATGCACAGCGGCTTACATTTATCTCATTTATATAACTAAGCAGGTACGTTGTGAGGGTTCCGATCAGTAGTCCAATATTACCACTACCACTGCCCTCTCGAACCGGTCTAGCCATTCTCTTTTCATACTCAAACAGCACCAACCAGCATGCCTCGATCAGTGGGATCACAATTCATGCTTGATGAGAACATTTATTGAAGCTCCTGTATATGCATTACACTCCTGCCACATTATTGGCTGATTGGATAAATGCATGAAAGAGCAGAAGTACAGTACACGTGTTCCTATTAAAGTTGCGATTGAATGTACATAATGACACAACATTATTTTATTAAGTCAAAGCGTGATAAGATAGCCCACATCCAACACGTCCAAATATTGAGGGTGGAATCAATATTGTTCAATTAAACCAAATATGCAGGAAAAAAAAAAAAATAAAAAAATAAATATATATATATATATATATATATATATATATATATATATATATATAAAATAAGGAATCAGCAAATACTTTTTCACAGCACTGTATATTGCTTACCACATTTTAAAAAAATAGTTCATTGTATATAGTATAATGAGGCAATAATATATATATATATATATATATATATATATATATATATAGACTATTCCCTGGTCTTTGTCCCTTAAACACAAGTGCTTGCATTTCAAGACTCCCATCTTATGTGTCGTATTTCAAGAATCTCACTACAAGTAACATTAAAGGTTCCTTGAAGGTTTTGTTTCATGAAGCTGCTGAGAGGAACTTACTAAGGAATTCTTAAACTACGAGGAAGGTCAGCATTTACTCCATGACTATGGACGAGGGCAAGTTTCATAAATGCACATCGACAGTCATTGGCTGACATGGTAACAGTCTGTATTGTAAACTCAAACGTGATTATAAAATTCATACATGAAAACTATCATTTATATGCTCATATTAGGTATCTTTTCAGCCGACTATCTGCATAGACTACAGGTGTGTATCAAGGACCGGTCGGAATGTTCATGTATATTTAATGAAAGTATTGGTTTACACAGTCCTTATGGAGCGCACATACACTGTAGTATAACCATGGCTTGGTAGACATAGTAAACAGCTAAAGCAAAGTATACATAACGTAGTAAACATTAACATTTTGTTTTGCAGGAAATAAAATATACCTTTTTTCCCCCCCATTTGATCATTTTTATTGTAATAGCCCTGCCTTAATACAGCCCCAGGAATATAATGCCTTGGTGCAACAATGCTCTGATTTGATTTCAGACCATTAAGCATGTGGTCGTGATCTGGTTATAGTGCATTGTTGTCTACATCCTTAGCTTTGGCTGGAATCAGTAAGCTATTTATAGCCACCATCGCCTGACAAGAACTGCTGGCAGGAGTTGAATGACAGAAGGAAATAGTGGATATGGATAATTGTGGTTGAATGAATCTACAGTTAATTTTTTTTAAATCATTTTTGAAGATAAATTATCTACATTTTCAAGCAAAACAAATTTTTATAAAAAAAAAAAATAAAAAAATCTGTATTTTTCATTAAAGAAATGTGGTGAATTCGATGTCTTCATTAACAGTATGGTTTTGATATTGTTAGAGCCATCGGTCTCACTACTGCTGTGATTAATGTTCCGCAGAACATTCCGCAGAATGTTTGTCAAATTCGTTTGGGATGCGATAAGAAATTCACTGTCATGTTGACATAAACTGGCACCAGTGGGAGAACCAAGCAGATGGAAAGTCATTCAAATTCAAACATTCAAATGCAAAAGCTTAACATTTTAAGCAAAGAATAATTAAATGAACCTGGTTCTATATTCATGTGCAGCAGAATGCAAATTTATTCATGAAATCGCTTCATGGAATTGGTGAACGTGATATAAAAAGTGTCCATCACATATTTGGATTCGTGTCCTGGTCACACATACAGTGGGAGAAATAAGTATTGGACGCATCAACATTTTTTCAGTAAATATATTTCTAATGAGGCTATTCGCATGAAATTTCCGGTATTAACTGAAGAAATCCACAAATATAAAGAGTTTCACAACAACAAGTCCATAAATTGTTGAGTAATAAAGTGGAATGATGCAGGAAAAAAGTCTTGAACACGCTAAGGAAAAGCAGTTCTACAAGGCAAGGTAAGGCAAGGAACCAGCCGAAATCTATAACTAATTATACCCCCTATCTGTGCAAATTATTATCAGCTGGGTTAGTAAATCAATGGTCTATATTCAATATCTTTTCTTTACCAAGGTGTCACACAAGAAACATCTCATGATGGGTAAAAGCAAAGAGCTCTCCCAAGACCTTCACAACCTTATTGTTGCGAAACAGAGCCAAGAGCCAAGGACAGCCAAAACAGAGCCTTAGAGCCAAGGACCACTCGGAAAGAGCTCCAGAAACACTTGGAGGCAGCAGGTGCTATCGTCACAGAGAAAACAACAGGCAACGCACTCCACTGCTCACGCTCACCCCACAAGACTAAAGAAAAGGCATGTCGAAGCTCGTTTAAAGTTTGTTAGAACTTATTTGGACAAGCCTATGAAATACTGGGAGAGTGCAGTCTGGTCAGACGAGAGTAAAATTTAACTTTTTGGCTGTTATACTACACACCATGTTTGGAGAAGAAATGGCACTGCACATCACCCTAAAAACACTACACCTACAGTGAACTTTGGAGGTGGAAGCATCATGGTGTGGGGCTGTTTTTCATCACATGGTACCGGCAGACTTCATATCATTGATGGAACGATGAATGGATCCCTTTACAGGGAGATTCTTGAGAAGAATCTGCTGCCATCCACCAGGATGATGAAGATGAGACGTGGATGGAGCTTCCAGCAGGACAACGATCCAAAGCATACAGCAAAGGAAACTCTCAATCAGTTTCAGAGGAAAGAAATCAAGGCATTAGATTGGCCCAGTCAATCACCTGACTTGAATCCATCCATCCATCCATCTTCTATACCGCTTATCCTTCCTTCAGGGTCACGGGGAAACCTGGAGACTCTCCCAGGGAGCATCGGGCACAAGGCAGGGTACACCCTGGACAGGGTGCCAATCCATCGCAGGGCACAATCACATACACACTCACACACCCATTCATACACTACGGACACTTTAGACACGCCAATCAGCCTACCATGCATGTGTTTGGACTGGGGGAGGAAACTGGAGTACCCGGAGGAAACCCCCGCAGCACGGGGAGAACATGCAACCTCCTGAAGCTGTCATTACAAACAAAGGTTTCTCCACTGAGTATTAAATACATTACATTTAACGTGTTCAGAATTTTTTTTTTCCTGTGTCATTCCGCTTTATTACACATAACTTCATTTATGGACTCTGATGTTGTGAATTCTTTATATTTTCAGATTTCTTGAGTTAATACGGATGTCTGGTGAAATATCCTCATGTGTATCCTCAAATATATTTCATGTGAATATCCTCATTGGAAATATATTTACTGAAACAAATGTTGACACGTTCAATATTTATTTCCCTCACTGTATGTATTAATGTATGTCTTGCCACAAAACCAATTGCCCTTTGGAGACTAATAAAGTGAAGTAAAGTGAAATGAACTGAACTTAATCAGCTCAATTGCAATTCGTCTGTATACAAGCACACATATTATTAGGTGTGTCTTTTCTGTCTCAATACCGCCAGCTTACACTACTCTTAATTGTCTAAATCAGTGGTCCCCAACCCCTGGACCGCGGACCGGTACCGGTCCGTGGGTCATTTGGTACCGGGCCGCACAGAAAGAATAAATAACTTACATCATTTCCGTTTTATTTATTATCCGAGTCTGAACGATGTTTTATTTTGAAAAAAATGACCGGATTCTTTCCGTTACATCCGTCTATGACTCCCTCTAGACGCATGTCAAGACGCTTGTCTCGGTCACGTGATACGTTAAGCGTTAGGGGGCAGAGCGGATGTCACTCATGTTATGTTGTTGCCGTGATGTTACTAGGACACTGCTAATAAAGTTGCGATTTCACATTGGATTCACGTTTATTAAATAAAATTAAAATTAAATAAATAAAAACCCAGTTTTTATGCCGCTCATATCATTTTATTTTGTTGTATTTATCCACCACACCTTAAAGGCCGGTCGGTGAAAATATTGTCTGATATTAAACCGGTCCGTGGCGCAAAAAAGGTTGGGGACCGCTGGTGTAAATCACGCGTGAAGCAAAAAGTAGTTTTGAAACATTTACAACACAGATTGTTCAATTCTTTTATTAACTTACCTTGCAAAAATAGTTTTAATTATTCAGGTTAATTATTAAATCTTCAGCAAATGGAAGAATCCCATGGATTTCCCAAAATGTACTCCATTTCCCAAAATGTACCATGCATTACAAGCATGGCCGAAGACGACTACATCTCACAAACACGCATACACACACACTTTCGCCATCTCCAGAGTTCTAATTAGACACACCTATTACCAAGTACACATCCGCTCACACCACTCCCTTATAAAGACAGTTTGCACATTGTTGCATTGTGAAGTATACGCTCAGTTGCCTTTTGTCCCTGTTGTTATCAAGCCTTTATTCTGGTTTTGCCTTTGTTCATGTTTATGACCTTATCTGTCTGCCTTTCCCAGTTTGAACTGTTTGCCTGATCGCCTGATCTCTGCCTGTCTATGTTTATTAATTTCTGCCTGATCCTTTGGACTTCTTGTTTTGGACGTGTTGTTACTTTTTGTGTATGTCTAACCTAATAGTGTGAAATGCGAGAAAGTATTCCTCGAGGACAAAATAAAGACGGTTGTGAAATTTCACAAGCACAAAGTAGCTTTTACACCACCAGATAAAACCTTGTTCTATGTTGAACCAATTTATGGAGTCCAAGGATGCAATCATCTCTAGCCAGGCTTTTATCAGTGCACTTGGTAAAGCTCCGCCTCATGAGAAATGGTAGGTCGTACGGGCACTTTAATAATTCTGGATGTCAATGTAGACAGTAGACATACAGTGCTGTGAAAAAGTATTCGATTTCTTCTGTTTTTGTTTATATCTCACACTCAAATTTTTCAGAAATGAAAAACTAAATCTAAGATAAAACAAAGGCAATGTGAGTAAACACAAAACACAGTTTTGGAATGATAGTTATTTAGTGAAGCAAAAAATTATCCAATACCAACTGGGCCTGTGTGAAAATGTATTTGCTCCCGTAGTTACTAATTCCTCAAATCGATGAAACTGCATTCATAAAGGGGTTCAACTGAAGTAGACACAACCAGGCCTGATTTTTTAAATAGAACTTAAATAGAACTTAAATAGAACTTTTTAACAGCATGAGTTGTTTAAAGGTCTTCCCGACTAACGCGCTATGCCAAAATTGAGGAAGATGGTGATTGAAATACATCAGTGTGGGAAGGGTTACTAAAGCTATTTCAAAGGCTCTGGGACTCCAAAGAACTACAGTGAGAGCCATTATCTCCGAAAGGAAAAACTTAGAACAGTAGTGAACCTTCCCAGATGTGGCTGACCTTCTGAAATTCCTCCAAGAGCACTGCAACTGCTCATGCAGGAAGTCACAAAAGAACCAAGGACAATCTCAAAGGACCTACAGGCCTCTCTTGCATCAAGATGGCATCCATGGAAGAGTGGTGAGGTGAAAACCACTACTGACCCAGAAGAACATTAAGGCTCGTCTGAATTTTTCCAAAACACACCTTGATGGTCCTCAAATGTTTGGGGAGAATGTTCTATGGATTGATGAGTCGAAAATGGAACAGTTTGGAACGGGTTCCCGTTACATCTGCCGTAACTAAACACAGAATTCCACAAAAAGGTCATCATACTACAGTCAAGCATGGTGGTGGAAGTGTGATGGTATGGGGATGCTTTGCTACTTCAGGGTCTGGGAAACTTGCAATAATTGAGAGAAACATGAATTCCTCTCTCTACTAGAAAATCCTTAATGAGAACTCAAGTCCAACTGGATTATACAGTAAGACAATGATCCAATGTATACGATTAAGTCCTAGTCCCAGAAACATGTGAAAGACTGATCCCCAGTGATCGGATGCTTTTGTTTGCAGTTAATGTTGCTAAAGCTGGCACAACCAGATTGTATGTTTAAGGGGTAATTCATTTTTCACGTTGGCGACTTTTTTTTTTTGCTTCAATAAATTAAAAAAAATAAAAACTTTATTACTATTGTAAAACTGTTTACTCAGGTTCCCTCTGTTTTATGTTGTATTTCATTTGGAGATTATTTAAATTTAAAATTATTTAGTATGAGATATGCACAAAAAAATAAGAAATCAGCAAATACTTTTTCACAGCACTGTATATTGCTTACCACATTTTAAAAAAAATAGTTCATTGTATATAGTATAATGAGGCAATATATATATATATATATTTTTTTTTTCATTTATTTATTTTTAAATATCATCATGGAACACACGTTTTTTTTTTTTTTTACATTCACTTTTACTGTTATTCTCTTCTTATTATTTGTGTATCTATGTGACAGCCTCTAATATGCTGCTCCTGTTTAGAGGTCTTCAGAGAATCACTGCCTGCTAGCAGAGCGAGGCAACCACAAGACAATTGACAGACTTGGCATACACTCAGGAAAAGCAAGTTCCCCAGAGTGGAATACAATCATGTTCTCTCAGAAATCACAGCTCTTGACCTGAGGTTCAAGAAACTAGCCTTTAATGATAGCATGGCCTTTGATGAGGCTCTACAAGGAATTACAGCAAGCAGCTAGAGGCAACTCCAGCAGCCAGCCAGCACAGCCAACAGGGAGAAAATTGAGCAGGAGTAAAAGCAGTGGATCCATAAACTTTTGCCATTAGGCTACCACATTAGAGTTACAGATAGAGATACCATCATATCTGTAAGATCCCCAGACCTGCCAGCGTTCATGTATTTTGTCTAGGAGCTCCACATTTTGACATTGGAGGTCATTGTTATTTGAGTCATCACTCAAAAGTATGACAAACGTCTTTCCTTTTTTTCACCCAATAGCAACAGCTGAAGAGCCAATCAACATGTGAATCTAACATATTAGCTGTGTGGAAACATTTCCTGGTTGCTACAAAGGACTACAAAGTGATTTGTAAAAGGACTATATTGGAAATGTACTGTTATGTATTATACTGTTTTTTGAGACTCCAAAGAACCACAGCGAGAGCCGTTATCTCCAAATTGAACAACTCGGAACAGTAGTGAACCTTCCCAGAAGTGGTCGACCCTCCAACATTCCTCCATGAGCACAGCAATGACTCATCCAGGAAGTCACAAAAGAGCCAAGGACAACATCAAAGGACCTACAGGCCTCTCTTGCATCAATAAAGGTCACTGTTCATGACTCCACTATCAGAAAGACACTGGGCAAAAATGGCCTCCATGGAAATGTGGTGAGGTGAAAACCACTGCTGACCCAGAAGAACATTAATGCTCGTCTGAATTTAGCCCATCTTGTTCTGTAGACTGATTTCCACTGTAAACAGTGGAACTGTTTGGAAGACGAACACTGGTGTAAATCAAACACTGAGTTCCACAAAAAGAACATCATACCTACAGTCAAGCATGGTGGTGGAAGTGTGATGATGTGGGGATGCTTTGCTGCTTCAGGGCCTGGGCAACTTGCGATAATTGAGGGAAATGTGAATTCTGCTCTCTACCAGAAAATCCCAAAGGAGGATGTCCGGTCTTCAGAAAGCATAGAAGTAAATTCACCTCTCAATGGCTCAAAATTAAAAGTTGTGGAGTGGTCTAGTCAAAGTCTAGACTTGAACCAATTGAGATGCTGTTGCAGCACCTTAAACAGGCAGTTCATGTTTAAAAAGCCTCCAGTAAACAGTAGACTCCACTAAAGCAGTTCTGCAAAGAAGAATGGACCAAAATTCTACCACAGTGTTTTGGAAGCACACTCATCGGAAGTGTTTGGTTGCAGTTATTGCTGCTAAAGGTGGCACAACCACCTTTTTTAAGTTTTTAATTTTAAGGGGGCAAATCATTTTTGACATGGGTAAAAGGTGTTGGATAACTTTCTTCAATAATATATTTTTTATTTTTCTCTAAAAATGTGTTTTATAAAAAAAGGTGTTGTCTTTGTTTTATGTTGTATTTTGTTTGAAGAATTAAAATATGTAGTACGAGATATACAGTACACAAAAACAGAAGAAATCAGATACTTTGTCACAGCACTGTACTGTGTGTGTATGTGTGTGTGCATTTTATTTCCTGAAAATATTGAAAATTCACCATTAATTTATAGCAGTTCGAGCAATATGAATGAATGTCCTTATTTAACTCTTGGTGGGTTGGGAAATGCTAGTACCATCTCCAATTTCTCTTGAAATGTACCTGTAACCCAAAGCTCTAGAATAGAAGTCAACTAAAACTGCACTAGGCAAACAAAATCGACCAATGATACCACCCCTCACTCCCAGTATAGAGTTTCCAGTGGTGCGAAAATCACGTTCCTCCTTCTGCAAGCTAGAGGACAAATGTTCAAACAAGGCGATTGATCTTTAAATATTTCTTTTATATGATTTTACTTTACACTCCATCTGTGCCATCTGTCTACACCTTGTGCGCATCAAAATAATTAATAACTCTCTCAGTTATGCTGATATGATAGACAGTATGTGACAGGATAGAAACTCCGCATAACCAGTTTACCTGCTGTTACACTTTTCTACCAGTAGGGGCTCTTGGAGATGTCAGGTCAGGGGTGGGTGGAAGTACATGCACAGCCTCATGCATAACCAAAACCTGATACATCCCATTCAATCCATAGAAACATGCGTACGCACGGTTTATGCACAAAACCATAAATGATAAATGAGGCCCTTCTGCGTTTTCCTCCTTTGCTTAAAAAATTTGATATCTCTGACTTAATCATACACTTACCACCGACTTCATCAAGCTCAAGTTAGCACTTCACTAGCTTGATGAAATCCTTGTGTCGTATGCATGTGAACATGCAAAACTCTTGACAAGGGGGATGTGCTCTTTACAGACATGTTTCCTCAGGGGTTCATACAGCTGGGCAATGGTGGAATTATAGTTGCTGATTACTACAGAGCCAAAGACTGTCACAGAAACATCTCCTTAGAACGAAAAGCTCTCAGGGTGTTATTTTAGTGAAAGCTATTTTCTTTAAAAAAAAAAATAATAAAAAATAAAAAATCAACTATAACAGCTTCAACAGTTGTTACATGATGTTAGACATCAGTCTTGCCATTTAATAACTCTCACATGCTTAAGTACTCAGACATTCTTTAAATGTCCTCCTTCCTGTTCATTTTTCTGATTTTATCTTGGCTTTTCTACCTTGTAAATGGGATCTAGAATTTATTATGCAATGATCCCACAGCGTTTAATCAGACTGACTAATAGAGTGTGTGTAGCCATCTCAGCAATACACTGCTTAAAGATCACAGCAGACCCAGCCCAGGGTAAGAGTGCATGTGACGTTATTATTTGAGCTGGTGTGCTTGGAACAATACTCCGTCAGTAATATAATATGAAACTTTGTTCAAAAGAAACAACATCGAGTCTATCCAGCTCTATTGCCAGTCTCTTTAATTTGGCTTTGTTCTGTAAATGCATGCATGCTCTGTGTGGGTTTCCTCCTGGTTCTCTGGTTTTCTCCCACTTACCTAAAACATACTGGTAGGTGGATTAACTATGCTAAGCTGCCTGCATGAATGAATGAAGGAAGGAAGGAAGGAATAAACCTGCTGCAATGAAGAATCAACTTCCCCATTCATCCCATCCCATCTTCTACCACTTACTCCTTCTGCAGGGTTGCGGGGAACCTGGAGCCTATCCCAGGGAGCATCGGGCACAAGTCGGGGTACACCCTGGACAGGGTTCTTACTGTTCCTTAGGCTTCAATTCCTGAGAAGGATTCCATCGCAGCACAAGCACTGACACTTGTCAAACTGTCTGACATACAGGACTCAAAAGGACAAGGTTCTTTTGGAAACACAAACTAATGTTACATTGAGTCAACCTATAAACTAGACTCTCTAGCAACAATTCATCCAAGTAAGAGAAAGCAAACTATTGGATTGACAGGACAGTGGTTTCATTTCGTTCCCTCGTAGAGTCAAGGGACCTGTTTAGTATGCGGCCCCTTGCTCTCAGTAAATACCCCCAGTCTTTCATCAGCCTCAGCGACATAAGCTGTGTGTCTGGATCTGGCTCAGTCTCCATCTCTCTCTTATTCTCATTATACAGTATTTCTCTATTTATACCTCTCTGGTCCTCTCACACATATCCCGCTATTAAGTTTTGGATTGAGGCAATTAGTAGATTGTCTTGTAGAGCATGGATGCCATTATCCTATAGACAGAGCGAATTCACTGCTCGATGTAACTAGCTCTCGGTGTTTTTGTTACTTTGTCGTTTGATCGGACATGCAGTGTCAGTTATTTCGAATTTCATATAGTTCTTTGAAATATGTAAGTGTTCTGAGAATGCCGTGGAGATGTTGACAGCACGTTCGACTCCGTAATCTGGGACTGATTGTCTCCTGTCCGTGCGTGTGAATGATGTGCAAGGAAAGACCCCATACTCCAATAAATCCACCACACATATCCTTATCCAGAGATGTCCACATATACACTAACAAACATGCACAGAGACACACACACACACACACACATCTATTCTGCTCTTCATGTGACGCTCAGTGTCTCCACCAACCCTCCCCTTCACTTCACTTCTTCTCTGATTGATGCCGATGGAAGAAGCATTCCTTCTCCCTTTTCCTCCCTCCCTCCTGATGTCCCTCTCTCTCTCCCTCCCTCACTACCTCCCTCCCTCCCTCACTACCTCCCTCTAACCCCCTCCCCTTGCGCTTTCGCTCTCTGTCTCTGCATCGCAACCACACTCGCTGGGTCTTCCTGAATAACGGAGAGCAACGTATGCAGGCACCGGAAAAAGGGGGAAAGGGAAAAGAGAGAGAGGAGGAAAAAGAGGGAAAGTTGAATCCAGGGGATAAGCACAGGTGCATGCTGGCAAGCTCCAGACAGAGATGTTGGAGGTCCTACCTGTAAGTCGTAGCATCCGATGAGGTGAGCTGGAATGACTTGGGTGAACAGAAGCGCACTGGAAACCCACTGTGGACTGCTCACTAGGAGCCGTCTGTGAAACCCCCCACACACACACACACACACACACACCTACCTTGTTGATAAACTGCTAACCGGCTTCCCAAAGAGCATGACTGCCTTGGCTCTTACTGGCTGATGGATACAGAGACACAAAAAAAGGTAAGACTTCACTGCTGCCTGCTGGTTCAGCTGCTTGAACCCCTTAAATGCTGGGGGCTTGTCTGTTTAGATTTTTAGATTTCAGCCAAATGATGGTACCAGTTTGTTGCCTTAGTGATGTGGCAAGGTAACTCTAATTATAGAGTTAAATGTATTTTGCTACAATATATTTTGACACACTTGGACAGATATTTGTTATGCATTCTGCGAGGGTGCTCAGACAGGCAGGAGCTCAGTAAGCATATTGCAGTGACAGAACTCATACTTGCTCTTAGTCAATTTAATGTTTAAATCTGCCAGCACAGCTTGCCAGTAAACTGCACCAACAAAAACGGCACAGTTATCTTCCCTATCTCTATGCAGGTATTTAGTCTTTGCGTTGTCCTTCGTGTCGTTGATGTGACTTGAATCTGAAAGGAATAAAGAGTTCCTGAGAAGATTGGAGGGGGGTTTCATTTGGAAGCTGGTAGAAATGCAGCTCGCATCTACAGGTTTATTCGAGAGGAAAATAAAAAATATTGGAGACGGACACAGGCAGACGTCAATGTTCTAGCACTGCTAGCTGCTTGCCCTGCCTTCTCTTTAAGTGAGTTTCAGCAAAAGAAAAAAAAAAAGAAAAAAAAAACAGCTTTAGTAATTGCATATTACCTCAGTCTTATTTTATATACACTGGTTCCAAATGAGTTCTGGACAGACAATTGCTTATTACATGTAAAGACGTAAAAGCTCTAGTATATCTTGCCACAGGATATCTTGCTGATCTTCTAAGGCAGTGCAGCCCATACTGAACACTTAATTGGTGGGGTTTTTTTTTTTTTGGTTTTTTTTAAATCCAGATAAAAAAGTACTTCTTTTGGGGCTGTTGTTGTTATATTAAATATACTTCCCAGGACTTGTAGTAATCCCAATATGGAAGTATGCAAGATGAAATTATGATGATGATGATGATTTATGTGATTCTTCCTCTGCTTCTTCTTCTTCTTCTTCTTCTTCTTCTTATTCTTCTTCTTATTATTATTATTATTATTATTATTATTATTATTATAAAATCTATAAACTCTAACTGGCAGCTGTTGTCTGTTCCTAACCTGGCTGAAAAACAAGCTAGTATTAGCTTCCACTATCTATGTGAATAAAACACTTGCTGGAGTGAGATGGAGTGTGTATATATATATATATATATATATATATATATATATATATATATATATATATATATATATATATATATATATATATATATAGAGAGAGAGAGAGAGAGAGAGAGAGAGAGAGAGAGATGTATGTATGTGTGAATTGGCTGACTGTAGTAATGTATTCAGGCCTACATTAGCTCAATAATAATTAACAATAATACCATTAAGTTATTCCATAAAAGTTGTTTATTTTTAAGTCATGATGCATTCATTGCTAATAAACTCCATACAGCATATGTCAAGATAAATTCACCGTTTTCCTGTTTTGATACAAACGAAAAGCTGTTGTTTTAAGCGAGATGTGAGGTCATTTTTGAGATCATATGCAAATTGTGTAGCATGGTAATCATACAATCAGTCTTTTTTTTTTGTCAGGTACTTGTTTAAAGTGGACAGCGGGACATGGGTGGAAAAAGAGCATCTTGGATGGTATTAAATTAGATGAAATACTCTGTGAATGCAAACATTTTTGCCCATTACATAATATATGAAAAGTCTTTACAAAGGCGGCTGTACCTCCAGGCTCACTCTCCAATCTCAACCAGTGCAAGTTATCCACATAAACCTCCAATGAGGATGTCTTTGGGAGCAAAAGTCAGCACCATACTGGATTCTTGGAGACCGGAATTGTGCAGAGGTGTTTGTTCAGAGGTGAATGTGCCTCTCTAAGAGCTTAGCTGTCCACCCTTGTTGGCCAGAACATACATCACTCCAATATAGGGCATGGTCCATCAATTTTACCTACTTTGAAGGGGGCATGTGGTTGCTGAAGCCCTCAGTGATGTCCCCAGTAGAAAATTTATTACTGACATGAATACACACCTAAGGGTTTCTGGATAGTTGTCAATCCTTAAACTGGACAGGCTACTGGCCAGGTAGACGAGAAGATTCAATCACAGTAGGTCTCCAGTTAGTTCAAGCTATATCATAGTTTAAACAGGAAGCAGTGTATTTATAAGTCAGAGTTAATAATAAAGGAGTTAATTATAGAGCGAATATGAAGGATTTCTATGCATACAACTATAAATTACTAGCTAGACTTATAACTAACTACATTGTATGGCCAAAAGTTTGGCCCAAGCTGTTGATACAAAGTTGGAAGCACACAATTGTAGATGCTGTACAGCATTAAGGTGTGCTTTTACAGGAACTAAGGGGTCCAAATGGATGCCTCTGAATAAAGTGAGGTCTGTCAAGACATGGTTTGCCAAGGGTGGAGTGGAAGAACTCGAGGGGCCTGCACAGAGCCCTGACTTCAACCCCGCTGAACACTTTTGGGATGAACTGGAACACTGAATAGGAGCCAGATCTCCTCACCCCACATCAGTGCCTAACCTTACTTATGCACTTGTGGCTGCGTGGGCAAATCCCCAAAGATCGGAGGTTTTTATAACAGCTAAGGGCAGATTAACTCTGGAATGGGATGTTCAACAAGCACATATAAATATGATGTCCACATATTTTTGGCCATACAGCGTAGATACATATATGGTTAAAGAACATCCGAGATAGCTACAATGAAAATTTGTTTTTATTGTTTATTGGTATATTAGAATGTCAGAAAAGCGGGAGTACAGTGGTTAGCATCTTTGCCTCATGCTGAGTGTTCGAATTCCATCTCTGCCCTTTGTTCTTCGGGGGGTTTCCTGCGTGTACTCCAGTTTCCTCCCCTCAGTCCAAAGTCATGAGCTGTAGACTGATTAGTATTTCCAAATTGTATGAATGTATGTGATTGTGCCGCTCGATTTTTTTTTGCCACACCTGCCTTGTGCCCCGGGTTCCCTGAGATAGGCTTCAAGCTCCCCACAACCCTGTGTAGGATAAGTGTCATGGAAAATTGCTGGAAAAAGCAAGAACTTATGTCAAAATGTAAATGTGCGCCGATCACTAGCGCTACCAGATTACAATTGCAATTGCAATTGCAACGGAAAGACAAAATGGCGTTCGAAATAACATATATGAAGTATGTTATTTTGACACGTAATAATTGTTAAACAATGTCAAATCTTAGAGACAATAAGTGGACATTATAGGGCCTACATCTGTACTCATATATGTCCCTGTACTTCAAACACAATCAATGCAATGACGGTACCATAATCGGACAAGTGAAAAAAAAAAATAGTCCTCGGCTATATTTTCTGCAGATTTCCATGAAAACTTTTCAAAGCGATTCTCTAGAAGGCTGCAAAACGACAGCCATAGCAACGAGGCAATTTTTACACAGCACAATGTCATTATGCTTCTGTCGATTGTCTGGCAGATGCACTGGAAGCAGTTGGCACAGGTAAACAGCACTGCAGCGCCATATAAAATCCCATTTCCAAAACACACCCACACAAGATAAAACTTACTAATTACACTAACTACTCTGAAGGACATTATTCAATGTGAGGTACTTCAGTAAGGTGTTCAGCCGCTCTCATGCCTCACTCCTCAGTTCCTTGCCACAACATATCTGCTGCTTATATACAGAAATGGATTACCTAGCTTGAAAGTATTTGAACACAACATTTATTTCCATGGTATTTTACCCACTTTGTAAAAAGGTTCGTTTTTAATAACGATGCAACATATTGCATGAATCCTGCAATAAGTTCCATTCATCCATACATCCATCTTTTATACCACTTATCCTCCTCGGGGTCATGGGGAATCTGGAGCCTATCTCAGGGAGCATAGAGCACAAGGCGGGATACACCCTGGACAGGGTGCCAATGCAATAAGTTCCACTGTACTCGAATATGTTGGTTTACCTTTCTGGAGGCACAATATTTGAAACCACGGTATATGCTTAGGAGAACAATAGACATTGACAAAAAATTTTTTGATCTAGCCAGAAACCGATCGGAAAAACACATAATATGAAGCAGGCTGGATAACGTAACGCCAAAAACGTGTATTTTCTCACAAGTCAAATTTAAACGAGTGGCATTTTGAGAAATTTTGTACTCGAGTATTTGAGAACACAAAACAATGGGTCGTCGTTAACAACGAGATATTTAATAACGAAAACATGACTCGTCTGGCAAAATGTAGGCGGAGGAATACAGGAATGTATGCAGGAATCACCACAGAGAGAAGAGCTGTAAGAGATAAGAGGTGTAAGAGAATGCTCTCTGTGCACTGTGCTTCTCTAGAACTCGATTCGAATCTGGTATGATAGCACTAGTTGCTTGTATTGTATCGCTTTAGTTGTGTTTCCGTTATCGTTCGTAAGTCGCCTCGGATAAACGTGTCTGCTAAACGAATAACGGTAAATGTCTAGCGTTATCAGCGCACTTTATGTTGGCGTGATATGATGCAAAACGTTAAGTTGTGATCATCATGAGGTGGCACCATCATCATGTTTCAGGTTAGAATTTGTTTTAGTACCAATAAGTGCTGTGATATTTAACTGCATTTTATATACAGTATCTTTTTTATAAAAATGTATTGTATGATTTAAAAATTTCCATGCAGAAATCCTATTGATTTATTTCGGTGGAAGTTCTTTGAAATACAAACAATATACAGCTCTTTCCCTTTCAAACCAAAAGACCCCAAGAGTCATGCGTATTAAATGCCCTGACTTGAAAATAGCTGGCCCCATCTTTAAACTACTACGGCACAGAGTTAGACCAAATCCCAAACTCAAGTCAATATCTATACAGGGAAAGTTACCCATATTCCGAAGTGAGACACACTTTTGTTTTATTTATGTAAGTGTATTTACATTTTTTGTTGTAATGTAACGTCTGACAAATTCACTCTGTCCGTTTTCCTTAAGACTAAGTAAAACTTGGCACGCTTAGATTTATTTGGGTGTGCTTAATAGTTCGTCCAGTGAGTTAGACGAGAGATTTCCCCATATCATTGGGTTAACAGAAAATAAACAACATGTACATGCCTGTTTTTATTTACCTATTTACACATTTATTTTTCTTTCGTGTCAAACCGATAATCAATAAATTAATACATTTGAATACTATCATCCTAATCAAAAAGGTATTTTTGTATATATATATATATATATATATATATATATATATATATATATATATATATATATATATAATTATTATTTATTATTTTATTTTTTTTATCACATGGAGCTACCCATGCAGTGCTACAGCTTAAGGTGGACTCATCAAACCCTCCGGCTTTCATCTTGTTATGAACCATCTCCAGCCTTGACCATATCACACTTCTCTTTTTTTTTTTTTGAGAGAGAGAGAGAGAGAGAGATTTCCATTTAGTTCCCATGGAAACGCTTCATAACTCATAACAGGATAGATGAAAAGACAGATATGGTGCTCCTAGATAAAGGCCAACGATGAGAGTCCACCTACTCAGAACTGAAACACTAGAAGCTCTAACCATTGGCAAAGAGCGGTTATTCACAACACATGCATGTTCCCTTCTTTTGTTCGATGCAGCTTGGCAACTTACTCAGTCTAATCCATACTTCCCTGAACTCTTTTCGCTGTCTTCCAGATCCTTAACTTTGTCAAGAGGCTTGTCTCTTCCTCTGGATTACTTATGTTATGGTTTGAATACTTTATGCATAAATTCTGTGTAAATCTGCTTGTGTTAATCGAGTTCGAGTTTGAATTTAAGCAGGTAAAGTGGCACGTTATGAACTCTATATAGGCACTATGAGGCTTTATCGCTGTGCCTGTGTGAGTGTATTATTTATTCTCAGCAATAATTATTACAAACAGTACTTTTTCACTGTCTCTAGGTTAGTACCATCGAGGGTACATTTTTTTTTTGTATCTTTAGTGTATATCTTTTATCTGGGATGCTGCATGCGGTGTACCTTTAATGAGCTTATAGAATAAAGCCTTAGAACAGTAGTCCTTCACGTCCAGGTATGTGATTTAAATTATTTTCAGAGGTTAAAGACATATACTACAGTTATGAAAGATGTACAGTATCCTTGATGGTACCGGCTCAATGACAAGGAAAGGCACACTTGATACCTTTATTACCGAGTGTATGATGCCGACGGGATAGCTATTTTGGTTAGAAAAGTGGGAAAAGTGACACATCAGGGGTGTGACGTTTAAATCGACTAAAGCAGTGGTATTTTTAAATGCAATTTTGTTCACAATTACGCTTGCTAAAATGGAATGAAGATATAAAAGTTAATCCTTTTCCCTTTTTTTGGTGTGTGTGTGTGTGTGTGGATGTACACTACTAATGTCACGCCACTTTGATATAAATAGGCTACTTGACTTGAATCCCCCAATTTTGCCCCAATTTGGTCACCTACCAATTCCCACACCATACAAAACCCAGGGAGGGTGATGTCTGACATGATGCATACTCAGAGACATCTGAAGCCAGCCAAATGCATCTTTTTGAACTGCTGCTCATGCTGCATCACAGGGCAGAGTAACACCGTCAGAGAAAAACACTATCTGCCCTCCTGTCTTCTGCATATATGATTTCACAGACTCCCACGACTGGCTGTGTGACTGTGATTGACAGGGGAGAGAGAGCATGCACACGTTTGCTTTCTACACTCCCAGACACGGATGGCTGTGGCAGTGTTAGAATCTGAACTTGCCGTTTCCTGTGGATAGGGTAAATGCATTTCTGTTGCACCACTCTGGAGTCCACACTTCTACTACTTAAATGCAACTAAATGATTTGACATAATAACAACTATCAACTCATAACAACGAACACCTGAGCCGATGTGCCGATATACATACACCATCCCATAATGAAAACAGTGAATATAACATAATAAAACGATTCGAATAGCTTTGCCTACATAAATATGAGGAATTAGCTGTGTCCTAGCAGCAGAGGCGTATCTACAGGCCAGGCGATTCCCCGGGGTCCCACAAACTGGGAGGGCCCCCGAGGGCTGATCATTTAAATAATCCGGAATTTTCATCTTAAAATAACGCGCAACATTTCAGCAACCACCATGAAGTGGGCCCTTTCGCAGACACGTTTATTTTTATGCTCCTGCGCCACCCATTCACACTCGAGTCGCGCAAGCTTTAATTCCCGTAAATGGATATGAAAAATGAACCTATCTGGCAGCCAGAAGCTCACGGGAAAACGAGAGGAAGAGAGAAAGAAGAAACAGGGCGGGAATAAGTGATGGAGATAATGACGTATTAGTTAAGGAGAATTAAAGAAAAATAAACCCGCATCTAGATGGCCAACTTCAGATTCATTTCACCTCATTATAAGATGAATTGTTGGTAGCCAGAGTTAGCAGGTAGTGTTATTTAGAGTAGCGTTAGCAGTCCTTAATGTGGGCTGAAATGTAATGGGTACCTGGAATGATGCGTACAACACAGGAGGCACCGCTTGGCAAGTACCGGTACTGTGTACTTTACGTTAGTTATCACGTTATTTAACATTCGTTGAAGATAATCATTTTGTTTCCTGACTCAGGTTTGATTTCCTATTTGTATAACGTTAACATTAACGTTATGTTCTGTTAGATGTCTTTGGACTACTTTTAAATATATCGTGTATAATTATATCCTTAGGAGCCTATGAAATATTCCGCGTATATTTATGTGTGTTTATGTAACATTTGATGTTTTCCCACAATGATGTGATGATGTGGGCTTACTATCTTGACTATGTATTGTATTCAGACAGGGGGCTTCTGAGCAGCGCCCCCTGTGGTCAGCGATCGTAGGGTAGCCCCTTTATTTTTCTACGTTCTTACGATTATTTTCAACAAAGAAATGAAGTCTTCGAAACAAGTGTCTACTCCGTAGAAGTATAGGGTCACAATGATCTCTCTGCGTAACATGACGACATCATAACGACATAAATCTGTCAGAAGGGCCCGAGTCAAAATAAATGCTTGGCGCCCTTCTGACAGATTTAGATCATCTAGGCTAACACCTCTAGGCTAACAGTTCACATGAGTGAACACCTACAAACGTGCAGCTAACTATGAAACATACTTTGCTCTCATAATGTGTGCAATAATGAGTGCAATAATCTGCATTATTGATTCAAACTGCAGTAGAAGTAGACGCACGTCATGCTCATAACCTTGTAGCGTAAGAGTGTATGATTTGCGTGAATTTGAATATACTTCATTTAAACAAGTTTCTAATGACGAGAGTGAGCGTGATGGATAACTCTGTGGAAATGTGGCTGTTGCAGAATGCCAGCACCCTTGGTTCGATTCTCAGGAGATCGATTAAAAGCATTTGGCCGATTTTTATTCAGGGCTTTGAAAGTACAGTACATGATCAAATCATGCCGGACGTATGAAAACACTCAATTGTGTTAATGTAACCCGGTTCAAACACGTGGCACCAACGTACACGTTGGAAATGAAGTCAATTCAATGAACTTTCTTTAGTGTACAGTAGCATAGTGGCGTACCTAAACTAGCTTCACATGTCGGTCACATTATCTTCAGCTTCCATTACATTATCAGCTTATGATGACTATGTTGTTGTAAAGCTTTTTTTTTTTTTCTTTTCTTTTCTTTTTTACATGAAGCTTATACTTTGTGATTTTATGCAGTTGTGTAATTGCTGATCCGAGCTGTATGAATTAAAAACACTCTTGGAATCAATCTTGGATTTAAAATGAGTAGGATTTCAGTTTTTTCAATTTTTTCATTTAAAAGTGACACTTGTTCAATAACAGTACATGAATAGTAACAATACCTGAATTGATACTTACTTAAAGCTGCAGTATGGAACTTTTGCATCTCTATCTCTGTTTGAAATACAAAACTGCAAGTTACTCGCAGAGTTGTTCTTATTATTTTTTCTTTTTTTTTTAACGTGGGTTGTGCTTCAACACTGCTCGTCTGTATGGCTGATAGTTTGAGGCTGTAGGTCGGTGGTAGCTCTTCAGTTAAGGTGTGTGTACTACTGATTAGAATGTCATGAGTTCAAATCCCACTGCTGGGCCCTTGTGCAAGGCCCTTAGCCCTCAAATTCTCAATTGTATAAATGAGATAAATGTCAAATGACATAAATGTAAATGAGGTGTACCTATCAGAGTTGCCAAGTCCGCTGATAATAAGCAAAGTCATGGGTTGTGTTTTTTGGGAGGCTTGTTTTATAAAACATGGTTGCTCTTTAGGAGAATCTAACAAGTGATTTAAAAATATATATATATATATATATATATTAAAATGTATTTCGCCCTCCCACAATTATTACAGCTTAAAACAAAAAACTAAACAAAAACAGTATAACATACTCATGTTATGGTTCTAATGTAATCTCCTTTTCCATCTCTCCAATCATATTCTGCTCGCAGGTGATCAGAGATCAGTGGATAGTGCCTGTTCTTCCTATAAACTTTGTTGCTGTTTGAACAAATTTTTTTTTTCATTAAATAAATTCTGTTGCTGCTTTTCAAACTGCGAGTGGTTTCAGTTTATGTTGCAGGCTCATTTATCGAGTGTGTTTACATCGAGGCCATGACAGATTATAACAATATTGGGCTTGTTTTGGGATATTGCATCATTCTCCATCCATTTCTCTTCAAATCCCACTGTAGTATTAGACGTGCTCTGGGTGGCTAGGGCCATATTTAAATAAGTATTAATTCAGCTCTTAGTGCATGAATATTCATGTCCTGTTATTGTAATTGTTTTCACCTGATTCACATTTTGGCCCATTAGCACGAGTGTACAGTGGTGTGAAAAAGTGTTTGCCCCCTTCCTCATTTCCTGTTCCTTTGCATGTTTGTCACACTTAAGTGTTTCGGAACATCAAACCAATTTAAACAATAGTCAAGGACAACACAAGTAAACACAAAATGCAATTTGTAAATGAAGGTGTTTATTATTAAAGGTGAAAAAAAATCCAAACCATCATGGCCCTGTGTGAAAAAGTGATTGCCCCCTAAACCTAATAACTGGTTGGGCCACCCTTAGCAGCAACAACTGCAACCAAGTGTTTGCTATAACGTGCAATGAGGCTTTTACAGCGTCCTGGAGGAATTTTGGCCCACTCATCTTTGCAGAATTGTCCTAATTCAGTTACATTAGAGGGTTTTCGAGCATGAACGGCCTTTTTAAGGTCATACCACAACATCTCAATAGGATTCAGGTCAGGACTTTGGCTAGGCCACTCCAAAGTCTTCATTTTGTTTTTCTTCAGCCATTCGGTGGTGGACTTGCTGGTGTGTTTAGGATCATTGTCCTGCTGCAGAACCCTAGTTCGTTTCAGCTTGAGTACACGAACAGATGGTCGGACATTCTCCTTCAGGATCTCTTGGTAGACAGCAGAATTCATAGTTCCTTTTATCACGGCAAGTGTTCCAGGTCCTGAAGCAGCAAAACAGCCCCAGACCATCACACTACCACCACCATATTTTACTGTTGGTATAATGTTCTTTTTATGAAATGCAGTGTTCCTTCTACGCCAGATATACTTGGACACACACCTTCCAAAGAGTTCCACTTTTGTCTCATCGGTCCACAGAATGTTGTCCCAAAAGTCTTGGGGATCATCACGATGTGTTGTGGAGAAATTGAGACGAGCTTTGATGTTCTTTTTGCTCAGCAGTGGTTTTCTCCTTGGAACTCTGCCATGCAGGCCATTTTTGCCCAGTCTTTTCCTGATGGTGGAGGCATGAACGCTGACCTTAACTGAGGCAAGTGAGGCCTGCAGTTCTTTGGACGTTGTTGTGGGGTCTTTTGTGACCTCTTGGATGAGTCGTCGTGCGCTCTTGGGGTAATTTTGGGGCTGGCGCCACCCTGGGAAGGTTCACCACTGTTCCATGTGTTTCGCCATTTGTGGATAATGGCTCTCACTGTGGTTCGCTGGATTTCCAAAGCTTTGGAAATGGCTTTAAATTTATTTTTTTTTTTTTTAAATTCTATTTGGAATCTGGCAATTTTTTGATGTTAGCTTTTAAGCTGATCTTCTGCTTGGACCTTACTGTGTCAAGCAGCTCCTATTTAAGTGATGCCTTGATTGTGAACAGGTGTGGCAATAATCAGGCCTGGGTGTGGCTAGAGAAATTGAACTCAGGTGTAGACAACCACAGTTATAGTATGTTTTAACAAGGGGGGCAATCACTTTTTCACACAGGGCCATGATGGTTTGGATTTTTTTTCACCTTTAATAATAAACACCTTCATTTACAAATTGCATTTTGTGTTTACTTGTGTTGTCCTTGACTATTGTTTAAATTGGTTTGATGTTCCGAAACACTTAAGTGTGACAAACATGCAAAGGAACAGGAAATGAGGAAGGGGGCAAACACTTTTTCACACCACTGTATATATACATATAGTCACGTTCCGCACTGCACTAGTTGTCTTGTGTTGTCTGCCATGATGCAGAGGGAACCCCCTTAAGGGACTCGCTCAGGGGCCCAACAATGGCAGATTGTCAATGGTGGGGCTTGAACCCCTGACCTTCTGATCAGTAACCCCGAGCCTTAACCACCACTGTCCCGAAACTTGGTTAACAAGAAACCCCCGTCAGTCAAATGTTCCAATATTTTTGCCTACAAACTGGGTGGTTTAATACAAAATGTGTTATGTTCTATGTCGTTTAACACTTCTACAAACGAATACCAGGAAATAAAAGCTGAAATTCTAAAAGCCGTATAATTCTGAAATTCATAGTCTCTAATTCTTATATTCATCTTTTGATCTCAAACCCAAATGTGTTCAGTCTACAGCAAAAAAAATAAAATAAAAAAATAAATAAATAAAAGTGCTTGGCCTTGCCGTTTCAATAGTATCGAAGAAGACCGTATTTGAAATTGCACTATGATCTCACAAATGGAGGCCATGGCCTTACAAATACAAAGGGAATTGTAAGAGATGAAAAGCCAAAAGCCGTGATTCATCTGAAACCCAACAAAAATTCTTTTTCATAATTAATTTGATGTGAAGAAGAGTTTTCAGCAAAAAAAAAAAAGAAACGTCCTCTCACGTGCTTTTATTTCCAGCAAATGAATGTGTAAATATTTTTACTAACTTAAAAATTTTCAACAACTGAGACATAAACAGAAATGGAATAATGAGTCTCGGAATAAAGCGGACCCCCCTCAGTATTAAAAGTAACAGTCATTATCTGGTGTTCTCCAGCTGATTTAAGTACTACAGTGCATCTCATGCTCATGGACTGCACCAGATCGGTCAGTTCTTGCTGTGAGATGTTACTCCATTCTTCCACCAAGGCATTCGCAAGTCCTGATCACGTCTGGGGGGGACGTACGATTACATGTCATTTTCTACTGCGAGGACGATCAGCTGTCCTTTCTGTCTCCCTGTAGCACCGTCTTAGGCAATCTTACATTACATACACTGCAGTTTATTGCTCTGAACACATCTGCAGTCCTCATGCCTCCCAGCAGCGAGGCTATGGCATGTTCACGCAGGTGAGCAGGAACCCTAGACTCTTTCTTCTGGTGTTTTTCAGAGTCAGTACAAAAGTCTCTTTAGTGTCCTAAGTTATTGTAACTGTGACCCTAATTGTCTTCCGCCTGTAAACTGTTCGTGTCTTAAGGACTGTTCCACAGGTGCATGTGCAATAATTGTTTATGGTTCACTGAACAAGCATGAAGAACATTGTTTAAACCCGTTCGGATAAAAATGTGTAAAAAGATTATCTTTAACATACATTCTCAAGAAAAAAAGGGATGTCTCATTTTTGATGAATATGAACCCAGTGGTGTAGTACAAGAAGAAATCTATGATCTGTAGGTAGCCTAGGATTCATTATTAGCTAAAGATGGGGGAAAGAGATCACATGGTGTATTTGTTACACCTCAAAAACTAATCATTATTACAAGAATAGTTTTCAGTGTGAGGTGCTTAATATAATATAATATTCTCTGTCGTTTTCAGTAGGTCCTGTGTGAGCTTGAGAAGCTGAGAGAAACAGAACACTAAAGCACTTAAACTCATGTTCAAACTTGCATGAAGGGAACTCGAGGATCTAATAATAAAGGTTTCTTTTAGATTCAGCTTTTGCCCGGACCTAAGGAACTGGCCGCCTGCATCACAGTTCACAAGACACACGTCAGTGTCAAGAGCTCGCACAAGTCCTGTTAGGTGCTTACTAACTAATGTGGAAATTGTGCTAAGCAAATGCCAAATGGCTTGCATCTCTCCGCTCATGAGGAAGTGTAAAAATAAGCAGAGCCATGAAGCTAAATAAACTATTAACTATAGCGCCTCAGTCTCGAATCTCGCTGTACGAGTGTTCTGAGTGAAGCTCCTGAGGCACAATGACTCACCTCGGCACATTTTCATGCACAGTTGGCATGTTTGTATGGATTGTTGTCCTAGAGCTGAAGTAATAATCTCAACACACATCGCTTTGACTAATTTACAGCATTGTTAAGCGCGAATTACGCATGAGTATGCACGTGGAAGCATATGTAATGCATGCTGCATACAGACCAGGATCAATGTCATTGGGTTCTATTCCCAAAACCACAACAGACCAAAATACAGGCCAACATAAAAGAAAAGAGGAAGAAGTGGCTGAGTGAACTAATGGAGGTCAATCTCTCAGCGTACTACCTGCTAAATCTTTAATTACCATAAGGGAAAAAGGAAACATTGTGGCAAAACATATAAACCTATCGGATTAAAATTTTAGCAGAATTTAATGGATTTCTCTTTTTACGTGCTGATTCGGAATGGCAGCTCTTACCATCTACACTCCATTATCTATTCTTAGTATTTGAGTTTGGTGATGGCAGACAAACCTGAGAAAATACATTACACTGTACGAGGGTCGGCGCCAGGGCATTCTGAACGAGGGGGCCTCGATGTGTCACTGGGGGGCCTACCTCGCCCACCTCACTATAATAAGAATAATAATTTTAAAGAATTGAGCGTTAATAAAGTATCGTATATTTTGTGGATGCAGTGTGTTTGATCAGACTCCTTTCCCGGACCTCCACTGGTAATTACAGTTGGTGGCAGATGGTTCATTTTGGGTTGTGAGTCGTGTAAGGAGAGGCTCAGATTGCATATTCCCTTAGCCAAGAATTATTATAATAATAATTAATAATACGAATAGCATTCAACGAGTGGAAGTGGTAAAATTTCTCAGAACAAGGTCTTTCTATTCTGTTTACTTTGTGAGGTCCCGCTCAAATCCAAGATGCACGAGCTGAGCTTTACGGGTGTGGTTAATTGCTCGCGTGTTGTCCGTAAAAACGTTCTTGAGCACAGAAAAGGAGTTCGCACACATGGCAGTAGAGGCCCTGAATGTGACCGCGAGTTTGAGTGCGGACAAAACACTGGACGGAGCTTCAAATACTTTATGTTGTTCAGAGAGAAGTCTCCTAGTTATCATCTTCTGTCTTTCCTCTGTTTTGATTCTGGAGATATATTGCTTTGCAACAATGTAGAATTTGTTGAATCCATGATGGGCTTCATAGACTTTACCATATCTAAAAAAAAAAAAAAAAAAAAAGTCTCATTTTCTGGGTCAAGAGCGGTAAGCGCTGTGGCCAACTTTGAATTACGTTCACTGAAATGCACTCCGATTTCACCAAGAATATGATCCAAAGCACTGAAACGCAGCCTGCGTCGCTCCAATTGGTTGTTCCAACATAATGGTGTTCGACTGAACTAGACGCAACCAGGACTGATTACTGCACACCCGGTTCAATCAAACGAATAACACTTAAATAGAACTTTTACGACAGCATGAAGTCGGTTATAAGGTCTTACCGACTAACATCGGTTTGATCATACAGCGATGAAAATGATGAATCATGAAACTGAAAGGAAATTCTCTTTTATCGTCTTATATTTTATATTATGTACCCTTTTATATTATGAACTGCTCTCAAATACATGATGAATGTCATCATTTAGTTATCTCTTTGAATAAGCTGATCAACTGCTGTCCTCGATTCTATTATTATGTACTTCTGTGTCAACATGACATGGGACTTATTTTGTATCATAACTATGTGCTGTGTGTTTTGTCTAAATCTGTCTGACACCTGGACCAGTCGAAACCGTCCACGCAGTGCTGTTATCAGTGTGTACAATGTGTATAAATACTCTTGTTTCGAACGAATAAAGCGGGAAGTCTCTTTTTGAACACGCTCATATCTGTCAGTGTGCGTGTGTGTTCATTTCGGACTCTCCAGGCCTGAACTCTGCAGCAAACCGCACGCACTTTCTAGCTCATAGCAACATCGAACTAAAAGTAACTCAATGTTACTAGACGTTAATGGTAAAACAGGCTGAAAGGCACGACGGAGATCGAAAAGGCGTACACGGTAGATTCCTGTGGGGTGAAATCTAACAGAAACTCATAGGTAGAATTTGCATATGATTGTTATATGATCAGATTTAACCCTGATTAATACTTAGTGCATTCTACTTATATTTAATATATACATAGAATATATATATCACCTACTCATTCTTATAAAAATCTGTAGGAGCAATGAAAAACAAGGACGGTAATGTGTTTTATATGAATCATTTAAAGTGTTGTATTCATAGGAATGTGATATTTAAATTCAGCAATATGCAAAGCGCACACTGAGACGGATCAGTTAACGAATAGTTTTAACTTCTGTAAAATTTCATATGCATCAGATCTTTAGAAAATTCCACTTTGGAGCTAGCGGGCACCATGTCCTCGGATCCCTTCGTTTAGCTAAGAACAACAATTAGGCTAATAACTTACATATGCTTTATACTTGCAGGTCACAGTAATGCACGTTGTCCATATGTGAGATACAGTATCAGATCACTAACATGAGCAAAGGTAATTATCTGCGTGCGCAAGATTACAAAAGCACTGGAACTTGACACTAGTCATTTCATTATTTATCCAGTGTAACTGATACACACAGGGTTATACTGGTGGTACTATTGATCCTATTATTAATACTGTAAATCTCAGCACAATTTTACGGATATCTTCCTTTACTCCTTAGTCCGAGTTGTGGCCCTTGAAATCTACACACCTTAATTCTCTGTTCTTAGGATTTGAGTTTGTTGATGCAAAAAATACTTATACAAATACGCAGAATACAGGTACAGCAGGTACAGCAACATAATTTGAGAACACAAATTAATTTTTGCTGTATTCAATTCCATTCAATCCAATTTTAGTGGTATAGCGCTTTTTACAATGGACATTGTCTCAAAGCAGCTTTACAGAAACATATGAATACGATATACAGATATTAAGTGTGTGGATTTATCCCTATTGAGCGAGCCGGTTGCGACAGTGGCGAGGAAAAACTCCCTAAGATGATGTGAGGAAGATACCTTGAGAGGAACCAGACTCAGAAGGGAACCCGTCCTCATCTGGGTCACAACAGATAGTGTGAAAGTAAAGGGAAGTTCATTATGGTTTAATATGAAGTCTGTTTGGTCTTAGAAGCAACCGTAGTCCCAGCAATCTGGAATTGGAGTAGATGAGAGCTCCATCCAGAGGTAGGGCATTATGTACGACATTAAACTCTGAACATGACATCTGCATACTCTTCTCACACTCAATCGAATCGATTGATGCAACCCTGGCAACACAGACAGCAACCATCAGGGAGATGGAAACCAGCCTCTCGGAGCATAGCGTCGGGTTCATGCACGATGTAAAATATCTTCAATCAAAACTGATGCATACAGAAACGGAAAAAAGCACGGCGACGACTCGAAGACAACGTAGGAAACCTGACATTTCGCTCAAAGCGCCAAAACATACGTGTGGTAGACCTACCCAAGGGCATTGAAGGAAAGAATGCTAGGGAGTTGCATGGATCAACCTGTTTTCTGAACTTCGTGGCGACTCTCTTTTGGAATCACCCGAGCTGGACTGCGCCCATCGCAGCCTGAGGCCCAAGCCTCATCCAGAAGAAAATCCACGTCCGCTGATCATCAGATTTCAGCGATTCATTGTAAAGGAAGCTGTCTTGAAAAGTCCCATAAGGACATTTCTCACAACAGCCACTAGATTGAACGTGTGTCTTACAACAAGATCAAGAGCCTACGTTACAAGCAAGGAGTATATCCCAATAATGTCTTTGTTTTATTTTGATGCTGCTCATCAATCTCCAAAAATGTATAGTGTATTGGTCACATGTTGTTAATTATTCGGTGACCGCTTACATATATGCTGTACCACCTTTATATGACTCCAAATACAACTTTGTATTTTGTTTTTTGATTAACCATTATTATTTATTTATTTATTTATTCTCATTTTAGATACATGCTTTGGGTGTGTATTTCAGCTTTAGGAACTGAGAGTTCTACACGGTTAATCAGTGCTGTAAACGGTGGTTCTGGCTTCCTGTCGTGTTCGAAAAGACAAGCATCAAGGTTTTATTGATTTATTTTTTTCCTCTCTGCCCTCTCCTCTCCTTCCTCTACATCCTCTCAATGTGTATGTCTCCAATAGCTGTTCTTTAATGCATACAGTACCAAGGAACAGCCTTTTCTCAGATTTTCCTATTTCTATAGCAACGTAAATGACTAGTCCCAAAGTGAATACACAGGGACCAGCTGGTCACATGTATAAACTGGTTACTTGGAGTGTGTGGGGTCTAAGTGGCCAAATTCAACGACCAAGGGTGTTTTCATACCTAAAGAGTATGTTTACAGATATTGCTTTTGTGCAGGAGACTCACCCTAGAATTTGAATGACCAGGCCATGGCTTCAAGTCATGGATAGGTCAAGTCTTTCATTCAAATTTTAATAGCAAAGCTAGAGGCACTGCAATTTGAATACACAATTTGTTCCAGATAATGTATTCAATATGGGGTGTTCGATATATAATAGTATCTGGGACCAAATACCTGTGATATTAGCCAGAGTTTATGCTCCTAACTATGATAACCTGACTTTTAGGACTGCTTTTTTTCCTATCTGCCAATTTTGGACAATCACGCCTTATATTAGGTGGGGAGCTTAATTGTACAATTAAACCGAAATTTAGATCGCTCACAGCCAAAGTCATTGGTTACTACGACAACGTCTGAGACCTTCTCATCTCTGGCGCTTCTTTAACCCAACTGCAAAATTATTTTCTTTCTTTTCGATTGTCCACCATGTTTATTTGTGTATTGATTACATCTTCGTATATAAAGTTCTATTGTCTTTAGTTAAATCCATGGAATATTCATTTCATAATAATCATTTCAGACCATGCCGCACATACTTCAGACCTTTCCTTCCCCCAAAATTTGTGTAGGTATGCCGGAGACAGCAGAGCCTCAAACCTGCTTAACTGAATGACCAGCGTAATGCATCTGCTGAATGAGTTCGGTTCCATTTTAGGGTATAAGTTAAACTGTGCAATTGAAGAGGGAGTGCTTTTCCATACATTACGTGGCAAAACTAATCCCTCCAGATAAGCTCCCATTTCACGCGTCTGCCACAGATTTCTGGTATTTAGGGGTACACATTTCACACTCAGTCAAACCACTACACAAAGATAATTTCATGAAATGATTGGATTGTATTAAAGAAGATCTGCAGTGCTGGTGTTATGAATCTTTGGAGGGAATTTGAGACCCCAATTCCCAGCAGCCTCTGTACCCCTGCCTCACAGTCACATGACCACCTGCACCTGACACTCATTCGGGTAATCAGCAATCGGTGTCGGGTCGCTAACATCCAAAAAATGTATACATGCTATAATTCCCCAGAGATTAAACAGGGTTACTTGTGTGTTTGGGGTTTACTCTTGTGTGTCGTCTTCACTACCCGCTCTAGTTTTCGACCCTGCATTGCAGTGCCCCTCTAAGTACACTCAGAACCCAATTGTGCTCTCCTCATTAAGAATCTGGAAACAATTAGGCTGGCATTTTAGATTAAAAAACATTGTCCGCTTTCATGCCTATCTGTCGTTACCATCTATTCGTACCGCCTACCCTAAGTTCGACAGTTGCATGATCTTTTCTCCAACCACACGTTTGTATCATTTAACGACTTGTTAAGTAGATTTAATATTTCTAAATCCAATCTATTTCGCTATTTCCAATGACATGTCTTTGCCAAAATACACTTTGCTTCCTTCCCTCACTAACCAGAGAAGTTTTTGATAGAAGTTGTAATGTCACTTTCCCGAAATCACGCAGCCATATAGCTTCAATATATGACTCATTACACTCCTCCCAATCCCCTCCTCTTTCAGGTCTCAAGGAAACCTGGGAGAAGGAGCTCAGATTAGTTCTTGATGGGGACCTGTGGAGTAAGGACCCTTGCCAAAATCAATTCTATTTGTATTTGTGCTCGGTTGAATCTTATTCAATTTAAAGTTGTCCTCAGAATTCATTATACTCAAGCAAAATTGGCAGAACTTTCTTCAACAGAGGATGACTGTTGCATAAGATGCTCGCTATCCCTGGCAGACCATACTCACACGTTTTGCACATGCTCGAAATTTTATTCATTTTGCTTGTTTTTCTTCAATACCTTGTCAAAGGCCCTTAATATCTTTCTGAAACCCTGCCCAGTAATTGCAATTTTTTGAGTATCTCCGGTTGATGGCTTGTACAACAAGCACCAAGCTGGTGTTATTGCATTTGCTTCATTGGTAGCCAGAAGACGAATACTACTGCATTGGAAATCATCAAGCCCCGCTTCCCAGCGCTTCTTGGAACCCTGTCCTCTCTTTTGTTGAGACATTACCATCATTAGAGATTTAACCCCTCATTTTTTTTATTTCTTTTCTCCCAAATTGTCCTACAATTTGGGATGGGTAGTAGTAATGGGTTTTTTTTTTTTTTTTTGGTTATATGCACATTTCTACTCATCTATCGTTATGTGTTAAAAAAAAAAAAAAAGAAAACCGGCAGATTGTGATGATATTTATGTATGATGTATTATTATGTATGTATATATATATATATATATATATATATATATATATATATATATATATATATATATATATATATATATATATATATATATATATATATATATATTCTTTTTTTAAAACAGTGCTACATGTCCCAGCAGGCTTTCAAAGGCAAAGAGAACACTATGCACTTTCAAAAGATCTGAAGACCTCCAATATCTTAACCCATTCTCAATTGACCACAAATTATCATTGATACTACAGTATTTTATGAATTTACAAATAACTTAAGTTTATTGTACATATGTGTATATATATATATATATATATATATATATATATATATATATATATGAAAGGGCATCGTTAGGACAATTAGGAAAAAAAATGCATAAGTATTATATATACATTTAAATAAAAACAAGTTGTGGTAGTTGTCTGGCTTTAATATGCCGTGGTGTTTCTATAAACCAATGATGAAAGAATGAAATCACTAATTAAATGGCCATCTATCAGATTGAAAGTGACATTACCCGGCGTATCGGGTGTCATCCTGAGACCTGCAGGAAAATATCCATCCACTCAGAAAAGCATCACATAACACTATATTACATACACACCTTGATTTATAGGAGTTCCTTTTTTGCTCCTTCTGTTCGTGTGCATGACTACTTCATTCCCTGCTTTATCACAGCCGTCTCAAATCTGTCTTGCATTACCAATGATCTCCGTTTTGACTTTGCTCCTTTGGTGTCATTTGTTTAATTCAGTCTTAAGGGTTTCCATCTGTAAATCTTGCTTGCTGCATACCACCATCTGTCACTGCCGTTTCCCCAGAGCCTTTCACTGACTTGCTTTCTCCATTTACTCTTACAGCTCTCCTTGTATACAACAAGCCATATTTGAGGTTTCAGAAGCAGGGCCAGAGATGCACGGTGTGACCGTACTAGCTAAGCAGGCATTTCGTGAATCGCAAGAAAGGCTTCTCCGAATTCAGTCTTGTTTGAATCAATTGGTCTACCGAATCGGATTAGTATTGTTCAAACCTCCAGTCGCGTATAGGTAGCTGCTGCTATGCAAACATTCTTAAACGTGCTTATGCAATACAGTACAGTGTCTAGTATTATCAAAGCCATAGCTTATGTGTTTCTTTAAATCATTTTTTATCTCCTTCATCCAGGTTTAGAAGTTCATTGTCATGGACTCTTTAGACAGAAAATGTCACCACTGAGGCATAAACACTCCCCTTGGTTACAGTTACATTCATGCAGGTTTAGGTATGTTCTCATGGGCATGCTGTACAGTTCCTTACAAAAGGATTCACCCCCCTTTTTTTTTTTGGATTTAACGCAATGGAGCTAACAAAATAGTCGAGGTGGAATGAAAAAATGACTTTGTTTAAAAAAAAAACCAAACATTTAAACTGAAAAGTTGTGAGTGCATATATATTTGCTATAAAACTCCTATATACGATCTGGTCCAACCAATTGATTAAGGTCCACCTGTGTGTAAGTGTCACTTGATCTGTCACATGATCTATCACATAATGTCAATATAAATGCACATGTTGTGAAATGCCCCTGAGACTGGAGCATCACTAAGCAAGCAAAACATGAAAACCAAGGAGCTAGATCACGAAGTATAGATAAGTGTGAGTCATAAAAAAAAATACCTCAAACTTCCCACGGAGCACCATTAAATCCTTTATAACAAATTGGAAAGAATATTACAGCACTATAAGCCTGATAAGAGAAGCAAACCTAACACTTCCCATCACCCCAAGAACATTCCCACAGTGAAGCATGGTGGCGGAAGAATCGTGCTGTGGGGATGCTTATCATCGTTCTGGATTGTTACTGTTTGTAACGGTTCAGGATTGGAGGAAATATGGATGCCACTAAATACAGGGCAATTCATAAGGAAAATTTGAGACTGGGATGGAGATCGATTCCCCAGCAGGACAATGACTGTAAACATACTGCAAAAGCTTGAACACTGAAGTCTGTTTGCTTGAGAATCTGTGGCATTGCTTGAAGATTGCAACACAACCCAGCTAACATGAATGAGCTGGAGCAGTTTTGCTGCAAATCTCAGTGGTGTTCTGCTGGATTGCAATATGATGACTGACAGGACCACTGAAATGCATGGAACTCATCTTCATGTTCATGGAACCAGTTTCATCACTTCATCATATTGGAAGTCATAAGATGGATAAAGAGGTGCACATGGTCAACAATAATACTCAGATAGGCTTTGGTATTCAAAGTATGCTTGATTCATATTAACGGGCACGAGGCATGTCCAGAAATCCTTCCCCACACCATTACACCACCACCAGCAACCTGAACTGTTGACACAAGGCAGGTAGGATCCATGGATTCATGCTGTTGGTGGCAAATTCGTTATCTTCAATTGTCCAGTTTTGGTGAACCTCTGTCCACTGTAGCCTCAGGTCCCTGTTCTTTCCCTGTCAGCTCAAACCAGTCTGGCCATTCTCCTCTGACATCTCTCACCAATAAGGCATTTCCATCTGCCGAACTGCTACTCACCGGATGTTTTATTTGCTGTTGTTGCTGTTTGTTTGATTGTTTTTCCACACCATTTTATGTTAACTCTCTGGAATGTTGAGTGTGAAAATCCTCGGACGTCAGCGGTTTGGTCAAATTTACTGAGATCACATTTTTGATTTTTGATGTGAACATTAACTGAAGCTGTTGACCTGTATCTGCATGCGTTTATGCATTGTTCCTCCAGGTTTTCCTAATAAAGTGCCCAGTAAGTGTACATTAAAGCACATTAAACAGCCAATCCCATTAATGCTATTGGGTACTGTACTGTATAATGCCCCCAAATGATCTTCTCCTTTAAATATAGACTTAATTATGAAATAAAAAATAATAATCCAGCTAGATTACACTTGGGTAATTCAACCTAACACATTAGCAAAGCATTTACATTTTTCAGACATGCAATTTGCATTCAGTCCCTGATTACATTGATGAGAAATGTTAATAAAACTGGCAAAAGGCCACTTTTTATACTTATATCTGTCTTAATATGTTAATTGGTTGGCTTAATTAATACACCTCATACTCCCAAACCTACAGGAGACTGCTGCATATTTAGTAGTCAGTGTGATTTTTCAAGGCGCTATTCTAAAACAAAATATTTCACACATCACAGCACAGATATGTCATTTTTAAGCGATTTGTAAATACATGGTACACAAAGATGTCACTAAATTGATTCTTACGCTATTAATAGGCTTTAGTCTGATCAGTCAATGGGGTATCTCATGTCACGAGTCTCCACGATTTGGAAATGATGCCCTTTCCTGAGTGTGCATTGCAACTCCAAGCCTGTCAGATAAAACCTCTTCAGAGTGGAACTGTTGCTTTAAATACCTTTAAAACTCTCAACTTCAGCTTTTGCAGCCATAAATTATAGAAACTTAGAGCGTGAGTCATATAATAATGCGCAAGAGATGACAATAGCTGGCAAGTTGTTTGTACAGCTATTTACGAAGCAAAGAACCATTATTACCTGCGTCTAGAAGCTTTTAAAGTAACATGTCTTGATTAAGGGTTTGCAAATGTCAGTGAATCATTTGCTGAACATTATGCATTATTGCTTTTTGCTAATGATTTTTTAGTTTTTTTTTTAAATCCTTGTTTCACTCAACTTGCACATATATACTCACCACTAAATATTTACTCATTTCAAACCGTATTCTGTATATTGATACATTGAATGCCAGCATGATGGAGGCTGGTTAACAGGTTCCTGTATACATATATCAGTCATGGGTTTAGAGGAAGTCTTTGTTAAGTCAGGGATTATATTGGTGCATGACATTTATGTATAAATACTCGCAGAAAACTATGGATTGTCATTTGCCGCCAATACTAAATGAAAATAAGAGGAATACACTATTAATCCTACTTTATCCTATGAACCATTGGCACATGGTTCCAGATGCTACTGAAAAATCCGCATCTCGGTAATTTTTATCTGAATGGTCTGATTAACTTTAAATGGATGCATAAACCAAGACTGAATAGAAGAACCTTTCCCCCATAAGATGGTCACATGTCTTTTGAACACAAGCCACCAGGTCTGAATACAGTCGTCAAATCATTGAATGTATGCTTGGTTGTGAATATAATTCTCACAGAAGAACACTCTTCTCCTATTTTAAATACAGCAAATGCCATATAGTACATTAGGTTGTCAGACATCTTTCTGGGCATGAAAGATGTGGCAGCTCATGTTCTAGCCAGGTAGGTATTAGACCAACATTGCACACTTTATGTCAGAACTTTAAACAGTAGATAGTTCTGACCCGCAGCTCTTCTGGTATTTTAGAGAACAATAATTCCTAGCCTGTTGAAGTCTTCATCTACTTAAGCCAGCTAATTGTACTGACCTCACCATGCACAAATACCTGTGGGTCACATGCACTGCAAAGCATCACAAACTTTTCACTTGTGATTAACATGAGTGAGTAATTTGTAGCTCTGAAATAGCAGGCCTTGAGAACAATATACATTGGAGGCCATTGGGAGCTGGAGTAGTCGCAGATGGAAAAGGTCATTTTTAATGAAACGCAAAATGAGAAATAGGGAGACATTAATGTTAAATCATTAACATTTAAAAAGTTGTTTTTTTTTTTTTTTTTAAAGTGCTGTTCATCCTTCAAAATTGTGAAGAAAGGTGAAAGGCTAAAAGTTAACATAGCCTAGAAACATAATTTGTGTTTCTTGTTGTACTTTTAACATAATGTAACATTTTAAACGATATCTTTTTTTTTTTAAATATCAGTTGTGTTTTTGAAAATTCATTTGGAGTAATGAAATGTCAACAATTGTGATTTGAACAGCAAAGAAGTGACCTTATTGCTTAAAATAAATAAATAAATAAATAAATAAATAAATAAATAAATAAATAAAGCCTTTCGCCTTGTTATAGGATTCCACAAAGATCTTTTATTTCACTTTTATTTCACCATATGGACAAACCAAGACCCCTTCTGGTGTGTGGAACCTTTATTTATATATATATATACACCTTTGCTTAGCAGTACACTCTGCAAAGTTATATATAAGCAAATATTGTAGGAACTGGATAAACAGTTTCATATCAATTAAGTCCTAAAAAAAAAAAGCTACAACCACTAACCAAGAAAATTCATACATCAGCACAACATGTACACTGTACGTCTCAAGGACACTGCAATGACCTTGCATGCTAATTACAAGGAAGGTATTGGCACTGATGATTTTTTTTAATCCTCTTCTACTCGAGTATAATGTGATTCAAACCTGTCAGTGTTGTCAGAAAGCGTTTGTTTAATCCGCACACTCTCAAATTCAGCTCAGGTGCCATTCATGCGACTTTACGCCCATGATTATTTGAAAGAACTTTTGATGTTTTGTTTAACTGGGTAACAGACAACTGGCTAACAGTCAGCAACTGAATAAATGCTCCATCTTGTATAAAGCTGTTAAAAGTGGAACAGTATAAACGTCTATCTACAGTCATTCAAAATGACATTGTGCTGATGTCTTCAGAAAACTTGCAAGAGACATCACTGAGATATGTGTGTGTGTGTGTGTGTGTGTGTGTGTGTTATCTTCCTTAATATTACCTGTTACTAACTTACAAATTAAAATCTACTTAGAATAATAAGTCAGCTTTTTATGCTCATTGTTATCGTATTTTTTAAATTCATTTCTAAACTGTAGAAATGAATATGCATGACGTGCAAGCTGAAAACATCCCCGCGCCCACTTGCTATTTCAAATAACTAACTGGGTAGTTATCTGCTTTCAGACTACATCATTAGGATATCAATGACTTAATCATAATCTGTAAAGTTATTTTTTTCCGTGATTTATGTCATACTAGCCAAAGCTAACAAAATGTGCTTACAGACAGTATTTTCTTCAGCAATAAGATGAGTTAGCTAGCTACCGATGCATGCCAAATGAAAGAAAAATCTATTGGCTCTATTGTACTGTTAATGATTGCATGATTGGTGCCCAAACGTTCCTTTAGATGGAAGAATCACTGCAAACGAAGCTCTTTGGACTGACCACCTTTATCCGATGATAAAAACCTTTCGCTCGTGACGTTTTTGAAAATAGTGCAAGTCATTATATGCTAACCATGTCTCAGTTCAGTTGTTTACTTATGGAAGATTGTGGACCAAGGTATTAAATAGTGCTGTCCACCACCAACATAGAAAAATTTAAATAAAAAATGAGGGAATATCTTTTGGAAGAATTGTGTTCATCTCTCTAGTACAATTCAAGACTCTTGTAATATTACTGGCTCATGGTGACCCAATACCTTAAAATCATCTATGTTAAATTAGTTAGCTAACTAATATAGCACACCGACTCAGTGGATAACATTTTACTGTATAATCTGTTGCAGGTTGTTCAAATACATACAGAGGTTATCGCATGTTATCTGTCAGGTATTGTCGGCAAATCTATCAAATCAAGGCAAACGTAAAGAAAAATAGATGGCAAGCTATTACGTATTACTAAACAAACACACACAGCGAATACTTCTTTATAGACAATGGGAAAAACTAACCCAATCTGATCTGAAACTTGGACAAATCTTACACTATCACAGGAATAAAGATCTCAACAAAGCTGATTTGAGGTTTTTAGGAATTTTAAATCTCGCCTTCATTGTTCAGAAAATGTCGCAAACAGACAGAGATGTAGTTGTTGAGAGGGAGGAGCCAAAGTAGGCAAGTGGATTCCTTATGGATGGAGAGTCAATGATAATAATCTTTTAATCTTTTTTTGGTCTTAATCTACTTAAAATCAGTTTCACAGAACTACATATTAGTGGTGATTAATGGTGTCTCTCTCTCTCTCTCTCTCTCTCTCTCTCTCTTTCTTAATACAGTCTCTGGACTGAGGCTACAAAGCTGTACACCTCACATTTCACCTCGCAAAGTAATTGCATTTTATAACTAGCTTAGATAATGACTTTTGGGAGAATGTAATGAAAAGGTTTACTCAGTCTGAGTCTGAGTTACACTGGATGAGAACCCACAAAACTCAATGCCCAATTTGTAGAGCTCACTGCAAAAAAATGGCATTCATTTAGATCAAGCTGTGAGGCACAAACTATTTAAGAAGTAATTAACCAGTAATTGACATATTATTAAGAGCACACCTCTAACAGAAACCTTGATATGTGCTTTGCTAAAGAAGCGTTTTTGCCCCTTTTCACATAAGTTATGTCTCCGGTCAGCATGATTTAAGTATCAATTAAATTTTTTGGACGTTGGTGGATGCCTTAGGCATCTTATTTTTCTCAAAGCAAATTGGTAATGGAGGCAGCATGTCTTTGATTTATTTAATCTCCAAGACCAGGATTTTTTTTTGTGTGCCAATTGTATCTTTGTTTTCAGAGAAACAACTTTATTAATATTCTGTATTATCGAGGTGATGACTTATTTTCAGTTTTATTAAACATAATTTGGTCTAAACAATACTGGGGCATGCATATATATTATATTATATATATTATATTATATATATATATATATATATATATATATATATATATATATATATATATATATTTATATGTATATATATATAATATATATATATATAATATATATATATATATATATATATATATATATATATATATATATATATATATATATATATATACTATATATATATACATATATATATACATCATGAATGTGTGGTTGGATTCATACAATTAAGTGGTGTGAATTGCCCTTCTCTTTCTGTTCTTTATGTTTGTCACACTTAGTGTTTGAACTCACCAATTTAACAATAGTCAAGGACAACACAAGTAAACACAAAATGCAATTTGTAAATGAAGGTGTTTATTATTAAAGGTGAAAAAATCAAACCATCATGGCCCTGTGTGAAAAGTGATTGCCCCTAAACCTAATAACTGGTTGGGCCACCCTTAGCAGCAACAACTGCAACCAAAGCGTTTGCGATATGCTGCAATGGGCTTTACAGCGTCCTGGAGTTTTGGCACTCATCTTTCAGAATTGTCTAATTCAGTTACATTAGGGGTTTCGAGCATGAACGGCTTTTTAGGTCATACCACAACATCTCAATAGTTCAGGTCAGGACTTTGGCTGAGCCCCTCCAAAGTCTTCATTTTGTTTTTCTTCAGCCATTCGGTGGTGGATTGCTGGTGTGTTTAGGATCATTGTCCTGTGCAGAACCCAAGTTCGTTTCAGCTTGAGTACCGAACAGATGGTCGGACATTCTCCTTCAGGATCTCTTGGTAGACAGCAGAATTCATAGTTCCTTTTATACGGCAAGTCTTCCAGGTCCTGAGAGCAAAACAGCCCCAGACCATCACACTACCACCACCATATTTTACTGTTGGTATAATGTTCTTTTATGAAATGCAGTGTTCCTTCTCGCCAGATATACTTGGACACACACCTTCCAAAGAGTTCCACTTTTGTCTCATTGGTCCACAGAATGTTGTCCCAAAAGTCTTGGGGATCATCAAGATGTGTTGTGGAGAAATTGAGACGAGCTTTGATGTTCTTTTGCTCAGCAGTGTTTTCTCCTTGGAACTCTGCCATGCAGGCCATTTTGCCCAGTCTTTTTCCTGATGGTGGAGGCATGAACGCTGACCTTAACTGAGGCAAGTGGGGCCTGCAGTTCTTTGGACGTTGTTGTGGGGTCTTTGTGACCTCTTGGATGAGTGTCGCTGGCTCTTGGGGGTATGGGCGGCCGGTCACTCCTGGGAAGGTTCACCACTGTTCCATGTCTTCACTATTTGTGGATAATGGCTCTCACTGTGGTTCGCTGGACTCCCAAAGCTTTGGAAATGGCTTTATAACCCTTTCAGACTGATAGATCTCAATTACTTTCTTTCTCAATTGTTCCTGAATTTATTGGGGTCTCGGCATGATGTGTAGCTTTTAAGGATCTTCTGGTGGACCTTACTGTGTCAACAGCAGCTCTATTTAAGTGATGCTTGATTGTGAACAGGTGTGGCAATAATCAGGCCTGGGTGTGGCTAGAGAAATTGAACTCAGGTGTGGACAACCACAGTTATAGTATGTTTTATCAGGGGGCAATCACTTTTCACACACCATGATGGTTTGGATTTTTTCACCTATAATAATAAACACCTTCATTTACAAATTGCATTTTGTGTTTACTTGTGTTGTCTTGACTATTGTTTAAATTGGTTTGATGTTCCGAAACACTTAAGTGTGACAAACATGCAAAGGAACAGGAAATGAGGAAGGGGCAAACACTTTTCACACCACTGTATTACAACCTTACCTCAACCTCTAACTTTTACCTCTGCACTGTAAGACCATATAAGTTCATTTAACTCAAAAAATTTGAGGAAAATAATTTCTTTAAGCCAAATACACTTAAATATAACATTTAAACATATAAATGACAAAGTTTTAGTAAAATTCTTGTTATATTTAAGTGTATTTGGCTTAAAGAAATTGATTTATCAACGTAATTAGTTTCAGAAAAAGGTTTTTTGAGTTAACTGAACTTATCCGGTTTTACAGTGTGTAGTGCTTATGAATTTCTATCACATGTACTGACTTTTTTACTTTTTTGTACCAAATTTATATATATATATATATATATAAAATATATATATATATATATATATAAAATTGGTCTAACTATAGAGAGAAAGAGACTGTGTAGGGCTTGATGTAGTGTTGTTTGCTATATCAGGTAACATCCTGTAGCTCATACATTTATATTCATCTAAAATCATACAATTGTAAATATAATGGGCATTGTTAAAAAAGTTTTCTATTGGTTAGTTTGTTCATTAGGTAGGGAATAACATAACATGGAGCATGCTGTTATACAAAAAGAATCTAAACTGGGATGGTGTGATGTGGCCTAGCACAGAGCAAAGTGAAAAATTTGCATATAACAGCACCGTCTGAAGTCTTTTGTTCCACATACACCACAGCAGTTTGCCCACAATTACAAAATGTCATTTATTAATGAACGACAACTCAAGCTTTTTTAACTGTTCATAGAGTTGGAGACTGCAGACTAAGATGAACTTATTAACCAATATGGCTCCTGCTTTGCGGGACTGAATCCACACAGCGGCTCTTTGTGGATAAGAATGAAGCTCCTTGGCTTACATTATAGCAGCATTATAAGCAGTGATTCTTTCATCAGCAGCTCCTATATTCTAGAATTAATAAGACAATAAAAAAACCCACCCCTTGTCATGTGACTTAAAAAGAAAATAAATCAGTTATTATTAGTTTATGTGAAGCTTCTGCTATAAACGTGCCTGTGAATGAGCCATTCTGTGGTATAACAATCGGGATACATGGTCTTGTTTACATAATTTGCCGAACACTGGTTTTGGTTTTATTAAATGACTTGCAAGTACATTGCAAATGCCTGTGTGTTCAACTCTTAAATAGAGGCACACTAAGAGTCTTAGAGTTTTCACTGTAAAGGGTGGCACTTTTGGAGGGAGTACAACATCATCACGATCACTTCAGAATGGTCTTCAGCCTGAGTGCTAGTGAGTGCTTTGTTAAAAAAAATAATAATAATAAAAATCCCTAATGAGTTGGAACCAAAATGTGGGTGCCAGTAATCAGGCTGGACAGAGCATCTGCTGGAAGGTGCTGGGACATGGGGTTCATTAAAAGAGGATTCGTCACGAATAGAGGCTTATATACTGTACATGTTAAAACATTTTAAGTACAAGCCTGTACTAATGGAAACCTGTTTTTTTTTTTGTTTTTTTAAAAACAAAGAAATAATTGGTATTCATGAGTGTCGAGAGTGTGCGTTTGAGATGTGAAAAAATATATGCAAGCACCTTGTATTTGCTTATTCTTTTTATACTCGGGAATGCTGCATTCAGGTTCACTTGTGTTGCGTCTGATATTCCTAATGAAAAACAAGCACAGTTAATATTATACAAATGTAGCATAATGAGCATTCTACTGCTTTAGTCCCATGCCATTAACATAAAAGGGGACTTTGCAAGCTAACTCGCTTCATTAAAATGATTAATGATAATAGGATAGAGGGCTGGCAAGTGTGAGTAACTATCACGCAGAGCCACTGTCGCATGCACAATTTGGAGGAATTTAAGGGAACAAGTAAGAAGAGTTTCGAATAAAAAGGTATAATATCTTTTTTTTTTTTTAAAGCGCAAATGCTCGCTGCCAATAATCTCTTAAATCTTCGGGGCGCAATTATTTGATCTAAATACAATAGTTCTCATCGTTTTCTGGCTTGTTCCGTGTTGAAATCCTGCATTAGTTCTCACAGTGAATCCATGAACGTTTGAATGTGTTTTAATTAAAATCTCCACTGCATTAATGACGTGCTTTCTCTCATGAACTAATCATTTTCCCTGCATTGGATGCATGATTCTGATTGGTTAACACTGTTTCTCACCCTAGCAACTGCTGGTCCATTAAATATGATTATATAAACTAAGTGTTCGTATGATGTTTAATGTAAATATTGTAAAGACTGAAGAACTGCAATTATAACTTGGTGGCCTTTTTTCTGAAAATTCAAGACTGAATGCCGTCTGATTATTTCCAAACATGGGAACCCATGATCCAAATCTGATTACGGACTAATGGTGAATAAATTAAGCCTAGTGGCAAAGAAACATTTAAAAGAAAGCAGGAGGTATAATAGAACGTTGAGTTTGTGTGCAGTGAGGGTGATTCTTATGTCTTTTTTTTTTCTCCATGAATAATCAGATTAATAATAAACAATTTCATAGTTAAACAAATAAAATTCTACCCATGACTGAACCTTAATTCTCTGGCTGGGTTTCTGTTTCCTAAATCCCCCTAGGTATTTGAAATATTGAGAAATATATTTCAGACCAAAAACATAAAGTTACAAATGTTATAAACGGAAAAATTCGAGGTTATTTGATTCAATATCGTACAGGTAGACATATCGAATTCGATGTTTAAGACAAATGACAGTGATAATCTAGTCACTGTGAAACATTCATTAAACCATTAGTCCATAATTTCTACCAACTCTAATCTAAATGGCTGCAAATGAGAGTAGATGGAAAGAGATGAAATACATCACTGTAATGGCTCTCATGTACTAGACTTCAGACTGAGATCCTCAGAAGGAACAGGAAGGAATTCACCTTATACTTTAAATTTAATTAGATGTCACATTGCCTTAACGTATTGGTGATTAGGGACAAATTGCAGGTCGGCAGAGCCAGACTCACTTGAACCCCGGGGCTGAACCTGCCTCTATATCTACACGGCACATGTGGGAGAACTCAATCTCCTGATTTTCAATGGGAAATACACAGAGAAAAAAAAAGAGTTGCAGAACAATTACCTTATGAATCCGAACATCAATACCAGCTCCTACGCCTTTTATCAAGATAATTGTGCATGAAACAACGGTGCTTTGCCATGACCCAGGTAGCAGCCTCATATACAGCCATGCAGGGTTTTTTTTTCCCCTTCAAGCACTCTGCTTCTAAATCATCCTGCACAGCTGCTGAGAGGAATTGTGTGGGGTGGAGGGGTGCTTTCAGCCGAGAGAGCTTATTTGAATTTTCAATGGTGACAAAGGGCTTGATAAATATTCTAGGATTTAGGAGCAGGCAGTATGAATTCATGGGTACCAACAGCTATCCATTAAGTGTCTGTTTATTTGGAAGCAAAAATGTTTTTTTACATTACAAACGTCAGCTATTAAGAGACGTTGTGTGGTATTTCGTACAAATGAACTCATGTTGTTTATTTACTGAGTATGGAAGCCCATAACTGCAAGGTTAAAAAAAAAAGATTGAAGTGTTATGTCATTGTTTCTACATAATAGCATGATGTATCAACTCATTATTTCAATGGATAATGTTATTTTGACTTAATATCTAATACTGTAATTAAGAACAGGTCATAATATAGCACATTCTTACAACAACAACAACAACAACAACAACAACAACAACAATAATAATAATAATAATAATAATAATAATAATAATAAATAATAATATTAATAATAATACGAAGAAGAATAGTAATACAAAATAATATCACTAGTAATAATAAAGATAATAATAATTATTATTAATTATATAAATAATAATAATAGTAACAACAACAACAACAACAACAACAATAAGAAGAAAAGAAGAAGAAGAAGAAGAAGAAGAGGGATAGTAATAATAATAGTAGTAATAATTATTATTATTATAAATATTAATTATATAAATAATAATAATAACAATAATAATAATAATAATGATAATAATAATAGCAACAACAACAACAACACCATTAATAATAATAATAATAATAATAGTAATAAAATGATAATAATAAGAAGAAGATAGTAATAGTAATAATATCAATAGTAATAATAATTATTATAATTATTATTAATTATATAATTAATACTAATAGTAACAAGAAGAAGAAGAAGAAGAATAGTAATAATAACAATATCAACAGTAATAATAATATTAATAATAACAACAACAACAACAACAACAGCAGCAGCATTAATAATAATAATAATAATAATAATAATAATAATAATAATAATAATAATAATAATAATAATAATAATAATAATAATAATTCACTTTAAGGCATTTGGATGTGCTACAGTATGTCAAATTTAGATGGTAGATAATAACTAAAAATAACAAATTATTAATGCAAAACAAGATATTAAGTCAAAGCTATATTAAGTGATCTATTAAGTTTGCAGTTCAGCACACCACATACTTACAATTACCAGACATGTTTTATTAAAGCATATTCACTTCATTTCAGACCAGTGGTATAAGAACGCACTGTGCATTTCCCACCATAGAATACAAAACCTCAGAACTAGAAACAGCTACAATACCTGGGTTAAATATTCTCCAGCCCTTCTGGACATTTTCTATTTAGCTATATTCAGTAATTTCCACATGTATAATTCATCCATAAAAAGAACTTTGATCCATTTGTACGCCTCCCCAGCCTCCTGCCAGAGCCATTAACTCCTTAAGCCTTTTGTTCATGTTTTTTTGTTTTGTTTTTTTTCCCATAGTGAGCGATTGATCGTGAGTGCTGCAGTCCAGCCGTGAGTCTTTGAAAGATCTCTTACTTACATAAAAGGACTCCAGAAAAAGATAGAGGGTTCAAATGCATTTGGCACATGGCTGTTTCACAATTAGTTACACAATGCCGGGCCAGTACTGACTCTGCCAGTGACGAGCTAGCAAAGTGTTTGAGGGCTCCTTTCAGAACGCCCACTCCATAATTACATTAGCAGCCATTAACGAAGTCACTCCATTGATGTATGCGTCAAAAAATTGAGATGCAAAAAAAGGAAGGGCAGAGCCATTGATTCATTTTAGGCCACTTTATGTTTGCTAATTAACAGAAGTTACGCAACATAAGACCACAGCATGAAGCCTTCTCTGTGCAATGAATTCGAATGTTTTAGAAGGCATACTTAATAAGAGATGAGTCAATAAATGGGGTTTTTTTTTTCTTTCTTTCTTTCTTTCTTTCTTTCTGAGATTAAGAGTTTGCAGTAAGGCTGCATTATACTTACATATGGGAGCATTTGTACTGAAATAGTCATGGACCCCAGTAGAGAAGTCATTTATGTACCGCACAAATACTGTGATGCGATAAGCACAAAAGGTCGCTGTTCTAAAGAGTCCGTCGGGATGGCAATGAATAAATGTGCACAATAAATGCAAACGGGTGCTGGATGTTGTTAATGGTTAATGCTGAGTTGTTGAAACTGACTCAAGGGTACACTATACGTTTATTCTGTCTTATGAAATTGTCCCTTAGGCAGGGATAATTATATCCCAGTACAGACCAAATCTTTCCTCCTAGAACTTCAGAGGGTTTTTGAGTTTACAAATCATGTACGTAACAAATGATACTGTAACAGGTGCCCGGCTCAGAATTGTAGAACCTAAATAAGGTAGAACGATTTTCCACACAATTCTCACTTAAATTGTCTAAAACTGATATGACCAGAATTCGCTGGGGAAATGAGATGCTCTTATTCGGAATTTAGCGCTGCAACAGATCAAGTTTATGATGAATTAAACAACACAATTCATTCAAATGCTGTAGATTTTCTATAGTAATAATGGCAAGTTTAATATAAACCTTTTAATAGCTTTTCATTGAGCCTGGTTATTAAATGTCTACAGTAATTGTATGTCAGTAGAACACGCCGTGCGGTCTACAGCGTGTTGAGGTGGTTTTTTGGCAAATTTGACATAAAACTATTACTTAAATGCAGAAGGTCACCTTTAGTTTTATGGACCTGTAATGGACTGTAATTAATGAATTATTCTTCTACGTAGTCGTCTCTTTTGGAGACTATAATATCTGTAATGGTTTAACATAATATTTCAACAAACTGTCATGTTTTGTTCGTCATGTTATCCTTTGTAATTACAGACTGCTTGAAAATGCTGGGTGTGTTCCCGAGTGATGCTCTGCCAGGCCTGCAATGCAGTCATTTTATGGTCCTTTTTCAGTGGACCTTCAAAATTCTGGAGTCCTGTTCAGCGTACCCACTTTCGGTAGACCATAAGTAATTACACGCGTTAACGTATTCCTGCCTTATGCCCAGTGTTCTGAGGATAAGCTCCAGATACGCTGCAACCCTGACTTACAATAAAGCAGTTACTGAAGATGAATAAATGAACAAACAAAGTCTTCGTTAGTTTTAGTTTTGGACGCGAGCTGTTAAGATGCTTCACATTCACCAGAGAATTTATCCTCCAAATGCTGTTGGAACTCCATCAATAAACACAAGTGAGCCAGTTCCACCGACAGCTATGCATATCCGTGCCACAATGTTTCACAGATGAGTGGGTATGCTTTGGATTATGGTCCAGATTTGTCCATCATTTTAAAACGTAGTATGTGTTTAAAAATAGTAGATGCTATTAAAATGATTCATTGGTTCATTCATTCATCTTCATTAATGGCTTTACTCAAGTTAATTAAGCTAATTAAGTCATTTAGTTAGAGTTGGAGACCTGCTGGTATATAATGCACTGAAGAAAAAAAAAATGGGTTTAAAGTAAGGGAAGTTTCCACTTAAGTGAAATATGTAAGTTAAATAGGTAAATACTGTCTGGTTTATGTTAAACTCATCCAGTAGATATATGTACATTTACAAACTTAATTTATTGTATTAACATGGACATTGTATCAATAAAAATAAAAAATAAAAACTACATAGGGCCTGCAATGGACTGGCACCCTGTCCAGGGTGTACCCTGCCTTGTGCCCGATGCTCCCTGGGATTCGCTCCAGGTTCCCCCACGACCCTGAAGAAGGAATAAGCGGTAGAAGATGGATGGATGGATGGATACCACTTCTTCTACCACTGTATTCTTGTTCTATAACTCTCCAAATTTTAGAAAATATAGAAAATATTATACAGTAAAGAGTAGTTGATTGAAGGAGTACTGTTTGTAGGAAACCGATAATACATTAACATTTTGGGAACTCCTGTTATATATGATATTTTCGATCTACAATGTTGACTTTTGCATATGTGTGGATGTGTATAGTGAGATGTGTATATGTACCGCTAGAGAGCCCTTTCACTGTCAGGCCTATAAGGCAGTCCCAGCAGCACAGCTAAACAAATTAGTACAGGTCACATTGCCAAACACATTGTCATGACTTTGGAAGCCTTACAGAAATGAAAAGTACAGAATTTGAGCAGAATATCAGATCTCACCAACAATCCTATCAATTCCTACTACAGGTTCATTACATCAGAATACAGATTTGTATTTGTAGCAAGTGACTCGATTGTAGTGACTATGCCACCTCGGAATAACAACCGAAATAAAGGCACACAACTACAATCCACTTAGAAAAGGCAAGAGGCGTGAGTTTCCCTACAAAAATGATTTTTATTCAAGCTAATTAAAGCTTTTATTTGGCCAAGAATCATTTCCAGCGCAATCAACGGTCATTAGTCGAATGAAACAAAGGGGGAACTAATAATAATCGTTGTAGGAGCATCAGATATACAAAAGAAAAAACCCACCCATCAGAATCACACCCACAAGACTCACTGCAAATAATGACACGGCAATGATGACAACCCTTGATGAAGTAAAACCGATGGTGTAGCAAAGAACCAACCCACTTCAGGAAGCACTCAGCTCCTACCAAAATAAATAAATAAATACATAAATAAATAAATAAATAATATGAAATCACATTAAAAAAAGAAACCAATCAATTAAGAACGATTACTACTAAGCAGATAGTAATTCCAAGTCAATTTACTAAATACAAAGAGAAAAAATATATACATTAAGGAAAGAAACCAAAACAAAAACGTATACTGTCACAAAAGCACAGAGAGCACCCCAAACTCAAAACTAATAGCATTGCGGCAATCGATACGATTGATGGAGACGGTTGCAAAACAGTCGGAATCAAGAAAACTGAGGTGGTGAGGTGGCCAAAACAAATAAACAAAGAAATAATACCAATACAACAAAAAAGGAACCTTCAAGCCCAGTTGGACATTAGACGGAGACGTGACTGGACCCCAAAAGCAGCAACGTGGATCATAGAGCGAGGTGGGGGAGGGGGGGGTGGGGGTAAAAGCTGTACTAAGGTGACTGCTCTCACTCAGCCTGCCTTAATGCATGCAAAAGAAGACCCTAAGAGCAACAAACAGATGTTACAGCCTCGATTTAGGAAGCATATGAGATTATCTAGCTCTTACGAAAATAAACAATTTACCTACCGTGATGTGATGACGTAATACTCGCAACGGGCACATACGGAAATCATCCAAAAGCTTCTTTAGTTATTAGCTATAACAGCAACAGCTGGTGCTCCGACCTGGGCTACTTTAAACTGCAAAGCCGCAGAGATGGGAGCCCTGAAGGCACACCGATTAAATCAAAGTAAACTTCCCTCAACGTCCCGAACACACAGCATTACATTTACCTGAGAGTAAGCAGCACACCACACATGAACACACAGCCAAATTCTTCTTGGTTTACCACATGGACAGAACACTGGAGTCAGGGAAGTCAAGGGGAGGTGGAGTGTATCTGTTGGTAAATAGACACTGCGAGCATTGTTACTCTCACATGCTTCTGCACACCCAATCTGGAGCTCCTGACCATCAAATGACACCATTTCTACCTGCTTCTGGAATGTTTTTTGGTCATAGTCAATGCCTTTATATTCCACCTCAGGCGGACACGGAGACTGCCAAACGCGAACTACATGAGGCTCTCACTCAACAACAGACTCATCACCAGGATGCTGCTCTCATTCTGGCAGGGGACTTTAACAGTGCCAAAAAAGTGCAGTGCCCCACCAGGGGCAAAATAATGCCGATCCATTGCTACAAAGGCAACAGGAAGCTCCGTTTCAGAGCGAGTTCATGCTGGATGGACCAGTCAGTGGCCACTTTGCAGGATGCTCTAAATGATGGAGACTGGGATGTGTTCAGGCACAGATCTCATGACATCAACGTGTTTAAATAAGCATTGTGGGATTTATCAGAAAAACTGGCGGATGATACAGTCCATAAAACCATCATCAAAACATTTAAAATAGAACACAGATAAAACCATCCATGACGCTCTGAGATCGCTCACTGCTGCCTATAAGGCAGGGCTACCTAGAGGAGATTAAAAGCCTGGAGAACTGTACCAGGAGAACAACCTCCTCCTGATTGTCACCAAGACAAAGGAGATGACAGTGGACTTCAGCACAAAGCAGGACAGGAGCTACAACCCCTTAAGATCCATGGGGCGATCCCAGTCGAGAGAGTGGACAGATTCTGATTCCCTGTCAATCAAGTAGGACCTTTCATGATCCTGTCACATTAATACCTTCGGTACCCTCGATGGAATTTTACACCTGCACAACACATAGGACTAGAGCTTGGACTTGTTTGCACAACACCCACTACAGTACCTCAGCCTGATGTCACACAGCATACAGTCTATTGCAGAAACAACTACACCTACCTGACACCTATCTTTGTATCTCTTATATACTTATATTATTATATTTTCCATTTCTCACCTATATAGACGTAAATTCTCGTTTCTATAAACAGAAGGCTCACCAAATTTTTGTATGCTAGACCTCCCATGCTCTTCACCTCTCGTTTGTTTTTGGATTTCAAAAAGTCTTGGCAATTTCCCTTTGAGATAAAAATGACATCTGGCTCAAAAGTGAAGCTTCAGATGAGCCAAAACTTCCACAGGCACATTTAAATCTCTGCGCCCCCCTCCCCCCCTTTACCCCTGTCGCACTGACAGCTGTTTGTGTCTATTATCAATCCACTTGGCTCCAAATGGACCACCATCTCACAAGCCACCAACTGCGTCGTATTTACCACAGACTGGTGACCCCGTCTCATGTAAAATTCACAGGAATTCTAAAAAGCCGGAAAGATTTCATGTCAATGGACCAATTAATTGGATTTCAGATGAATAAAAAAATATATATATATTTAAACGCTATGACCTCTAACCCTGCCATTCAGCTTAACTTTAAATGGAGCGTTCATTTTCAAACAACTTCAAACTCGGGTTTGTAATTTTCTTTGCCAGAAGCTTTTTTCTTTTTTCTTTTTTTACAACTAATAAAATTCAGGACTGATTTGACCTGGAAAATTAGAGAAATCAAATATTCCATTTCCACTGATAATATGTCCCTCAGGAAGCACAACAGTATAACCAGTAACTCAGTATATAAGAGAATCTCCTAGCACTGCTCATTTATCACCAACTACTTTGCAGTACTGAAAGCTATTCAAGCCTGAAATGCTAATAACACTGTCGTGTTTACGTACCTTACTCAACCGATCCCAAAGAAAAGTGATCATGCAAGTCCCTGAAATGTCAGAAATGTTCCTTATCAAGAAGAAGACAACATGTCATTTATACCACGTCAAGCGGACCTGCAGCGTATCTCTGCAGCTTCACCGTTTTATTAACAGTCAATCGACGTTTGTCTTGTTTCCGATTTTAGACCCATTTATGTTCGATTTGTAGATTTTCTCTAATGGTAGACACTGGAAAGAATTAGAAGAAGCTACATCATTTAAAAAAAAACTGAAACGTGAGCCATCTCTTCAATGGATAAAAAGTGATAAAAGTGGATTACGGGACATGAAGTCATTCAGACGGCAGCACACACTTGTAATATTTGGTCTCAACAAAGTACTTTGTAGTCTATCGGAGTAAACGTTGCTAATTCAATATCGACAGTGTAGAAATGTACGCATGAGTGAGCACCAGCACTAAAACATTGAAACGTAGGAGCAGTCGTTGGACCGGTCCAAATAAAATGATTAAAAGAGAAAATCAGCTGCAAAATCCTATAGAACTTCATCTAGATGCATTGAAAAACATACACTAGCATCCAGCTTTGAAGACCTTGTAACTGAATATATTTGGAGACTTTATTGCTAATTCCATGTAAGCATGGCCTTCTAATGCGGAATACTTGTTTCTATTTACAATACTTTGGTGTAGAAATCAACTTTAATGTCCATGATTGTGACATCCCTTAAATATAAAGAAATCGTTTCCTTTCTCAATACATTTCACATGTGATCGTGCGAGCAATATGTGATGACGTGGAAAACAGTTGAAGGTGCATATTAAAATGTTAGGGTCTGGAAGTGTTGAAATGTGAACAGTACGTGCAAAGGAATGTGAAAAGGAATTATTCACGTGAGAAAGTCACATCTGAAAATGTACACCACATGCCAAACATTAAAAAAAAAAAAAAGTGTTAATTTTGTGAACAATGTGTAACACTGGAACAGTTACAGCTCATTACCGTGTAAAACTGCACACACTGTACCAGACACTACTGTTTTTTTTAATTATTATTATTTCTCACACCACATATTGACTTGGCTTCATTTACTACTGTTTACTGCTCTTTACGGGTTGTTGTTGTTGTTGTTTTAATGTAGAAACATTCCATTGAATTATTTTGAAGGCGTAGCATTTGCTCAATAGCATGTGGCATCTTGGCATGTGCCTAAAATATTTGCACAGTACTGTATATTTCACTGAGGCATCGGGCCATCTTGCATCAAAAGATAACATGCTGTTTTTTTTAATAATATCCTCTACAACATAGAAAGCACTCACCTGTGATCACTAGTGAACACTAAATGAAATCAATCGATGATCACACACAGTGAAGCCCACTGGGATATTCGGTTTAACTGTTCCTTCAGTAAACACTGTGCTTCGGTACTAACCACTGACATGTTACATACCCACTGGGATCCAAATAAATACAAAAAATTCAACCTATTATGTCTATATTATGATTGTTGCAAATATCCATATATAGCAATATGTAGCCCTATATAAGTTTACAGGTTATAAATAATATGTACTATGTTTTCTGAGTTATACATTTTTTAACTTGTATAAACTTTTACAGCAAAAAGAATACAGAACCATTCTAGAACCATCCATCCATCCATCCATCCATCCTCTTTATCCTTTTCAGGGTCAAGGGGAAACCTGGAGCCTATCCCAGGGAGCATCGGTACACCCTGGACAGGGTGCCAATCCATCGCAGGGCACACACTCACACACCCATTCATACACTACGGACACTTTAGACACGCCAATCAGGCTACCGTGCATGTCTTTGGACTGGGGGAGGAAACCGGAGTACCCGGAGGAAACCCCCACAGCACGGGAAGAACATGAAAACTCAGCACACACATGGAATCAAACCCCGGACCCTGGAGGTGTCAGGCGATCGTTCTAACCACTAAGCCACCATGCGCCCTACCAACAATATATATATAATACAAAACAAAAATCTTCATTAAGACCTGCAGGAGTCACGTGTACATGAAAACTCCGTACACACAGGGACACGGTGGGAATCAAACCCCCGACCCTGGAACTGCGCCCCCCATTCTAGAGCCATTAAAGGCAATAAATTGATACAAGAAATTAAATAACAGGATGTGGCACAAAGTATGAACTAAGCTATGGACTATCATGGCATTAACTGAAGGTAAATCTGAAGATCAAAGTTATTTAAACATTCGAATTAGCTAGTTATTTTAGCTAGCACTAAAATATCGTTCTTTGAAAAACAATGGAAATTGTAGCAGATGGTGAATATATTTCTAAACTGTTTTAGAGAAAAGTTTAGCAAAACTTCTTATGACTTTCTTTCTTTAATTTGTATGAAGAAAAATAAATGATGACCTTAACGTCATACTTATATATTTGTCTGCAGCATCAATAAAAATGCGTATGGTATAGATGTGGTAGAATGTTTTAAATAGAAAGTTTAAAAAAAAACGTAAACAATAATAATAATAATAATAATAATAATAATAATAATAATAATAATAATAATAATTAAGAGAAACACAGCTGATGTGATTGATTGCCAGGAAACATGTACTTAAGTAATAATTTGTGTTTACTTGAAAGTACTTGGAGTTCTTTATAAATGTAAAAAGTAGATTTTTTTCTTCAAGGAAATGCAATTAAATAAGAGTACAATAATTACAATGAATAATTTTCAGTTATACTCAGGTGAGGTGATAAGTTCCCTAAAATGATATATCATTAATAAAAAAAATACAGATTTATGTACTTTACACCTTTGGCAATAATGACACTAAAAATCCTAAAGTCACGTTCATTTTAGAGCAGCAGTAACTGGATAAAAAAATTAAATAAATAAAAATTGCTTATAAAGCAAATTCTGTTGTTTTAGCATTTAACAGTGTTGTAGATCGACTTCTTCATTAGATAACAAGGTTTTATCTCAGAAAGCAATCACCTCTAAACAACAATAACAATAATGAGTGAAAACTAAACTAGTCAATACCTGTTTTATAGTCAAGAATAAAATATTTACCAAAAAAAATAAAAATGCTACTTATAATGAAGCAGCCCATACATTATTTAAGTAGCTCCTCATAAATAATCTCTTTTTTGTTTTGTTTATTTGTTTGTTCGCTTGTATTTTGTTCTATTTATCCAACAAACCAGACAACAGATAGAACAACATAATGAAACAGTGGTGGAAAATAAAACAGCCTTTGACAGTGAAACTTGGGGGAAACTAGCTAATAACGTTCATTATCGCTTACTATTCATAGCTAGGATATAGCATTATTCTTTCCTTATAATCCAGACTTAACTTACTGCTAGCATTGTCCTCTCTCTCTCTCTCTCTCTCTCACTCTCTCTCGCTGTCTTGTCTATCATTGTGATATATCTGATATATGACGGAACTTTCATATATAATAAGCAGTCATGGGATTACACATGGAAGGCAGGACACAAGACCAATCCCAATACAGTATTCCCATTGCAATATTCCCACAACACAATTCTGTCTCACAGCTAATATTGCACATTCATCCAGTAGTTAGTTACGCAGTGCTCATCCATTAACTACAGATGCACTGCTGGGCAATTACTAATTAGCTAATTAGCTACAATGTAAAAAAAAATAATAATAATATTGTATTAAAAGCAACTCAATTGTAAGCCTAACTAAGTGGTGATATAGCACCTTCCAAGCGTTGGTTTATTTTTAACTATCATTGAGCATGATTCTCAAGCTAGGCTGTTATCTTATAAACCCCCTTGTTGAGTTAACTTGTGTATTATTATTAGTAGTAGTAGTTGTAGTATTATAATATTTATTATTACCGTAATAGTAGTAATACTGTATCATTACAGGGGTTTTTTTTTTATATACTGTGTATTGAATGCAATTTGTAGTTACACACATACAGTGAGGGGAAAAAAGTATTTGATCCCCTGCTGATTTTGTACGTTTGCCCACTGACAAAGAAATGATCAGTCTATAATTTTAATGGTAGATTTATTTGAACAGTGAGAGACAGAATAACAACAAAAAAATCCAGAAAAACGCATGTCAAAAATGTTAGAAATTGATTTCCATTTCAATGAGGGAAATAAGTATTTGACCCCCTCTCAATCAGAAAGATTTCGGGCTCCCAGGTGTCTTTTATACAGGTAACGAGCTGAGATTAGGAGCACACTCTTAAAGGGAGTGCTCCTAATCTCACCTTGTTACCTGTATAAAAGACACCTGTCCACAGAAGCAATCAATCAATCAGATTCCAAACTCTCCACCATGGCCAAGACCAAAGAGATCTCCAAGGATGTCAGGGACAAGATTGTAGACCTACACAAGTCTGGAATGGGCTACAAGACCATTGCCAAGCAGCTTGGTGAGAAGGTGACAACAGTTGGTGCGATTATTCACAAATGGAAGAAACACAAAAGAACTGTCAATCTCCCTCGGCCTGGGGCTTCATGCAAGATCTCACCTCGTGGAGTTGCAATGATCATGAGAACAGTGAGGAATCAGCCCAGAACTACACGGGAGGATCTCGTCAATGATCTCAAGGCAGCTGGGACCATAGTCACCAAGAAAACAATTGGTAACAGACTACACCGTGAAGGACTGAAATCCTGCAGCGCCCGCAAGGTCCCCCTGCTCAAGAAAGCACATATACATGCACGTCTGAAGTTTGCCAATGAACATCTGAATGATTCAGAGGACAACTGGGTGAAAGTGTTCTGGTCAGATGAGACCAAAATGGAGCTCTTTAGCATCAACTCAACTCGCCGTGTTTGGAGGAGGAGGAATGCTGCCTATGACCCCAAGAACACCATCCCCACCGTCAAACATGGAGGTGGAAACATTATGCTTTGGGGGCACAGGACAACTTCACCGCATCAAAGGGATGATGGACGGGGCCATGAACCGTCAAATCTTGGGTGAGAACCTCCTTCCCTCAGCCAGGGCATTGAAAATGGGTCGTGGATGGGTATTCCAGCATGACAATGACCCAAAACACACGGCCAAGGCAACAAAGAAGTGGCTCAAGAAGAAGCACATTAAGGTCCTGGAGTGGCCTAGCCAGTCTCCAGACCTTAATCCCATAGAAAATCTGTGGAGGGAGCTGAAGGTTCGAGTTGCCAAACGTCAGCCTCAAAACCTTAATGACTTGGAGAAGATCTGCAAAGAGGAGTGGGACAAAATCCCTCCTGAGATGTGTGCAAACCTGGTGGCCAACTACAAGAAACGTCTGACCTCTGTGATTGCCAACAAGGGTTTTGCCACCAAGTACTAAGTCATGTTTTGCAGAGGGGGTCAAATACTTATTTCCATCATTAAAATGCAAATCAATTTATAACATTTTTGACATGCGTTTTTCTGGATTTTTTTGTTGTTGTTATTCTGTCTCTCACTGTTCAAATAAATCTACCATTAAAATTATAGACTGATCATTTCTTTGTCAGTGGGCAAACGTCCAAAATCAGCAGGGGATCAAATACTTTTTTCCCTCACTGTATCATGTAATTCTATAACAGACCACACGGAGACTGCATGGTGCAACAGTCAGGAGCGCAGCTGCGTGTTTACAAACCATCACAAAATGTATCCATAAATGTAACTATGAGCTTATCTGTGCAGTTTGTCTCCACAGTGGGTAGCTAGACTAACATCGCAGAGTGCTATTAGTCACTGTCATGAATAACATCATGTCTTAAAGGCGATTAACTGCGACATAGAGAAAAATGTCATTCACTAAAATATTCTTAATTTAAATGTGATCATAATTAGGTCATGTGAGGTTAATTGATAACTAGGTTAGGTAATGAGGTTATTGTGTATATGCGCAATAGTAACCGAGCTAAATCGCTTGCAAAAATAACATCTGTTAACTTGATGTAACTGACTGGGAGTTTATTTATTTATTAATATTAAAGAGGCTAATTACCTGAAATCAGTGAGCCACAAGAGACATACAACTCCGTTTCCAAAAATATTGGAACACAGTGTGAACTGTAAAATAAATAACTAAATAAAACCAGAATGCAACGATGTGCAAATCATTGAAATCATATATTTATTTGAAAATAGTACAAAGACAGCATGCAGACTGTTGAGATTGAGAAAATGTATTGTTTTTGGAGAAATTGTGTATGCTGTGTATGTATGCTCGTTTTGAATTAGATGCCAGCAACACTTTTCAAAAAAGTTGAGACAGGCGTAAGAAAAGACTGGAAAAGTTGTGTAATGCTTAAAGTTTAAAAATAAACGCTGGTGGAACATCTCAAAACTAATTAGTTTAATTGCTAGCAGGTTAGTATTATGGTATAAAAAGAGCATCCCAGAGAGGCTGAGAAGGAGATTGGGTTCACCACTCTGTGAAAGACTGCGTGGGCAAATAGTTACAAAAAAATAATAATAAATTAAGAATAACATTTCTCAATGCAGAGAATTTGGCGACTCAATCATCTATATTATGTATTATTGTTAAAAGATTCAGAGAATATAGAGAAATCTCTGTACTCATGGGACACGGTTGAAAACCAGTATTGGATGCAAGTGATCTTTCTGCCCTCAGGCAGCATGGATGCCACATCCTCCAGGATAAAGAGGAAAGGGATATCATCCGGCTTGATATCCGAGCACAGTTCAAAAGCCAGCATCTGTGATGGTATGGGGGGTGCATTAGGGTACATGACATTGGTAACCTGCACATCTGTGAAGACACCATTAATGCAGAATGACATATACTGTACAGGTTTGGGAGCAACATATATAGCCATTCAAATGACGTCTTTTTCAGCAAGGTAATGCCAAACCCCATTCTGCACGTATTACGTCAGCATGGCTACGCAGTAAAAGAGTCCCCACACTGAACTGGCCTGTCTGCACTCCAGACCCGTCACCCACTGAAAACATTTGGCCCATTATGAAACTGAAAATACGACTGTCGAGCAGCTGAAATAGTATTCCAAGCAAGAATGGAAAAATATTAAGCCTTAAAAGCCTTAAGCGGTCATGCATTATGCATTTTCTCATGATCTTAACATAACCAGAAAACTGTTTTCTCAAGACTGTGGTCTGTGTCTGAGGAACCCATGAGCCCGGGGTGGATCCCATGTCCAAACTGTAATACCGAATGAATGTGTTGCGGTGTAGACCATCCCATCTCAGCACACACATCCTGCAAGGTTACTCTTTTGGACAAAGGTTTCAAGGAAGCGACCCCCCTAGTGGAATGAACTATTATGCCCAGAGGCATTGCGAGACCTCGTAAGCAATAGAGATTGCTTCCACTATCCAATTAGAGATGTAGTGCTTTGACACAGCATCACCTCTACTGTTGCCGCCAAAGCAAACCTGCAGCTGCTCCGACTTACACCACTGGCCAGAGCGGTGGACGTAAGTACAGAGAGCCCTCATTAGACACAATTAGTGGAATTTCTCTTGTTCCGATGTGAGGAATGGAGAAGGGCAGAAAGCCTGCAACACTACCTGCTGGGAAGCAGACGTAAACCCTTTAGGAATATAATCCGGCCTAGGATATACATTTGCAATCAAACCCCTATTGCAAATCAGGTTTATTGTTAAAATGTTCAGACTTTCAGCTGTTTGCAATGAACAAAACAAACAGAAGCAGTAGAAATAGTTCAACACAATGAATGCTTCAAGTGGTTTCCCCATGCAATATGTAGTGATTTCTCCCGTTTCAAAATTATTCAACCCGTTCATGGCGAGCATCTTTAGTACTTAGTAGAGCAACCTTTTGCTATTATGACCTCCTGTAAATGAGATGCAGAGCTTCTGGCAGCGTTCCTGAGGAATGTTAGTCCTTTCCTCATGAGCAATGGCGTCCAGTTCAGTAATAGTCTTGGGTTTGCATGCTGCAACCGCCTTCTTCAAATCCCACCAGAGATTTTCTACGGGGTTCAAGTCAGGTGACTGTGATGGCCTGGTAGAATCTTCCAGGACTTCTTCTGCAACCAAGCCTTGGTGGAATTTGAGGTATGCTTAGGATCATTTTCCTGTTGGAAGGTCCAATGATGTCCAAGCCTCAGCTTCCTCACAGATGGCATGACGTTTTCTCCTAGGATTTCCCGATACTTCAATGAATCCATCTCACCTTCCACACGCTGCAGGTTTCCAGTGGCAGAGGATGCATAGCAGCCCCAGAGCATCGCCGAGCCACCACCATGCTTGACTGTGGACAGAGTGTCATTTCTTCGTTCTTCTTCCTCCAGACATACCGCTGATCCATCATGCTGAAAAGTTCCATCGCTTCATCGCTCCACAGAACAGAATCCCAAAACGTCTGTAACTTATTTATATGATCTTGAGCGACTTTTCTTGTGCTTTTGGGTCAGTAGAGATGTACGTCTTGGAGTTCTGGCATGGAAATCGTCTGCATTTAATATGCGCTCTGTTGCCACCAAGTCTTGCTGCAGGTCTTTTGCAGTCACTCAAGGGTTTTTCACAACCTGTCTTCTCAGAAATCTGGTTTAAGCCATCGATAGCTTCCTTTTTCTGCCCCGTCCAGCTATTTAATATATTTTCTACCCTAGCCTACTGTATGCATTCCCACATCCTTTGCTTCCCATGATACAGAGCATTTATCAATCAGACCACAGGTTTACTTGAGGCTCCAAAAAGGGCCTACAATACCCTGCTTTCCACTACCACTCTCACTAGTGACTGTAATGCCCTGGGAATCTTTCCCTGGGCAGACTCAACGTACAACGGTGTGACGCCCCTGGTCAGGCAATCTCTGCCCCTGGGTATGGCTCCTTTATACACTTGGCAGACTAATAGATATGTCATAAAAAATTTTTTAAAGGTATCAAAAGGGATTATTACTGATTAAGTCATTTTATAAGGTCCTTAGTTCACCATGTGACTTTGCAAAAGACTTCTTGACATGTGAAGGTTTTGAAACACAGCCCCAAGTGGTGTATTGGATTTCATAGAAAAGGGTTAAATTCATAACTATTTTCTACACTTTATATGATTTTTAAAAAATGTTTACAGTGTGAAGGTTTTTTCCAGGCCCCACAAAATTACACACGAATGTGTTGCAGCTACACTCTAATAAAACCAGAATACTAAAACAGGCAGAAAGGATGATGTGTGAAGATTGAGGAATGCTGAGCAGGCAAAGAATAATTTGCTCATAAAACACACACACGCACACAGGCACACACGTTTTTTTTTTTTTTCTCAGCCAACACCATTCTGCACCCTCTGTTTAAATTTATTACACTGCAGACAAGAGAAGTAGGCATGTTGCATTCTGTATTAGCCAGCTCTCTTTTCCTATTTATTGACTGGAGTGTGCATTATGGAATGCTATGGAATGAGTATCCATGCTCGTAGCAAAAAAAAAATAAAATTTAAATAACAAATAAACAAATAAACGAACAAATTAATTAATTAATTAATTAATTAATAAAACACAGGTTACTAGTGTTAATACATATTGATCTAGAGAAATCTGTTATACATTAATTGGAAGTGAGTAGTTTCTTCAGAGAGAGGTATGCTCTGTCAAACATACATAATATGTGGGTGGATAAAACACTGTTTTTAGGAAGCTCATTTGTGCTCATTAACATTTTGGAGACTGCATAATCATTAAAACACATTAAAACACATTAAACATGCCCGGACACATATAAACATTAAGTACGCTGTATTTCTTACTCACACTGTGTCAGATTCTGCGTCTTGTTTAGAATAATCATGGCATGCTCAAATGATTAATCTGATGACTAAAAAGCTGCAGAATAAATTCCGAGTCAAATTCCGAGTGGAAAGGAAAAATGAATAGAGCATAGGTTAAAAAAAAAAAAGACACAATAACCACAGGTCCAGACGAAACAGTAGTGAGGAAGTCGGCATGTCAAAATTGCAGCAGAATTTATTAAGCTATTTTGAATCTGAATCACAATGAATCACTTTCTATCCGTTCATATTCATATTTATATTTTATCATGCATTAGTGGATTTATATATATATATATATATATATATATATATATATATATATATATATATATATATATATATATATATATATATATATATATATATATATATATAAATCCACTAATGCATGTTAAAATTTGAATTTAAACAATGCATTATGTCACAAGATCTCAATTATGGAATAATAAGAATTATGTGGGGGAGGCTATTACATACATACACACACACACACACATACACACTCAAAGGCAGTTAGGCAGCTGTATTCATGATTTAATTCATGATTTAATGAGTTTATCAAGTCTGCAACGGCATGTTTCTTCCGAATATCTACAATGATTCAAATAAAATAAAAAAGTTATAACCCTTATGGTTCTGTCATCTGTTGTTTGGTGTCATTTGTATTTTGATTGGACAACGTGTGCTTAGACGTTCTAATTTTAAATTGTCCTCCAAGGCGAATGGGGGAAAATGGCAGAGAAAATAATGCACCTCATTTGCACTCATTACACCGCTGACTGTTTTCCACATACACCTTCTCGATCACTGCTGGTCATGTGTTCTGGATGTGTCAGCGACATGGGCTGAAAATATCGGTCGAAATGAAGGTCGATTCAAGTCTTCTCTCCATGTAATCACCTGACACGACTATCACGGACAGGCTGTATGAATCTACAGTCTGGGCTGGAATGAAATCAGCCCCAGCTTCAGCTCTTCATAGCATTCTGTGTATTTTTCTTAAGACCATTGGTGGTGCTGTTGAGTGAGCGCAAGAGAGAGCTGTAGATCTACTGAAGATCTAATGTAGAGCAAATTGCTGACAATATTAACGCTGTCTATGATAGAAAGGTGTGAGAACACACAGTGTATTGCAGCTCGTTGCATATCGGGCCACGTAGAGGTAGACCAGACAGAGTGCCTGTCCACAACTGAAAGCACCTACAATGAGCACATGAGCATCGTAAAAGGTGGTCTGATGAATCATTTTCATGCACCAGGATGCACTATGGGAAGGAGGCACCAGGATGCACTATGGGAAGAAGGCAAGCTGGTGAAATTTCATACACAACAGTTTCTAGAGTTTCACAGAAAACAACAACAAAAAACATTGACTGAGTGACAGTTTTGTAGATCGAAAATGCGCAGATTGGTTGAAGCTGCTAGGAAGGATATAGTAACTCAAATAATCACTCTTTACAACTGTGATGAGCAGAAAAACATCTCACCATGCACAAAGCAGATGTGCTACAGCAGCAAAAGACCACACTGGGTTCCTCTCCTGTCAACCAAGAACAAGAATCTGAAGCTATCATTGGCACAGACTCACCAAAACTAGACAGTTAGAAGATTAGAAAAAAAAAAATCACCTGATCTTTTTCCAGTCTTCAACCATCCAGTGTCATGTTAGTGCCAAGACGGTGCAGAACTATATTACCCATCAGCCCCAGCACATCCCATGTCTCAACAACTCTGTGTCTCATTGCACCTTGATTAGCACCACTATATATATATTTCTAGTGTTTCAGCATCTGGTTCTGATCTAATGGTCTTGTGTTGCTGTGTGTGGACCACGGGTTCGCCCAGAGTCTGTATCTTCATCGCTTTGTAACCCCAGTTCATCTTAATGTCCTCGTTTTCAGGGCTTTTTTTTTTATATACTGAGTTATTTTTGTGTCCAATTTCTGCACGCGCAAGAGCATATTTTGAGCGCACAGAAAGGTATTTCCCACATGCGTGAACTGTGTTTCGCAAAGAGCCGTAGCGTTTTGCCGAGAAGATTACATTTCGAGCACGTAAAAATCAATTTTGCAAGTGAAGGATGTTTCAATGGATGTCCACATTTGTCGAACAACTACGACCGCTCTGTGTTTACTTTGGGAACTCTTACTCCCACTCTCTCCTTTCATCAGTGCCGCGCATGCTGAGCTTCGACTGCTCACTCGCTCGTGATGTTTCTTTTCGTATTCCTCTTCAAAGGAAACGTACAATGTAACTGGCGTGCAAACCGGACAACGGACTCGACCTGCTCATCTCTGATTGGATGGATATCCTGCCACTGTCTTTGTGGGCGGGGATCCTGTGGTGAGCGAGCGAGCAGTCGAAGCTCAGCATGTGCAGGACTGATGAGGACACACAGAGCTGTATAATTGTTAGACAAATGCCTCTGGCTCTGCATGTCACTCCCCCTGCTGGCTTTGCAGTGGTTGTCACTCTGCTCTCGTGCTCTGCTCTGCCTTGGACGTCACACCACCCCTCAGCAATGTGGAAGAGATCGCTCCACCTCATTACCATGGGGAAAATATCGTGTCTCTGAGCGCCTACGCTAACGGTAGCACGCAGAAGGAATCTTGTCGGCCTAAGGGCCCTTATCTGCATAGCAGCATTTCATATGAATCCCCCTCTTGACTGTGTTTCACGCTTCAGGAGCTGCACATTAAGGGGAGTTTCTGTCATGTTAATCTCACAGAGGCACAGAACTACATTACCCATGAGCTCCAGCATGCCTCAACCACTCTCACCTGTGTCTTGTTGCACCTTGATTAGCACCACCATTTATAGCGCTAGCTTTTCAGTGTGTGGTTGTCAAGCTTTTGATGCCATGGTCTTGTGTCGTTGTGTGCGCGCCGCAGTTTCACCCGCAGTTCATGTTTTCAAGGCTTTTTCTGTTTTGATAGCACTTAATTAAATACTCTTTTGCACTTGCATCTGCCTTCCAAACATGACACTCACTTTGGGTGAGTCTGTGCCCTTGATAGCCTCTTCGAGGACTTACAGGAACCTGCTGTACATACTTTTAAATCTGTGTATTCATTTCTGACCGTGTTATGTATCGTTTAGAGTACATGATCGTTTAATTCTGCTCTATTATATATACAGTAAGTGTGAAAGGCCTCTCGAGTACATTTTTCACATAAGCTAAAAGCAACAGCAGGGCTTGGAAGAGATAGCATTGAAGCAGTTTCATCAGCATAGCACTCACCGGAAGATATATCGACACAAACGAGAGTGTGAACCTTCACTTTACTCAATTTCCTTAAGAGAAAATGGTGCTCGAATTCGCCCGGCATGTTGTCATATACCTTCTGCCCCCTCGAGACATAATAATCTAAGCTAATGATCAAGCTAGTTTAAATAATGCAGCCATGTTGTGCCTAAGAAAGAACTGAACCTGTATTTTTTTTTTTTTGGGGGACAATGTCCATGAACGAAGGACTTGGACCAAGAAAAACGTTTTTTTTTTTGTTTTTTTTTTTTTTTTTTTTTTTTTTTTTTTTTTTTTTTTTTTTTTTTTTTTTTTATTTTTTTTTTTTTTTTTTTTTTTTTCTCACTGCTTATATAGAAGAAGTGTGGCACTTCTTGAAGATACATCACTCAGGCGACACAACACTGCAGGAGAAAACCGCATCGAAATGAAAGTTCTGACCTTCAATAAAGTACTGAGATTTGCCTGAGTGCATTTAATGTATCCTCTTTCGAGCTCTCTCGCTGGAACAAGTTCAAGAGTTCAGTAATAAAGTGCACATAAAGTACCCTCACTGCTTTAGCAAAACCTCTGCTCTCGGTTGATTTTTAAACATTTTTATTCTTTTTTTTTTTTTTTTTTGAAACTTTCCATTTCATTTATTAGCGGAAACATTTACAACGACGGGCAACGTGTGTTCTTATGCCAGTTGCATTCAGGCTTCAAAAGCATAAATAAGCCATACATTGGCTTATTAATAATAGAGTTATAGCTCCAGCGAAGAAGTTAATGCATGGGTATTTCATTGACACAATGGACAGACGCAAAACTGGATCAGTCAGCATTTCCAACTCAAACAAGGAAGCTTATTTCTGTTTACTAATGATCCATTGATAATAAATGGACATAAAGGAATTTGGGATGGATGCTATGACGTTAGCAGATGGATGAAGTCGGAACTGCAGGATGATTGCTTCACATCTACCTAGCATTACGAGTGCACTGTAGAATTCTCTGGAATTTCCAAAGATGCTTCAGAGCACGATTTGAGCGAAAAGCGATTGGAATAATCGGTGTCAGGGAACCTTCATTTCCAGCCGTCTATTTGACATTTCTGACAACTGTATATTAAAAAAAAAATACCACCAAAAGCACTAATGCGTTTGGCTTTGTTTTTTAAATGTACCGTGTAAAGGCCATCACTCTTTTTGCAACTGCACGTTCTTTCAAAGGGAAATCAACAAGGATATTTATTCAATGCGAAAGAGAGAGACAGAGAGAGAGAGAGAGACTATATTTACTTTGTGTGGGACTATAAAGTGGGCCTTTCTTTTCTTGCATTATTCAAAGTATTGCAAATGTAAAGAACAATTTAATATAAATCAATACAGCTCTAGATGGCTGTGCCAAGAAAAGAAAAGCTTGCCAAGTGAAATTAGGTTAGGGAAGACATGTTACAGGCTGGGTTCCCAGATACAGATTAAGCCTAGACTAAGACAGTATATCTCGAAGGGCGAGATGATTAGAGCACGCACGCTAGGATATCATTAAAAAAAAATGCATTTTGAATTCTACAATTCATTTGAATGCGGAAATGCTAATGTAATATCATTAGCAAATGAGAATTCAGTAAAAGGGATTAGGACTGATGAGCAGATGTCTGATTTTGTAAATCAGGTTATTGATTCGGATATGAATGTGATAATCCTATTCTTTTCGAACGATAACCTTATGACATGAGAATTTGTGGTGAGGTGCGGCGCGGCACGGCGTGGCACAGTCCTTCACACACCTGCACAGTGGCATGGAGTTATCGGTGCCACGGAATCTCATTGATTGATGTATAATTGCGTCTTTCTCGGCGGGACTGGTGAAATTTAACACACCGATGAAGCAAGCTGATAGCATTTAAGCTGAAACTGTTAATTAACTGCTGAGCTGCAGAGAAAGATGGCCGGCTCTGGTTTTTTTTGTTTTGTTTTGTTTTTGTTTGTTTTTTCGAACTTAACGTGAAAACTTGCAGCGTTTTGCAGCAGAGAGCCGGAGGAAGCACAGCAACGCCGTATGTCATTAAACAGATTTCGTATTTGACTTTTCACTTTCGTTCAGGACTGTGATAACTCAGCAGGTAATCTCGGCCAGATATTTCTTTTCCAACATAATTAACTCTGTGATTCGCAAAAAAAAAAAAAAAATAAATAAAGTACTATTTCCGTGCAATGTCAGATACAGTGTGCTTTGTGCACTCATCGATTTGTGTGTTTGTGTCACACTGTCAATAAAAAAAATAAATAAAAAGTCCTGTTTGTCTTCTGTGTCTGACTGTGCTGTTGGCAGGATGCTATGTTTGTGTATGATGTGGCTCAATCTGCTCAATTATGCATGTGACATGAGAACCTTATTAAATTTAATGCTTATTGAAGGCCTTTGGAGAGATGAGATTAATCAACCACACGATTCCAATGACAGTATTTGGGTTGGGGCTGTAAATACACTTAAAAAAACAAAAACAACAACTCTGAAATGTCATTAGAGGCCAGTGTTAAATATTACTCTAATTAAGCAATAATATTACCCCTTTAAAGAGCACAAAGGACATTGGATGAAACAGCATCTTTTTCCTACATTGGAGACGTTGCTTATGTGGGGGACTGAAATTTTTATATAATAATTGACTCAAAATAAAAATAAAAATAAATCTGCTCAAGCAGCTGTGTATCTGAAGTCTGAATATGTGCAAATTTCCCAGTGTAAATATTGACATCAATTTTGATCTTAAGTTGTTGACTTAAAATGGCAACTCTGGATACAGCCCTATATGCACATGCTCTGAGTACCGCGGAGATGCGGGGATAAAGGGACGTGTGGAGATTTTATTTAAACTCAAAAATAGGACTAGGTAGTTTGGTGTGTTAGCTTTAAGTAGTAAGGGGTAGCTAAGAGTATGTAGGCTGCTATGCCCTCCAAGGCATGCTTGAAGACTCTCGTCTCTGGCCTAGCAACGAGTGAGTCCTGGAGATTGAAGCATTATTAGACAACGTGCTGTTAGCGATGGGAGAGCCGGCAGTAAATGACTGTGTATTTGAAACAAAGAAAGTTTAGTCCAATGAGGGCAGGTCGTGATACAAGATGGGAGTGCTTAATTAAATAACAATAAATAGATCAGTAATGATAGTATTAGGATTGAGCAATGTGGGTGGTCCATTCTGTGTAATCACCTGACACAGCTGTCACTAAGAGGCTGTATGAACATAATGAATGTACAGTGTGAGCTAGAAAGAAATCAGCCCCAACCTCATTTCTTCATATCATTCTGTGTATTTTTCTCATTACTACCATTGGTGGTGATGTTACACTCTGTTCCACAAAAGTCCAAAATAATCTGCCTTAAGACATTTTTTAACAGCAAATAATCTAATATAGAATCCAAAAATATATATTGATGTATTTTATTTATTTATAGGGGAGAGCTTCGATCTGCTAGACGACGTGTACCAGCCATGCCTCATTTAGTCAGCAGGCTAAATGAAACTAGTATATGGGTGAAAATGTGTTTGCGTACACAACGTTGTGCAGCAGGGGAGCTCAGGGATTGACAGGGCTGATTTACAATGGCAACAGCACGTTTAGAGACAGAAGTAGAGACAGAAGAGGGTAGGGTTAACCCCTGAGGAGATGCTAATGCTAATACTGATGTGAACACCATTACCAAGACTGACACTAATGTAAATTCTTGTGTCACTGATCAATATATTGTAATGTGATGCAAGACTTTTGAAAACTATAGAAGTTCTAGACCCAACCTCGGTAAATATAAATAGTAAGTGGCAGGGTTGGATGTAAATATGTATATGTGTGTGTGTGTGTGTGTGTGTGTGTGTGTGTGTGTGTGTGTGTGTGTGTGTGTGTGTGTGTGTGTGTGTGTGTGTATATATATATATATATATATATATATATATATATATATATATATATATATATATATTTAATGCTGTCAGAGTATACAAAGCAAGAATATAAACAGTTATATTACTGTATTACATGTATATTGATAATACATGATGATGATGATGATGATGATGATGATGATGATGATGATGATGATGATGATGAACATGATACAGTGCAGGTCAAGCTGTAATAGAAAGGGCAAATAATATTGACCAATGATACTACTAAGAGAAGCAGCTTTGTGCTCTCTCTATGTTATTTTTTAACTTTTACAAGGACGTAGGTAAGGAATACTTACCAATCGACAAGCATTTCATCTTTGTGAATGTGTGCACTCCAAATTTTGGCAAAATGTAATGAATTGCCCCAGGGTAATCAAGACGCTATCGCTATAGGGGAAATCAAAATCAAAAATCCATAGTAGATTTTTATTAAAGGTAGAACGGAGAAGAGCCTTAGATAGCGTCTGCTGGAATGCTCAGGAACATAATATACCATTTTAATATATACTGAGATAACACCTTGAACTCTGTAATGTTGACAGGGTGGGTTATCCTGCGAAAAGATACCACTGCTATTTTGGAATACCGTTGCCATGAAGGGGTATACATGGTCTGCAGCAGTGTTTAGGTAGGTGGTATGTGTCATCCACATGAATGCCAGTACCAAAGGTTTCCCAGAAGGACATTGCCCAGAACAACACACTGCCTACGCCAGCTTCATCATCTTCCCATAGTGCATCTTGGTGCCATCTCTTCCCCAGTTAAACATGATGTAAAAGAAAACATGATTCATCAGACCAGGCCACCTTCTTCTGTTTGCGCCATGGTCCAGTTCTGTTGCTCACCTGCCCATTGAAGGTACTTTCGTTAGTGTCCAGGGGTCAGCGTAGGCGCTCTGACCGGTCTGCGGCTACGCACCGAGCTGCAATGCACTGTGTTCTGACACCTTTCTATCATAGCCAGAATTAGCTTTTTCAGCCATGTGTGCTACAGTATCTCTTCAGTGGGATTAGACTGGACAGACTAGCCTTTGCTCCCCACTCACATCAATGTGTCTTGGATGCCCATGACCCTGTCGCCGGTTCACCAGTAGTCCCAGCCAGGAGTCCCACCAGTTTTTGTAGGTACTAGCCACTGCACACCAGGAATATGCTACAAGACCTGCCGTTTTGGAGATGCTCTGACCCCGTCGGCTAGCCATGACAATTTGGTCCAAAGTCAAAGTTGCTCAGATCCATACGCTAGCCCACATCGACTTCCAAAAACCGACTGTCCACTTGCTGCCTAATATATCCCACTCCTTGAAAGATGCCACTGTAGTGACAATGTTTTTCACTTTACTAATAGTGGTTTTAATGTTATGATTAATGTTGTTCTTGGTGGACAAGAGTGGAACCTGATGTAGTCTTCTGCTGATGTAGCCCATCCACCTCATGGTTTGACGTGTTGTGCATTCTGAGATGCTTTTCTGCTCACCACAGATGTAATGCGTGATTATAAGAGTTGCTATAGACGTCCTGTCAGTTCAAACGAGTCTGGTCATTCTCCACTGACCAGACTCTTATCAACTAGGTGTTTCTGCTCACTGGAGGTTTTTTGCACCATTCTGTGTAAACATTAGAGACTATTGTATGTGAAAATCCCAAGAGATGAGTAGTTTCTGAAATACTCAAACCAGTCCTCCTGGCACAAACATCCATACCACAGTCGCAAAGATCATACCTGATTCCAATTCTGATGTTTGATGTGCACATTAATTTGAATATTCGCACTGCTGCCACATGATTGGCTGATTAGATAACTGCATGAATGTGCAGGCGAAACAGGTGTTCCGAATAAACTGGACCGTGGCAATAGAGTGTTTACTATAACTTCTGTATAGGGGATAAAACCGTCACCATGGTACAACAAACATTATACAGTATCAGCATATGTAGGTGATGTGAAGGATGGGCAAGACATACAAAATGTGGGTAAAAACATGTTTAGTTTTTGCAAAGCCTTGTGATCTAAGGCTAAATGGGGGAAATGTGAAGCATTTTAAGTGGTCTTGGACAGACAACGGGCCTCACAGATGCCAGGGAGCTTGCAGTAGAGCAGAGCAGGCCTTAATGTGCGAGATGTTTACTTGGGAGGAGGTAGTAAGAAAACATGGGAAGGTGCCCTAAAGCTTGACCAACAAAGGCACTACTATCGCAAGTGTCCTACAGATGATGTGTGATGATAGTCAAAAGGCTGGCATCATCTGCTTTATGTCATCAGCTGGCGGTGTTGATTGCTCCAGCTGGATTGTTGCCCAATAGCTGGTGGATTTCTTTTGGCCTGGATAATCACTGGCTAAAGGCTCCCTTCTTGTATCTCTGTACTCATGATAGAGGGCCAGGACTTATAGACTTGGAGAGCCAAATAGCAGCATATCCACTTAAGTCTGCTCAGAGACTCTTCAGAGTATTCTACTATTCATATGTATACTCTACACTAATTATATAAGTTGGAGGCATAGGGCTGGATCAACAGCTCTTCCTCAATACACTGGGAATCTAGACTGGCCAGTACAGGGCATGATCAGCATCCAGAGCATGATTTGCCAAAATCGCTGACGCATCGATGCATGAGTTTTGAAATCACTCAGCCGATGATGGGATGGTTCTGTGCTCTGAAACTAGAGCAGAGGTCATCACCTGGCAGACAGCAATCTGGATGCGGATCAAGTATTTTAGTAGATCAAACCAAATACATACTGTAGCAGAACCAATCAATGTATGAGTACATGGCTGTAGTTCAGAGACTCACATTTTTTAAACATGAGACACAGCCGCTTCTGTAGCAGATCATCTCTCTCTCTCTCTCTCTCGCTCTCACACACACACACACACACACACACACACACACACACACACACACAGTCAGTCTATGAAATCCATCAAATCATTTAGCAAGAACATGGCCATGATTTACAAGATGCTGTGCAAAAACAAGTGAAAAAAGGTGGAATAGTGGAAGAGGCATCTGAAACTAAGGACATTGTTGAAGTTAATTCAGAGCATGAGGAAGAAAATGCCCAAAGAACATGATCCTTGCCGAGGTAGGGGTAGAATGGCATGTGATCCACTCACAAACTTTCTCCACAAAGTTAGAAGCACACAGTTGTCTAAAATGCTTTTGTATTCTGTTGCATTACAATTTCCCTTCACTGAAAATAAGGAGCCTAGACTAAACATGTTCCAGCGTGACAATGTGGGCGGATGTGGTTCAGGTGGTAGAGCGGGTTGTCCACTAATCGTAGGGTTGGTGGTCCGATTCCCGGCCCGCAGGTTTGATTCCCGGCCCGACTCCACATGCCGAAGTGTCCTTGGCCAAGACACTGAACCCCAAGTTGCTCCCAATGACAAGTTAGCGCCTTGCATTGCAGCTCTGCTACCGTTGGTGTGTGAGTGTGGTGTGTGTGTGTGTGTGTGTGTGTGTGAATGGGTGAATGAGACACAGTGTAAAGTGCTTTGTATAAAAGCACTATATAAGTGTGCCATTTAGGGATGCACCGAATGTTCGGCAACCAAAATTATATAATAATTGAAATGGCAGAATAAATTGGACAGAACAATGATGTGACCAAATAACCTAGCAACCAGAGTCAGACACACGAATGTCATGATCTCGGAGAGATGTGGGGGTGCGCACATGCACGAGCTACGTGCACGAGTGCTCAGCGAGCACAGGCTCTTCAGATGTTGACAACCTTGACATTGTTTACTGTGGACACATGCTTTGTTTTGTCATTGTTTGTTGTTCGGGGGTGTGGCTTTAGGTTTTCAGCTGCCAGCGCTTAGCACTGATTATATTCGGGATATATACTGCTCGCGTCCCTATACACCTCGTGGAGTATTCTGTCACGTCGCGAGATGTAAGGGAGTAGAGTACGGAAGCAGGTGCAGGTGAAGACGTATTTATTTAAGGGCAGGAAGACAAATCCAAATCGTAATCCAAAAAAACGTAGTCAAGACAGGCAAAGGGACCGGCAAACAGGCATAAACGGGGCAAAGCAGGAATCAAAGTCACGGTCACAGAAAACAGGGTCACAAAACAAGAAACATGAACTAGTACTATGGACTGGGAGCGGAAAAGCCTGTGGGGACTAAATGAACCAATCTATAGTTTAAACTAACTAAATCTATCAAGGAACATAACATTAACAACGTATCTAACTATACTATATCTACTACAATACTCTGCGAGGTGTACAGGGACACGAGCGGTATATATCCCCAATATAATCAGCCGTGTATAACCGGATAGATGCACTTTTTTTGTTGTAGGCTTCAGAGTGTTACATTCTTTCAGCAGTCCGTTATAGGCCTATCATCGGCTATTCAAGGGGGACTCAAAGATGACCACATCAAAATATTTACATTTTTACTAATTTGTTTATTTAAAGTTATATTGTGCCTTGTTGGTAGCCTATGCCTGCTGGAATGAAAAAAAAAATGTTAAGTGTTAAATAAATATTTTGAAATTGTAGTTTTTGTAATTGATTTTTTCTTTGAAAAGCAAGACAAACTAGTAAAAAGCACATTTTGACTATTTAATTTATGCAATGGGGAAAAAAAATTACAAAATAAATGGAAAAAAACGCGCGAAAAAAAAAATTAAAACACGTCCGGTATTCAGCTTTCGGCCAAGTTTTTCATTATATTCGAATTTACACCGAATTTTTATTTCGGTGCATCCCTAGTGCCATTTTCCGTTTACAATGCTCCTTTGCACAAACCAAGGTCCATGAAGACATGGTACGCCAAGGTTGGAACTCGACTGCGCCCCAAAATTTATTCAAATAAAATATCTGTGAATTATACACATGCTAGACAGAGATCAAATATTGTATATTTTAATATATCAAACATAATATATGGCTGCTACATTCAGAATAGGAATTGAAACCCATAAAATGCTTTAAAAAGTGTCTTTTTTAATGAAAACGAATGGCCTAGTGTAAGGTAATGAAGGTTCGTATGGACAGTAAAGTACAACAAAATAAGTTAATCTCTAAGTTGTTTATGGGTGAGTAGTTGGTAAGTAGAGTCAAATAAAATCCACTAGTAAAATTGAATAGTAAAATATGTTTTAGGACTGTTTTGCAGTAATTTATCCATACGGGGTTCAAACTGGCCCGTGGTGCAAGACCTAAGCCAATTGTCTATTACTAGAAAAACATGCAATTAAAAGGGTGTGGACTGTGTGGACAGTCCCAACAGCAAGTGATAAGCCAGACAGGGCTCCTGATCTCACACATGGAAGTATAAACCCCTTATCTTGCCCCTTAAGTTTTTGCAAGTTGACAAGAAGCTTATCTTTCTGGGTCTACCTTAAAATGCGTATGTGTATACTGTGTATATGTGGTAGCATTGGCTGTGCACAGGTGGCAGACTGTTTTTTTGTTTTCTTCTGGGAGCAAATAAACTAGTCAAAACTATTTTAAAAATGTGGATCACCTCCAACCTGGTCGGCATGCAGCTTTAAATTTACCAGCATAGTTATGAACTTATAAACCTAACTAAGCTTTGGAAAGTACCATAAAGGGGTTCTATTGTCTACAGACAGATTAGCCTATTGGGTAAAAGAAGTGATTGCAGAGGCATACTTGAATGTAGGGCATTAAATGGCTTTCGTGAAAAAGAGAAGTGTTGCTTGCAGACATGAAATTCAACGTCTACTTTTGATTCACTTCCTCAACAGGAAGCCGTATTAATACTTTCAGTTAATTCTCAGGTTCTATAAAGTATGGTATTTGCACTATTTATGATTGCTGGCTGTCTCTAGAGGTGCACCATTAGGATGTCTTATGAAATCAGCCTCCACTAGTTCTGAAATATACCACCCTGGTGGTCTGATAAATAAGGAAGTAGAACCACAGTTACATATGTAACCTTCCTATTGATGTTTTTTTGTTGTTGTTTTTTTAAACAACTGCAAAACAAAAAAGAAAAACAAGGAAATCCCCATAGAGATATCATTCTTCTCTCATTCAGTCTAGCCCATTGTAAGCACGAGTCTCTTAAGCTGTGTAACTACACAAATTTTATAATTATATACAGTGGGTGAAATCAGTACTGGACGCGTTGACATTTTTTTCAGTAAATTTATGTCCAATTAGGCTATTCACATGAAATTTTCACCAGACCTCAGCATTAACTCAAGAAATCTGGGAATATAAAGACTTCACAATATTAAAGTTGCACACATTAAAGTCCACAAATAATGTTATCTGAAATAAAGTGGAATGACACTGGGAAAAAAGTACTGAACACGCTAACTGGTGTATTTAATAATTAGTGGAGAAGCCTTTGTTTGTAATGACGGCTTCAAGACGCTTCCTGTATGAAGAAATGAACGGGCCGCAGTATTCAAGTGTGATTTTGGCTCATTCTTTTAAACATATCGTCTTTAAATCTTCAGTTGTTCAGTTCAGTTGGATTCGAGTCAGGTGATTGACTGGGCCATTCTAACACCTGAAACCAATTGAGAGTTTCCTTTGCTGTATGCTTTGGATCGTTGTCCACGTCTCATCTTCATCATCCTGGTGGATGGCAACAGATTCTTCTCAAGAATCTCCCGGTAAAGGCCTCCATTCATCGTTCCTTCAATGATATGAAGTCTGCCGGTACCATGTGATGAAAAACAGCCCCACACCATGATGCTTCCACCTCCAAACTTCACTGTAGGTGTAGTGTTTTTAGGGTGATGTGCAGTGCCATTTCTTCTCCAAACATGGTGTGTAGTATGACAGCCTAAAAGTTCAATTTTGATCTCGTCTGACCAGACCTCACTCTCCCAGTATTTCATAGGCTTGTCCAAATGAGTTGTAGTAAACTTTAAACGAGCTTCGACATGCCTTTTCTTTAGTAATGGAGTCTTGCGGGGTGAGCGTGAGCAGTGGAATGCATTGCCTATTGTTTTCTCTGTGACGATGGCACCTGCTGCCTCCAAGTGTTTCTGGAGCTCTTTCCGAGTGGTCCTTAGCGCTTAGGCTACTCTTCTGACTATTCTTTTTGACTCCCTGTTCAGAAAACTTGTGAGGAGCTCCTGTGCGTGGCCAGTTGATGATGGAGTGATGTTGATTCCACTTGTGGATAACGGCCCCAATGGTGCTTACTGGAAAATTCTGAAGTTTTGAAATACATCTGTATCCAATTCCGTCAATATGTTTCACAATAATATGTTTTTCGAAGGTCTTGGGAGAGCTCTTTGCTTTTACCCATCATGAGATGTTTCTTGTGTGACACCTTGGTAACGAAAAGCCTTTTTATAGACCATCAATTTACTAACCCAGCTGATATTAATTTTCACAGATAGGGGGTATAATTACTTACAGATTTCACCAGGTTCCTTGCCTTACCTTGCCTTGGAGAACTGCTTTTTCTTAGCGTGTTCAATACTTTCAATCCCGTTCAATCCCGTGTCATTCCACATTATTACACATAACTTCATTTATGGACTTTAATGTCGTGAATGCTTTATATTTCTAGGTTTCTCGAGCTAATACCGATGTCTGGCGAAAATTTCATGTGAATAACCTCATTAGAAATATATTTACTGAAAACAATGTTGACGCGTCCAATACGTATTTCCCCCCACTGTATGCCTAATAGAAGAACTATGAGATATAACAAAAGGACAAGAACAGGATTATTACTTTCTTTATCACCTTTTCCCTGTGCTGCAGTTCAGTTCTACTGTGGTTTAATCTGCACGAATCTACAAAACAATAGTTCTCCAAGGAGCAGACATTTCTGTCCTCTCAAGCACCATCCACTAACCTTTTAACTAACCTAACCTTTGGTGGTTCGATTCCCGGCCCGGGTGACTCCACATGCCGAAGTGTCCTTGGGCAAGACACTGAACCCCAAGTTGCTCCCAATGGCAAGTTAGCGCCTTGCATGGCAGCTCTGTTACCGTTGGTGTGTGAGTGTGTGTGTGAATGGGTGAATGAGACACAGTGTAAAGCGCTTTGGATAAGTGCACATTTACCATTTACCATTTTTTAATTTCATTATTTTATCCCAACTCCAAAGATCAACACATGTCCTGGATGATAAGATGCAATTTGATAAGTGTGTGACCTGAAAAAGGAATATTTTGATCATAGCCTCACTCTAATTACGGTCAGGAAGGGAGAAAAAGCTACCACTCAAAGTGAACATCAAAGACAATCATGAAGATAAGGCATGAAATGTCAAGGTGCATCCTCCAAGCCAAAGTGTGGCCAAGCATTAGAAAACAAGAGAGATTGACAGATTGGGGACAGGTATTTTAGTAAATCATGCTGACACATAAGACAGTGTAAGTGATAATATGATTGAATCAGAAAACAAGATATTTGATAGTGATTCTATGGCTTAGAGAAAAATACGATTGGTGTTAGATGGAAAAAAATAAATGCTGTCATTGCAGCTTTAAAAATAGTTAATCTATTTCAATTTCACTCAATGAAAATATCAGCAGCACTTGTGTTACCAACAGAACACTTGTATAATATGTATAATTGACCTCCATGTTGAAATCACATAGAGCACTTAAAATAATTATCATAATGGTTTGTCTAAATTCGGGTCAAAATAGATTGAAAGCCTTTAGGATGACCAAAGGTGAGGGTGATTAGCAGAAGTATCCATCCATCCTTCTTCTAGACCGCTTATCCTTTTCAGGGTCATGGGGAACCTGGAGCCTGTCCCAGGAAGCATCGGGCAGGGTGCCAATAGATCGCAGGGCACCATCACATACACATTCACTTTAGACACACCAATCAGCCTACCATGCATGTCTTTCGACTGGGGGAGGAAACTGAGAACATGCAAACTCTGCACACACAGGGCCACGGTGGGACTCGAACCGGCAACCCTGTAGGTGTGAGGCGAACATGCTAACCTCTAAGCCACCTTGCGGAAGTATAATAAAAGATAAAAAATAAAAAAATAAAAATTCTGCACAAGTCAAGCCACAAAGAAAAGGTGAACCAAACTTAAAGCCCTGGTCAGGAAACAACAATCAAACAACAGAGATATCCGAACAACAGTCAGAAATTCAAAGCAATTCACAACAACCTACTATGATTCTACTTTCATTTGAGGTCAAGCGTTTCTGTTTCAAAGTATTTGAGTTGGACAATAACACAGAAATGTGATTCCTACCTGATCTTAATTAGCACTGAATATTTACCAACTGCTGACCTGCGAAGGATCGGTTCCCCGCAAACCCAGTACGGCAACCCAGTATAGAACATGGATGGATGGATGGATTTCCCGAATGTTCTTTTCCAGGCAAAATGCGAGAACCGTAAAACTATTGCATAATCACACTCGCTAATTTAGCTGTGTAACGGTTTCCATTGCTTCACCACCTGCAGAACAAAACAGCCCATGAGCTTAGTCTACAAGTCTGAGACAACAATGCAAGGTTTTCTTTTGTTATCACTGATTTATTATTTAGAAAATACCGTCGGCTATTTTGTACATAAAGGCGTTCCTCCTTACACACATCAATAAGCTATCTGTGAGTGACATTTTCTAATTTCTCTTTTCAAATACTGCCTTTTCAGCTTGCTGGCACATGTCAGCGCTTCTACACAAAAATGGTGGCAGGCCACAGAAAAGGAATCTCTTTTTTTCCATTAGCGGCCGGAGATTGTTTTCTTTCACCTTTCACTGCTTCAGAGCCCAAAGAGCTGACAGGGAGTAAATGTAGCCCCTCATCCTTTTCTTTTTTTTTTTTCTTTTACATTCTCTTGGACGTCCGAACTTTCAGCTTATAAATGAATGCCTGGGGAGCAACGCCATAATGTGAGATCTAACCTTATCAAGCACTATGAAGTTTTTTTTTTGTGGCTGTACCGTGATAAACACAAAACATGCTAATAAAGCATCAGTCCTCATGAGATTTAGGACTGTGCTTCTTCTACTACTTAATATGTATGCATAATTGATGATCTGCAGAATAGAAACCTCTCCTTAGTCTGGAATTTAGATTAGGTATAATCTTAGCTTCAGGTACAACATAATGCATAAAGCCCCCCCCTCCTCCCTCCCTCCCTCTCTATCATTAAAAACCACTGACAGGTGAAGTTAATAACATTCATTTTCATGGAAACTCTCAATATGTGTCCATCATTAGGATGAAAAAACAGAATAGACCTATCAGAGAGATAGCAGAAACCTTTGGACAGATGAAACCAAGATTAAATTGTACCAGAATGATGGGAAGACGAGAGTATGGAGAAGGAAAGGAAGGTCTCATGATCCAAAGCATACCACATCATCTGTCGAACACGGTGAAGGCAGTGTTAAATGAGATTGCTAATAGAAGTAGCAGGATTCTGAAGTGTAAAGAGCTAAACTTTCTGCTCAGATTCAGTCAAATGTTGCAAAACTGATAGGAACGGTGCTTCACAGTATATATGGATAATGATCCAAAACATACCACGAAAGCAACCCAAAGGCTTCTTGAAGCAAAGAAATGGAATGTTGTTAAATGACCAAGTCATTTTAAAAAAAAGAGAAAGAACCCACAAACAAGCAGCAAATGAAAGCAGCTGCAGTGAAGGTCTGGTTAAGCATCTCAAAGGAGGAAACTGGGTGAAGTCAGTGGGTTTCAGACTTCAAGCAGTCATTGACTACGAAAACAAAAATTGTATCCGAGTATTAAAAATAATGATTATATTTGACATTATTTGTTAGTCCAATTCATTTTGGACGTGCGAAAATGGAGGGACTGTGTATAAAAAGATGACTGTGACTATCAGAGGACTGTCTATGGGAGAAAACAAGTGACTTTGAAGCTGGGAAAAGAGGGAAAATCGATCCGAGGCATTGCACCAACATTGGGCATAGCCCATGCAACAATTTAGAATGTCCTGAAAAGGAAATAAACCGACATCACCAACAACCTCCATAGGGCAGAGGTGAAGGTATTACAATCCACTGTTTGAAGAAGACTTCAAGTGCAGAAATATAAAGGCCATACGACGAGATACAAACCACTCATCAGCAGTAAGAATCAGAAAGCCAGAGTGGAATTAGCAAAGAAATACAGCGACGGCGGCCATTTTGTCTGCCAATTTACAGAGAAGTGCATCCAGATTGATTGGGAGTATGTTTATCATGCAGCACGGCAATTATCCGAAACCTGGGCGCTCGCAGGATTCTCATCCATGGTACACAGAAATAAAAACGTGATCATAGGACATATTTAGGTCTCAGCAGAGACCAAATTTCTTTACATTTAGCTGTCCTAACTAAAATGTTTTATTCTAACTTCATACAAACCAAATAATTTCATTAAATCTTCATTTAAACTTGCATTTAAACCTCATTAATGGGCACAATTCATTTACACCAGTATTTGGAATGTACAAGATCTTCGCCAATTATTCCGTCATCAAAATACTATAAAAGATATGCGTCGTATACATTTTTGAATAGAGTAAGAAACCAAAGTCTGCCTTATAAAGAAAAGTAGTCTGCCTCAGACTCATTTGTTTCAGCTACCGTGTTTTGTTTTGTTTATTTATTTTTATTTTTATTTTGGGGGGGGGGTCGTTAGTTCGGAGGCTATGTGAGCTAAAAAGTTCAGATATTGTACGCTACTTCGTTTATTTTGTTTGTTTGTTTGTTTGTTTTTAACCATGGGTAAATGAGAAATAAAACACTATTACATTCTCCTAAAATCTCCTAAGCCAAACATGACCAGGGAAGGACCCATCCATCACATTTTCCAAAAATAATTATTGTCTCCTTTGATATGAGGTTTGAAACTCATATCTCTCCGTCTTCATCTTTAACTGATTCAGCAAACAGATTGTCCTACCCCAAACTCATGAAATTGGTTCAGCCAGAATTTTATCCCGTTTGTCATATTTGTTTTAGAATGTATTTTTATTTAGTGTGTCATTTCATCTCATTGTTTATTTGTGTTATATATTTTAACACCCAAGAAATTACACACATTGCCATTCATGACTTTATGTTAGAAATTTCATGTTGAAATGCTAGTGATGTCAGGGTACGCTGTGTGTGTGTGTGTGTGTGTGTGTGTGTGTGTGTGTGCTCTGCATACAAGAGCACCACTGATCCAACTCAACAAAAGACTTTATCAGGGTGAAAAACATGGAACTGGATGCCAGTGAGTCACCGGCTTGATGCAGTTATTGCAAGCAAGTGATATACAGCCAAATATATATATATTTTTTTTTTTTGCTTTAATTTACTTACGGAAGCCCTAAAAGGCCATGCAATATTTCTCACGATCTCCACGTAACAGAACGCTTGTTTTCTCGTGATATCAAGATAACAAAAGGTATTTTCTTGTGATCATGACTCATTTTTTTCCGTGTACTTGAGCATGTTTTTATTGCCCTGGAGGCAGCAAAAGCTCATTGAAGCTGAAATAGCGATATGTCTGTCAGTGATTGGCAATTTCCACATTAGTGACACTTGAGAAGCGGACACCCGTCTCTCTTAATGCAGACATAAAGTCCGTCTCTACAGTGGTTAATTACTACATTCATGATGACGATGGCAAAGACGCCAAGACGCATGCAACACCAGTCCAATTCACAAGGTCCAAGATTTTCTTTTGATGAAATGATATCATGAGAAAACATCAAGATCATGAGAATATGAAAAAAAAAAAAAAGAAAAAAGAAAAAGAAACAATAATTCTTGCCTAAAAATTGAGTGGTCTGATACAGAAGGTTCTATGTTTTATGTTGTTTAACAGATATAGATGTAAATAGCAGGAAATAAAAGCTGAAATCCTAAACTCTCATCTCATATCCTTCAATGGATGTTGATGTTTCATTGCCGTACATAGTCCCCTCTGAAATTATTGGATCAGTAAGGCCAGTTCATTTGAGTGTGTGAGTGTGTGTGCGTGTGTGTGTATATATATATATATATATATATATATATATATATATTGGGTTCTCTATGCCTACTTTTAGGACTGATTATGCTTTAGGTCATATTTATGCAGATCTATAGAAAATTCTAAAGTGTTCACAAACTTTCAAGCACCAACGCATATAATATATTTATAAACATAATACACGCTACTGGGTTTGGCGTGCAAAAAAGAAGCAAGTGCAGCAGTCTCCAAAAGAACTGCTGCAGATGCTCCAAGATGCTCAATCAAATTTACCAGCCAATTTCCTTTGGTTTATACATTACATTTTCTATGAATATATCAGAATCTTGCCACTAAATTGCAACAAAACACATAAAACACGTAAAAGACGAAACATGTCTTGCAATATTCTAAATCAACTGTTAGAACGTTGCAAAAGATTGTCCAGCTTTGTGTAATGGGATCACATTAGTGATACTTCGACAAATTGAGATCATTTTCTGTTTACATGCCACAGTTAGCAGCTTTATGGGACTCCTTAACTCGCCTGTGTTTACACATACTTGCTCGATGTCCCCTAATTACGAACCCTCTTAATTTCATTGCGTTACCTAACGACCGCAAACCCATCAGTTTGCTTCACGTAATTAATTCCAGCATTGTCCAGTTTTGATTTTAAAGCTCTAAAGAGATGTACGTTTTGTCTTTTGCAGGGTCTTCATGTTGTGGACACTCAACCTGGGAAGATCTATAATCTGTCTGGTACACCAATCCCAGAAAAACCGTGAGTCTTGACAGACATCTCCTCTACTTTGTGATCAGCCCTGATGTGTGTATTGATCTGTGGCATGGGGCTGGGTCTAGATGTTGCAGCATCCTGCATTTAGCCTTGGACTCTCATAGATGTTAGTGGAATCATTTTATTTAAAATAATAATAATAATAATAATAATAATAATAATAATAACCCTTTAGATCATTTTCTTTCTGCTCCACATGTTCGTTTTCTGTCATCACTTCCCAACAAGTGTTCATTTAAAATGACACACACCAACGTTAGCGCACTTAATCTAGCTTCATATTTATGGTAGTGCTTGGAAATGCAGAAGCATTTCGCTCTTCGTCAAGCCTGGTAGAGCTATGCAGAAGGTTGTGCCTTTTCTACCTTACTTCACACCATGGTGATACCGTATCAATGGATAAGTGGCTGGATCAAGCCTGGATAGATGATAGGCAGCATCAGCACCCTATGGAGAAAATGTTATGTTGAGATTAGGCAATTTGTGCAGCAGATAAATGGAGCTGATATACCAGCATGTGGCCTTTGCTACAATGGGCAGAATGAGACGCGTACCCAAGGATCTGTGTCTGTCGGCTGTCTTATCTTCTCAAATACATCAAAAGCCTTTTTCGCATGCCCAACCAGTCATCGGTTTCCAGCTTACAGGCCAGATTTGTGATTTGCAGAAACAAACACCGATTTATTTCTCTGCAAATACTTAGCAGCAGATCATTACTTCCCACAGTGCGTGTTCCCTCTTTCTAAAACAGCTTCTTATTGACGCGAGGCAGAAGAGTGCCACCAGCTGCATGCTTTCAAAGCGGTTTCAGAAAACCTGTTCCAGAAAACCTTTGAGAGCATAGTGCACTAGTAGGCACTGTGGGAGTTAATGTTCTGTGATCTGCTAGGCAGGCCCTGACACATCACATTCGCCAGACCAGGAATACTTCATTCAAGCAGAGAAACAGTCAAAATGCTAAAGGCTAATGGCAGAGATCACCTCGTTATCTCACAGACGTCTGCACACGCTCCACTGATGTGATGGATTTGGGCCTTGCTTTAAAGATTTTCGAAATGCTTGTTAGAAATTATATAGTAATACAGACTACATCATGGAGATTCAAGTCAAATTTTTGAAGGTCCGGTTATATAACATCATTTGCTTACAGAACCAGATAAGCAACTAGGACGAATAAATGGTGACCGCAGTAAACTTTTTATGCCTAACCATTAATGATTAGTTCATGGCTATGAATAAATCAATAAATGCACACTGACATCTGGGCAGTGGTAGCTCAGATATATTAGGAGGTATATGTATAGTCGATACAAGGGCATCTGCTAAATGGCATAAATATGGTACAAATATAACTTTACTACAGAGCTTGGTCAGTTTGAGCCTCTGAAATACTTCGTGGTTCTTCATCTGGACTGTGGTCCAGCAGGTACTGACCCCATTCTACAAGCATGCCAAGTTAACACCAGTTACATTCGAACATGTCGGACGTGGGATGTAAGAACGTTTCTTCCTCTAGTGCCTGTACGTTTCTTTAAGACTTTCGGCATTAGCTCACGACATTTCAAAGAAATAAATTCTGCTTTCTACTTAGAGAATTTCCAAAACAGCTTCGGATACCCGTTCACATGAAAGCCAGTTTGTATTGAGCTATTATCAGCTTACTAACATCTGGGAGATTCAGGAGAAAGCTGCTGGTTTTCGTTCATATTTACTCACATTCTGTATTGTGCTTGTACGCTCATATTTGAGGTACGTTTAACCGATTGCGCTTTTGTACTTTCACGTGTGTGTTTCATTCATTCAGTATTCTGGTCAGGGTCATAGTGGAGCCGGAGGCAATCGGGAACACTGGGCATGAGGCAAAACTCGCCATAAATATAGTGAAAGAAAGTTCCGAGTAAAGAAAGGGAGTGTGAATGACCTCACATACTTACAAGGTTATCTCCTAATACAGGTAGATCATCTTCTGTCACCGGGAATTGGTCCTTGCTGGTTCATAGCAATGGAGAACAAAGAGAAACAAAACAAATTATAACTGTTAACAAGAAAAGCAACGGCTGAAGGCATGGAAGTGTGTGTGTGTGTGTGTGTGTAGGTCTACTGACCAAAAAGATGTAGTGAAATGATGTAACGTTCACTTCCTCAAATACCAATTTATCCCTTATATCAACAATATCCATCCATCTTCAACCGCTTATTCCTTCTTCAGGGTCACGGGGAACCTGGAGCGGGGTACACCCTGGACAGTCCATCGCAGGGCACAATCACATACACACTCATTCATACACTACGGACAATTTAGACACACCAATAAGACTACCATGCATGTCTTTGGACTGGGGGAGGAAACCAGAGTACCCGGAGGAAACCCCCGCAGCACAGGGAGAACATGCAAACTCAGAACACACATGGCCCCAACGGGAATCAAACCCCGGACCCTGGAGGTGTCAGGTGATCGTGCTAACCACTAAGCCACCGTGCGCCCTACCAACAATATATATAATACAAAACAAAAATCTTCATTAAGGCCTGCAGGAGTCACGTGTAATAGTCACTCGATTAAACAGGAGGAATCAGATGGGAATCCTGCCGGGTCTGAATGAAAACCTGCACTCACACTGGTCCACTACTGATTGGATTGTGATTAACACAAACACACACACACACACACACACACACACACACTCGCCCCTGAGAAGCACCGGTTAAAGTTAGTCTGGACTCGAGCAGTGTGTGGTGAAGAGCAATTAACACGACTTATCAAATTTATATATGAACATTTTGGGGAACTCGCCGAGGACTGCTCCTTTATGGATGAGTGGTTTGTTGTTATGCGGCCTATATGAGTCTTTCTACATTCAGAATGCCCAGGGATGTTCAAGCATGTCTCCATCAAAGCCAAACACACGTGTAGAGAGGATTTCGACGATCAAACCTACGCATATTCCTGCATAGTTTCTTATCTGTTCCTACTGCTGGTAATGTGGTCAGGGTTAAGTGAGTCGTACTAATAGAGGTTTTACACAGGTTTAACACAGCATTCGCTCCCTTAAAATAACATTTGTCAGCTACAGCAGATCATCGCATATCTCAGGTCTCCAGACAGAGCCCATTTCCAAACATTTCATGTGTTTTTCTCAGGCCATCTTCCTGCGCAGGGTGTGCTGAGCTCTGACATTCAGCTCTGGTTCCCCCGGGGAAGCTGATGTCTGAGGTGCTGACAGATTTTCACAGCAGCTGTGCCTAGCTCTGATGTTTTGATAATAAAAAAAAAAAATAAAAAAAAATACAAAAATAAATACATTTAAAAAATGAGGAACGCTGTGAGGCTTTTTAGGATGCACGCATATGTGTGTTCACACTTCTGTTCCTTTAACAAAGTGGATTCACGCAGTAATTTGTCTACTTATGCAATGCCTGAATGTGTGTTTATTGGTGTACAGTATTCACGTTATCAGCCTTAAAAGCATTGAGCTCACGTTGACATCATTTCAGTTGCCATAGCAAATAAATAAATATATAAGGGTGATCTATGCAATAGAACTTGTCGCTTTTTTTGTTACAGGTATTGAAATATGGTAGTTTTTTTTTTTTTTTTTTTGCTGCTGTTTATTACAGAGCGTTTGCTTTATTGTGATGGATTATCCTGCCGTTCAACATGACGGCACTTAAGATTAAATGTAGTGCTGGTTCAAATGTAAAACCTTTTTAAAGTCATGAATTAGGACTTTTAGGATTTTAGGATTAGGAAGTTTAAATTGAAAAGATGGCCCTTTTGTTAAGTGCGGTTGTAGAAAGAAATGAAACAAAACAAAACAAAACAAAACATAAAAAGGCTACAATATATGCTTTATGAGGCGTAATGCCTTTTTAACTTGCACTTATGTTGGAAAATAATGCTGGGCTCTGAAATATATGTTTGTGTCATAATATGCATTTTAGCACGATCTTATATCCATGCTCCTTCGTTAGTTTGGCAAACAGTTTCATACCGTACTTAATTTGTAAATCATGAGATACCAGAACACCGGTGACCCAGCAAGGGAGGTACAGGGAGGGAAAACGTGTCAGAACATACAGGCGCAATAGTTCTCCAAACACTTGTGATGCATCGTTTAGTGTTTAATGCCATCTTCTAGACCTCAATTATGATTCATTGAACAAGTATGAAAAACATTGTTTAAACCCTTTCCAAAAAGAACTGTAAATACGCATATCAATGAATAATAGAATTTCGTAGCCTGACTAATTATCCAAATTATCCAAATTACTCCAAAACTCAGTGATGTAATTTACAGTCTCTTCCCAGTGGCAAAATTAGCGCTGCTCATCTGTCGCAGTTTAGGGTTCTTTAGAAATTCAAAAATGCACATATGGCTAAGGATTGAATTTTGAGAGAATTCTTGAGGCTATCAAGTTTTAGAAAGAGAAATGATGCCTTCTCCGCATCCATCTTCGTCTGCCCCATTACTTTTGCTTACTTGTTTAAGAAAAGACAACTAAATCAGCTGTATTTTTTCACCATATCCATGATACATGAGCACATGTGACTGATAATGTGAGTACTCTACGATTATTAGTTACAAATTGATCGTCATGGAAATAAGTTGGCCCTGCGATGGACTGGCACCCTGTCCAGGGTGTACCCTGCCTTGTACCCGATGGTATCCATTGATACTGGGAAAGGCTCCAGGTTCCCTGTGACCCTGAAAAGGAGTAAGCGGTAGAAGATGGATGGATGGAAATAAGCTGATTGTATTTTTGGAAAGGAGGTGACTAAGAATGATAACTTCATTATTATTATTATTATTATTATTATTATTATTATTATTATTATTATATTATTAGGGGCTAAGTACAACTGGTGCAAAGCACCTATTGTATCCGTTAGCTTTTTTTTTCTACTTCTTCCGCTCTTGAGTCTATGGCAGCCCATAGAAGCGCTTGCGGAAAAGTTATGAAATTTGGCACACAGATAGAGGACAGTCACAACATTAACCACAGCAAGATTGCAGTCTCTATCTCAAACCCTCTAGTGCCACCAATGTTAAAATTTTAACTTACGTTTATGCTAATGACTTTTGAATCATAACGCCTAGGAACAAAATTCTTTTTCCACTCAAGACGATTCAATATGATGCCTATGATGTAATTTTCCACCAATTTTTTTTTTTTACCAAAATTGGCTCAGATTATCTTGAGACCTTGCAGGCTAATACTTATTAAAAGTTTTTTGATAGACCAAACTGTTCTCAAATAACGCATGAACAAAGGTGAGTACGCCAAAATGAACATGAGGCTATATCTCCATAACACTTTAGCGTATTCAACAAAACTTAGTAGGTGTCATAGTCATTATGATGTGAGGGTAACTGCACAGTTTCGGCACAGAGCCAGCTACTGGTCAGGAACAGCACCAAATAGTATTCATGAGATATGAAGAAAGCACGGTTTGTCATAAAATCATGACCATTCTAAATTCATACTTGCTTATCTCTTTACTTTGCCTCTGTGGTGCTTGGCCCCGTAATTGCTGCTCGCAGCTATATTTATTATTGTTGTTGTCGTTGTTTAAAGAAAAACAACTGCATATGTGCCTGATTCCATTTCTAGACACTCCAAATCTAATAGGTACCAGATCCTGTTGCGGCATGATCCAGCAAATTTAAGTACTGGTCCCAGATAATTCACGTTTTTTTGAAACCTAAATCGAATGGCAGTCTTCACAAACATTGTCTGCGATGGTAACGTCCTTAACGAGACATCATAGCAGGTGATTGTTCGGCCTAATTAAGCGCTGTACACCTCACACATGATAATTAATTAATTAATTAATTAATTATTGATGGGCTTCTCTTTCAAGCGTTCTAATCTTACCCTAATCTAGGGTTTTAGACAAAACACAGTAGAGCAGCACTGATGAGGAAATGTATGCACTTTTGGTTTCAAGACTACTCTCTAGTGAGAGGGAATGGAGCTTGAAGGCGAAGAGAAGTCATTTCTTCCCTGGGGAGAGGCTGGCCTTCCTGACACAAGATGTCTGTACATAGCCCCAAAACACTCCGTGGCAGTTTCGCTCCATGGATCTTATGTCAGTAAGATTGCAATTGAGTATGTGAGAGGTTACACACACGCACACGCACACACACAAAATGCATGGAAGGAATTGTATCTGGATTGACAGAAGAGAAAATGTCTATTTCACTCAGACAGCATCATCTTTATACACCTGCAGCAAAAATATTGGCAAGCCTTGACATCTCTAGAGATAGCTGACAATTGCAAGCTCATAAATACATTTCAATAGTGGACCAAAGCATTGAAATATAGTAATTCTGTGCAATATATCTACTACAATTTTAGGGAGCCGTTTGGAGATGATGCTTTATTTAGGTACTAACAGATCAGGTAACACAGATACAGCTACAATGCTCTCCACTAATATTGGCACCCTTGGTAAAAATGAGCAAAGAAGGCTGTGAAAAATGTGTTTTTACTGTTTCATCCAAAACAAATCTTTGTTAAATATAGGTTTGCAACCATTATTTCCACCTCTATTAATTCATATGAGAAAAGTATATTCCCATTGATATTTTACACCTGGGTGACTAGAATAAAATTAACATAAAATAAGATAAAGTAAAATAAATACTGAAAATACTGAACAATAAAATAACATTTTCCGGGTTTCCCAGTAGTGGAAGTGCAGTAGAGCTATATACCCCGTTGATATTGGTAAATAGCAAGTCCACTGTCTTATTTTCCCTTGTGACATACTTGGAGACAATAAGAATTTCACAAACGCATGTAAAGGGATACATTTTCAGGCACAACAATAAAAATGTTTACTATATAAGTTTGCTTCCAAAGCAAGGTTCAGTAAGCAATCATGGAGACCCAATGAGTTGTCTGATTCGACACCGATTCAACTCAGTATATTGAGAAAATGTGTGCATGCACCAAGAACTAATACATTAGCAGCAGAAATCAGAGAAGATACCAGCAAAGATCATTTTCCTTCGTTCCTTTTTCTCTTAGATATCTCTAAAAAGGCAGTCATGAAGTGTGCTTGTGTGTGGGAAGTAAATATAGACCTGAGGGCACCTGCAGTCCAACACAACCTCAACCTGCCTATTTTAGCATCACCTTTGGAGCTATATGACTCGGTATTCTGAAAGAGTAATATTGTGATTGTGTGTGCTTTCACTGAGTTACCCATTTTTACAGATAATGTGTCAACCCTGCGTACGTACGTTATATAAGAAGGAGAGTCTTAGAGTTGATACATGTACAGTATAACTTAATGTATTTTATTTGCAATCGCTCATATATATATATATGCAAAAATTACATGTTCGATATTCAATAGAACAATAGCATTTACAAACCAAAAATGTTGTCATTACATATACTTTCCTTGTTGTCTTGCTGTTAAAGCCTCAGGCTTGTTCACTAACCACTCCAGGACTGCGGTGAAACTGAAAAAAAGAAAGAAAAAAGAAAAAAGGCTATTAATTAGATTAAATTGTATATAGAAATTGTACGTTTTAACCAAGATAAAGTAGTTTGTAATCTACAGTAAGTAGACTTTATTCCAGAAAAGCATCCCAGCGCACAATTGAACTCATTTTACAGTCAGATTATTTACTTCTGGACAGTAGGTCCATAAATTAAATGAAACAATATTGTATTAAAACCACTTTAGTGCTAGTCTGCATTAATGATTATTAATGACCACTGCTGGTCTGAGCTTGCTGAGCTGGCAAAGAACCCTGAAAAGGATAACATTCTATGGAATCAAGAGAAAGAGCACGTATAAACGGATGCCTGCACGTTACTTTGAAATGAATCGAATGCCTGAATGCACATGTCTAAAAGAACATTACAATTCTTCTTTCTTCTTCTTCATTACTCGTTTTATTGGGTTTAAACAAATGTTCTTAATATCTGTTAACATACATGTCTAGGGTGGACCCCAAACGCCCCCACCTCCTAGAAACAGAAGGAAAGCATCATCAAAATAAAGGGGGCTATTTACCTTCTACCTGTTTTACACTATTTAACAGGTCCACAAAATACAAGAGATATTATTAACCACAAAAAAGCTCTCTTTTTTTATTAGCTTCATTGTCGTCATTGAATAATTTCGTTGCCAAATAATAGGTTTGCTTTAAGATAAAGACTTTAATAATAAGCTGGGAATTCAAGCAGTATAATACTGGCTGTTTTTACTGGCTGAGATTATTTTGAGAGACAGCGAGACTAGATACCTATAAAAAATAAAATTAAATAAATCCAACAAAGACTTTTTTCACTTTTAGAGCCGCAGTTTTTATCTTTGAGTCTTCATTACTTTGTTTCCAATCGCTCGTAAATTTTATTGAACCCCCGAAG